>JBAMJV010000624.1:0-373673 GCA_037951105.1 Echinarachnius parma
CTTCAGGGCTCTCAAAAGACTGAATTTTTAATCTGAATACATAATGTGATATTCAATCATCAAATTTGGCACCTTAAAACAGAAAAATACTAGAAAGGAATGCAACAACGAGCAATACGTGCGCTATTGTTATTGTGCATTCAGCCGTGTGCTGAGAGAATGGGCATGGTTGCTCGACGCTATGACGAGCAGGAAAAGCGATTTATCAGGCACTGACTTGGTAGAAATTGACAAAAATGGGAACCTGACATGGTGTTACTCGGAGCGCCATAAAACAAAAACTACCCGACCAAAAATACTGATCTTGGTATCGTTTTTCATTGGAAAAGACACCCTATCCGATGAACATAATAATTGTGTTACTTTATTTTGGGAAGTGCCCCGTTCCGTTTTGGGGGGGCCACCCTGTATACGATATTTCAGCTATTATAGTTGCTTTCAATATCAAATTAATATCGTCATTCTGGACACAACATGAGTGTCATTTAAACCTGATTTATTATCGAGATTCGAGACCCAATCCCATAGGTCAAGGGTCAAAAGCCCAAGGCTAAGACAAAGACTTTTAACCCCCACAACCAAGTCCAAAGCTAATACAAAAACTTTAACCTCACGACCCTCAGGCGGCGAAAGCCAAGGCTAAGACCAAGTCCAGGCATACACGAATATAAGACCTGAGGTTTTTAATCCAGGGCTTAGGCCGAGTCCAGGCTTAGAGTCTTAAATCAAAGCTTTGAACCCTCACCGCACCACCAAGACCAATTGAGGCTTAGACCAAGTGTTTTATACCCTTACACGGATATAAGACCTGAGGTTTTTAATCCAGGGCTTAGTTAGGCCAAGTCAAAGCTGAGAGTCTTAAAACAAAGCTTTGAATCGTCATGGCCAAGAACAATTGAGGCTTTAAATGGACTTAGTAACATTGTCCAAATCCTCAAAATCCAATTGGAATTCTAGTGGTTTTCTCATAACTTCTTGTGTTTGTAAAAAACTTTGTATTAACAAAAAAGGCATGGGATAGGTTTCGGTTTTTAGAATTTCCCTTTCGCAACTTTATGATTGAAGTATTCAGATGTAAACAAATGTCCCTATATATATATACCTCGTTCCCGAATGTTGTTCAATTAACTATAATTTTGATATAGTATTCAGGTATAAGAACTGCATTTTGTTAACACAAACTAAAAAAGGGGACATAAAAGTATCTCAAATCTGTTCGCGGATCCCATTAAAAAAACAAATATGAATGGTACGAAAATAGATCTGTATAATATACCTATACAATGTATGTTGGTTTATATAAAGCTGTATATTTTGTATTTGAGTAGTGAATGTGTATTGTTTCAAATATAGTTTTATAAGATATATTTGTGTATGCCTATGGAATGTAATTAATCAAGAGACGGGCGTCGGTTGGTCTCAGTGGAGGGAAGGCGGGGAGGGGGGGGGGGGGGGGAGGGGCATGGGGGTTCCACGGGTGGGGTGCGAGGGGGTGTGAAGTGTTGAGAGGGGGTTGAGACCAGGTTGAGATTAGGCTACCTTTCGTCTAATCCCCCGCTTATCAAGTGTATACTGCATCAAGGAAAAGGTGAAAGACACGGTACTGAAGTGAACCATAAAGGAAAGACCAAAGCCAAGGCATTGGCATTGAACCAGCTAGCCCCTGAGCTGAGCTTAGCTCAGTCAACCATAAAACACCGTCTTAGCTCAAACGCCAAACGCTGCCGCGACAACCATCGATGCCGCCGACCACTAATCTTCTCTGCGACCCCCCTGCGACGTATACGTGCCGCGCCGACGATCATTCGATCCGATCCATGCAGAATTTAGGAGACAAAATAATTTTTTTTAAATAGTCCGTTCTGCAGATACATTAATGTTTTGGTTTGTTTTAACTTTCGAAGAAGTTGTGAGTAAAAAGTTGTAATAATTTTGTTTGAAGACCGTATAGTTGCTCTGTGATCCGATCCGGGATATATTTGATCCGACCAACGTCCGACGCGTCGCTTGACTTAGTTTGCGTTCGACGTAGAGGGTGGCTCGCCAAAACAAGGGCATTTGCCCGCATTAATTTGCTGAAAAGTGTTTTCTGATCTTTTTTTATTTTATTTTCTTGATGGAAACATATTATTTCATGTGTGACGAGGACGAACTGTTGTATTTTCGTGTGGATACTGTGAAATTCGAGGGTAAGTTTACGGATAAATGCAGGTAGAAAGCCGGAATACGTAATATATTGCCCCATGTACTTATAATTGTGTAGTGTTTCAGTGTTGGTGATGGGATAACCAATTAGTGTAATTACAGTATAGTATCATCATCATCATCATCATCATCATCTAGACAGGAGTGTAGGGTAGCCCTGTAGATCTCCCGGTCATAAACACGTTGATAGCATTTCTTTTACTGACTGTGCACAGCATGCGCGCATGGAAGTCAAACGATATCAAATCTTTTATTCAACCAAACAATATCCAGGCCATGTTTGAAAGTGACGGCGCTAGTAGCAGTGACTAATGACGCAGGAAGACTGTTCCATGAACTTATAACACGCTTGCTGAAAAAACTGCTTCTGAGGTTGAGTTTACAACGGGTAGTAAAAAACTTCAGAGGATGTCCACGAGTACGTAGATAATCAGATCTGACAAAGAAATGTTCTGGATCGATTCTATCAATACCGTGCAGGATTTTGTAGACTTGGATCATATCTCCCCTCTCCCTTCGGTAGTGAAGAGAGAAAAGCTCAAGTTTTATCAGTCTCTCTGGGTACGATAAGGAGCTCATTCCTGGAATCAGCCTTGTTGCTCTTCGCTGTACTGCTTCAATCTTTTTGTCGTCTGTAACAAATCTTGGGCTCCATGATGTACGCTGCAGTACTCTAGATGTGGGCGTACAAGTGCTTTGTAGAGAGGACAAGTCTTGAAACTTCGCGGATCATATCGGCGATACGCAAAAATTAGAACACGTACACGGCGACGGAAATATTTGACGCCAAATGAAAGAGCACTCATTACTTACTAATCAACCAAAAAATTAGCAAACAAAGATCGATATTTCTTGTATTTGTAATCTTGAGAAAAAACTTTTTGTGCGCTGTTTCGTATATCACAACTTTGGTGTTGAAGCAAAATTATGGACAAGGGAAAATCATCAAATTAAATCGAAATCATTCCAGTAGAACAGACGTGTTGTTAACGAAATGCTGTGCAAAATGCTCCTTTAAAGGCTTTATTCCACATCTACAAAGTAAATGGTTCACTCCTGAAGGCCGAAGGTGAACCATTTACACGCAATATATGCTAATGCGCTGGAGATAACAATACCGGCCATTCGTACACTGTTGCGTTCAACAGTTGAACGCTGTGTTTTAGGAAGCATCGGTAAGGAAAACGGACGGGAAATAATCATTTTATTTCTACATTTTGCGGTCTTCAAAACAACAAAGTAGGTAATTATTATCAAAGTATATGAATTGGGGATCACATAAACAAAAGTTTTTTTGCATTTGCTGGTAAATTAAGGGAGAAATCAGCCGACAAAAAAATGTTGTTTCCGTTGGATAGTGCAGCGGGCGGAACAGGTTGATCTCCGCACAACGCTATTGTAATGTACCCATGTGTGCTTTATTCGACCTTTCTTTGAAATTTACTTTTGGATCCCGCAATGACGCAATCTCTGTACTATAGAAAGCTTGACAACGCTGCGCGTGCCAAGCTTGCTAATACGCGGAAAATGTTGCATCTTCACACTCCCATTGAAATGCGTGTTAAAGTTTGCTACACGGGAATGCGTGTTAAGTCAATGGGAGGGTATTTTGCGTGAAGTTACTTTCAAGACTACCGTACTCGGTGAAGAATTTCTTGTTGATATGACATGGTTACGGAATCGGGCCAATATCACATGAATTGTGTGTTTAAATCGAAAATGTTTTAGATACATCGAATCCTCAGAATAGCGGGAGTATTTTAATGCTTGTTTTATTAAGATTAAAGTAATTTTGTTGATCCTACGACACTTTAAAGAAAAGAAGAAAAAAATAAAAATAAAAATAATAATAAATCGAAATTTTCGTGCGCGAAGTTACAATACACCTTCATATATCAATAGAAAACTACAGGACTGTAAGTGTACTTGATCTCTCACTAGGGACAAAAATAAATATTTATTTTTCAAGGGCTACTTCTCAAGCTACCCTGCATAGAAATAGTCTTATTCTAAAACTAGTAAAGACAAGTAAATTTTGCATTTAAATTTTATTTTTTTAACTCTGTAGTGTTATTTGTTAAATTGTTACGCCTTACGGTGGCATTTTAAATGAATTTCGGGGCTAAATCGCCTTGAGCCCCATGTAATTATGACTGTCTCTCAGTAAATATTAACAGCATTGTCATAAAATGTATTTCTTAAATTATATTTATAATTAGATCTGTATGACTGGGCGGAACCCGGACAGAAATGGAGAAGTCACACGGTCAGCGGTCGGCAGCTGCGACGTTCAAACAGCATGCCCACTGGAAGCCTGGCGAACATCAACGAAGAGAGCATTGCGCTGTTCCGGTATGGCAAATTCCTGTTTGCCATACGGGAGACTTGCCCCCATATGGGTTAGTTTTAGTTTGTTATTTATATCTGTAATTTAATGAATATCTACGTAATCTAAGAAACATTAGGAAGAGTTATTTGATAAGCGGTCTACAGCTGCAACGCGCAACGTCATCCGAACAGCATTGCGACCAGGAGCCGAAGAGAACATTGCGTCGTTCAGGGAAGGCAAGTTTTTTTGTTCGCCATACGAGAGACCTGCCCCCATTTGGGTTAGTTTTGTTTCTATTCAGAACTGTATTGGCATTCTCTACCAAAGCGTGCCCACAACTTGGCATGCATGACTATAAGAACCAATATTCTACACAAATTGCATAGAGCATCAGTTCTTTTAGTCATGCATGCAAAGTCAAGGGCACACTTTGGTAGAGAATGCCACAGAAGGCCAAACTGACTTTGACTATAACAAGTTAGAACTTTCATTATTTCTTAATGCCCTTCACGTCTTAGTGACTTCAAATTACTTGATGAGGTCATCCCTTGAAGCAGCTGCAAAGCTACATGTATACTGGGATGAATGATATGCTAATGTGTCGTCCATCTTTCTGTCTCAAATACATTTATTGATATTCACTATTAGCATCATTACACAGCTTTTTAGGTTGTTGTTGTTCTGACATGTATGAGACAGATAATTGTTCAGTTTAATAATGAAGTATACATTCTATTCATTTTCTTGGAAATACAGGAGGCCCCTTGCATCTCGGTGACATCGAAGTCTTGCCCGACATGTCGGTCTGCGTCAAATGCCCCTGGCACAAATGGTGCATTGACCTTACGTCTGGGGAGGTCAAATCACCCAAAGGTCGGAAAGAGGTCAGCACGGTGACCTTTCCCACGAAAGTCGATGAGGAGGGGTTCGTTTACATCGGCTTCAATAACTTCAGCGAGAAGTATTTCTCAGGTGATACAGACTTTTAAGTTTTAACTCCTTGCCTATGGCAGGGCTCGACACTAGCACTTGCCCGTTTGCCTGGGGCAAGTATAAATCTATGTAAGGCAAGTAAAATGTCATAAATTGTCTAGTTTGCTTGCCCAATCGAGCAGCTAAATAATTGTTCAACCAGGTTCATGGTTCAACTATGAGAGAACCATGTACTGGCATACATGTTGATCTCATCTAGAAGTAAGAGGGCAAGTGAATTATATATTATTTTACTTGCTCGAATGGGCCAGTACTGAAAATAGTGTGAAGGCTTGCCTACAGGAACCTTGTGGGCTATTAACAAAGTCTGTTTGGGATTTAGAACTGAATGGAATGGGTTAACCAATGGGAACCGGGTGGGCTATGTTCAAAGTCGTTGGGGATTTCAAGTCTTGGAAGGGAACGGTTACCGGTAACTCATTGCATATAGTCCAAATTTCCTGCTGTGGTGTGCGTTATATTAGTCAAGTATGGGTATAGTGTGCCGAAGTGTAACTTCACAGCTATTCATTGCCACCAGTAATGGTTCTAAACAATGTCGGGCAAGCAAGACAAGACAAGAAACAATTGTCCAGCTCCAACCCAATATGGATAAGCCCAAATCAAAGGAGAACTTATAAAGTACCATTACTCTGCACTCTACAGAGTGTTTATAAAAAAGCGGAACCCAACTTCCACCAGCAATATCTTATGAAGTAAACATAGTTATGTTTATTGCAATATATCATCTTAAAGATGATTTATTATTCTTTCAGAAAAAATTCTTAACTCTATAGGTAAGTGTTTATTACCTACTAAGTTAACCCTAGTTGGCTACTAAAGGAATAATTAGTTGCATACTTAGCCCTATCATCTAAAATAGACTTAACATGGAACTAAGCTAGTTGGGTTTCATGAATATGTGTCCACACAAATGTTAACAATGTATTTTTTTAGGGAACAGATAAAGTGATTTAATCTCTCCAGCCACCCCATTCCTGTAAATACTAAATAGAGATAGTAAGAGACAGTTATATTTTGAACAAAATATATATTTGATACTTCTATTACAGAGATATTGTTATTTTTCTGTGAATTTTATTTTGTATTAATTATCCGTCGTATAAGTGTCATCAGCAAACAATGACACATTGTGAATGAAGAGATTTAAAAGTAAAGTCGTGAGAAGAACCTGATTTGTGATGGTAAATTAGAATAGGGTGGGGTAAGAAAGTATTTTTTATACTAGATTGAAGATGTTAAGCCCCATTTTCGAGTACTCTGGAAGCAGAGTCGTAGGATAATTAAAGAATCTCATGCTTGGGGATGCTACCCCATTTTCAGTTGGTTTGTGCAAACTGCATAACACTGCATGAGCCAGTGTGTGTAACTCACCATGAGCAAGTCATTCGCAAGATGGCACCGCGCATCTGCTTTCCAAACCCGAACTACCTTTAAAATAGCTGGGGGAGGGGGCAATGAAAATATAAGTGTACATAAGGAAGAAAAATAGAATCTGTCCCCCTACCCCAGTAACTGAACACTACATGTATATGCCTCTGTTTTTAATGTTATTTATGTTGTCTAATTGTCTTGCCTAGTTCTTTGAGGCTGTTCTGTATTAAATGTTTGCAATAGAGTTAAAATGTGAGGTTATCAGGTTATTTATGTACAAATGTTTGTTTACATACATGTATTTCTAGTCATTTTAAATTTCAAGTTCTAACTGACTGTATATAAGATTACATCTGACAGTTTTGTTGTTGTTGACCAAGCCGTTAGAGTGTCCGCCTCGTGCACGGGAGGTCCCAGGTTCAAGCCCAGACCGGGTCATACCAAAGGCTTTAAAAATGGTACCTTCTGCCTTCCTAGCCAGGCGCTCGGCATTTATATAATGGAAAAGGGAAAGTTAATCACAGGAGTTACATGTACCAGAGGACTGGCCCCCTTTTGTAGCTTTCGCTACATTTAGTAAATATGTGGCATAGGGCTAGCCTAATGAATAGGCGCTGCCTTATGTGCTAATATTGGCACGGGAAGGGCTTTAACTGATAGTTTTTTATTCATACATGCTGTGCAATTTCATTGTCCATGCACAGCATGTATGAACTAAAAAACTATCAGTTAAAGCCCTTCCCGTGCAATATTAGCACATAAGGCAGCGCTATTCATTCAGGCTAGCCCTATGCCAATTATTTACTAAATGTAGTGAAAGCTACAAAAGGGGGCCAGTCTCTGGTACATGTAACTCTGTTCCTGTGTTACTGTGTAAAGACAGTTATATAATAAGGATTGATGCAGTCGCCGAACAAATAAAAGAGTTTGTTATTTAAAGGGATCTATAGTAACTTTGTTAAAAATGTATGTTGGTAGGTTTTTAATAAGTAGTGTAAGGTTATAAGCTCAAACTTGTTTTTATTTCATTAATATTTTGTTTTTCTCTAGAAATATTTCAAGATTATATTGAAGAAAATAACATGCACAATAAATTATATTTATCTTTAGTGATGTTCAGTATCTACGTATATCACAATGTCATCTAAGGAAAATTTGTGTTAGTAGCGAGTTTAAACAGCCTGTTAGCTTGAAGCGAACAGGATTTCCCTGTAAGAGATGGCGATAGACCATGAGTTATTAAGCCATTATTATTTTGTTTTTTCAAACCTTGTAAAGACAAAAGGTTAATTTTAAAGAAGAGGCAACATTTTGTCAAGGTGTTTTCCTGTAGAGGGAACAGCAACTAATGAAAAGTACATACCAATATTTTATTTTATTTTGTTTTACTTGATAGACTCACTAAGTCGATATGAATGGTATCACAGTCTTTTAGCAATGTACAAATAGTTTGATCCTTTTTACACGTATTCCTTTTATTGTTTTGCTTGACCTTGTAAAGACTAAAGTAACTTTTAAATAATAGAAAGTTTGTCAAGGGTCCCATTTGCAGAAAGAGATACACTCGATTGTAAGTCAGAAACTTTGCGCTTTTCAACCTATCAGATTCACGCATTTAGAGCACATGATCTGATTTACAGTTACATGTAATTGTAACTTACAATCGATTGTATTTTGTTCTGCAACAGGGCCCTGGTCTTCTCATATGTACATTAATCAACAACTAATGTATACACGTACAAAGAACATACATGTTTGCATAAAGCTAGATTGTCCCATTATTATCATCACCTTTTATATCTAGCAACATACGAATAGCTTGGCTTCTGAATATTTGTATTCATTTTTGTACAAACCTTGGTAATAAAAGGTTATTTTTATATTAACGTGTACATAAGGCCAAAAAAAAAAAATTGTTTGATTGGCGTAACGGGCAACCAAAAATTAGGGTAGGTCGGTCGGGATTTTTTTTTTTTTTTGTAATACTTTTTTTTAATATGCAGATTATATCAGTTTGGATTATATGCATGCTGGCCCTGGCCGGCGGCATAAACATTGTACATGCATGCGCTGCATAGGTACCGCGGGGTATTCGGTACCGCGTATACGTACGGTACATTGCATGTACTGTATTCGCGCCTTCATTGCCTCGCGGGGAAAAAGCGATATCGCAACACTTCCGGGTTTTTAGTGCAGCAAATATATCGATCGCAAATGCAGCGCGATACTCAGGCGATAGCAATTTTTTCGCTTCGATATACACAACGATACATAACGATATTGATCGCAATCGGCAAAAACATCTAGGGTCGGCGGTACTTTTTAGGGACGGGCGGGTTACGCCAATCCAACAATTTATTTTGTATGGCCTAATATCTATATTTTGAAGAAACTGTATACTAGAAACATTCCTAGTTTTTATCACCTTGCGTTGTTGCCCTGTAAATAAACAGTGCACTATTTTTGACATGATTCTCATCTCGTTTTCAATCCCTTTTATGCGTAAGTGTCTCTTGTTTGTTAATTTGTTTGCTCGTTCATTTGCATGTGTGTGTGTGTGTGTGTGTGTGTGTGTGCGTGTGCGTGTGTGTGTGTGTGTGTGTGTGTGTGTGTGTGTGTGTTTGTTTTTTGTGTGTTTGACTTTATTTAATTCCAACTAAATCTAAGGTGGTTGAATATCATAACATACATTATACAGATTGTCCCTAATAGACGAACCCCTACTTTGACGGTTAATTTCTCAAATACATGTACTGTAGTAAGAATGTTTTCAGAATTGTACACATCACTGGAAAGCTCATACCCTTGTTTTCCATATAACACCATAAAGATAATCAAAACATCACGCATGACTGATGAAAGCCAATCTAGAAATGAGGTTTATTTTGTTGTTTTACGTTGCGCTTAGTTTTTCATTACCTCACAAATAAATTATTTCTTGAAGCGCCCTCTCTCCCTTTGATATTGGCCGTCTGTAATCCCCAATTTCATGTGCGCTTTTCGTAAAAGGAAAATCAATCAATGAACTCCGGAAGAAAACGATTCTTCTTCTCAATTTAAATGTTAAAAAGGGTGTCGCCTGTTGTCATTAAAGGGATAGTTGAGTTTTTGTCAAACTGAATTTTATTAACCAAAACCTGCATCATTACAGTACAAACTAATAGTTTTGGTATAGAGGGCGCTACATAACATACTTTTGTGAGATAATTAAAAACTGAGGGTCAAACTTGAAGGAGCATACAATTGTAATGACAGAATAAGCTTTATTTGATCATAATCGGTTCAGAAATAGCTGAGATATCCATAAACATAACCAGGTTTTGGTTACTAAAAAAGATTTTGACCAAAATTGTACTCTCTTTACCAAAACCCAGCTAGCCCTTTAAATGGGTAGTTCAGTTTTGGTAGAGAGGGCGCTGCACAACACAATTTTGTTGGGGAGGTAATGAAAAACTGAGTGTCGAATTTGAAAGAACATGCAATTGTATAGCAGAATAAACTTTATTTGGTCAAATTCGGTTCAGAAATGGCTGAAATATCAATAAATATATCCCATCGTAATAAATTTGGGCCCCAAATTTATTCGATGATTTAATTTTTTTTTTAATGCTTACACTTTTTCAAAAATGTTCGAAAGCGGTTTTTAAATAGTTGTTGATGATCTCTCTATTTAATCATTATTTCAACAAAACATCACATGCATAATTTTGTATAAAAATGGTTGAAACCAATGCCTTTTTAGATGGATTATCCCAGATTGCCTCTTCCCTCGCGGAAAATAAAACTTTTATGAAATCAGAACGAATGCTTCGTTAATAATATCGCTAATGATATTCGTTTGTCTCGCAATGTAAGGTCAACAATGAATCTAAAAAGATCACGACGTTTCGTGCGCCGCTGCAACACTTCGTCAGGTGATACAAATATACTGTAAGCAAGTTATTTTATACCCTATGGTAGTCGCCTGATTGGTCAGTAAAGGCCACATCCCATTGGCCGACACACACGGAGCGAATGTTCTTCAACCTTTTTTGTTTTTCCTTTCTCATGTCTCTATTGCATGCTATTTATATTACTTGTACAGTTTTTACTATCAATTATACAACTACAATGTATGTTTTAGGCCTGTACATTTACCAACTCGCTTAATTTCATTGACTGGGTATATTTAGGGGAAACGTTATTTACCATAAATTACTAGGCCTGATAGCATATGGTATATAGGAAGTCATGTTCTACGTAATCCAATATAATTTGCAAAATTTGCTAATTATTTTCACATTGATTCGTGGAAAGATAAGAATTCATTTTTTGAAAACATCATTGGACTTCCCGAAAAAAATTTCTATCAAAATTGAACCTTGTATATAAAGGAGGCCCACATATATTCCCCTCGTGAATCTGTTCGTTAATATTACGATAATGTTGCTATTTTTAAAATTATTAATTTAATGTTCCAGCTTTAGCAACAACATTACAATGCAATGATGATTTTAAGTTCATAATTATGTCTAACTGAAATTATTTTGAAAGTATAATAGGCCAAAGCTAATGGCTTACAAAAGACCAAAGTGACTGTTTTGTTTTTCTTCATATTTTGTCGGAATTACATTATTTTGCAAAACTAAGTCCCCCGTGTTATAAAGAGCATTTTTTATTTATCAATTTATATTTATCTATTTTATTGAATACTACCGGAAAGTCTTAATTACAAACCAAATTTACTCACTACAGTTGTAACAGTAAACACATTGCAACTATTTAGTAGCCGAATCGTGGAGGTGTTGTAGCGCGATCGGATAAGCGCTTGACTTCCGATCTCGGGATGCCCCGGTATGTTATGTCCTTCAGCAAGGCTTTAATCCACATTGCTGCCTTCTACCCAGGAGTATAAATGGGAAATTGGTCGGGTGTTAAATTAGCCTGTAGCGCTCTACATCATAGGGCAGCTTCGACTAGTATGTTCCACTGGGAGTTGAGATGGTGCACGAGATAATTGTGCGGGTTTGAACTGTACTTGATGACCAAGGGTAATAATGCGCCTCTGAATAGGGCACCTACATACACGGAGCTATTTCGAATTTAGCGTGTTTTTTGTCCCTGTTTTTGTTTTTGTTGGATTCAATTTCAATTGCAATATATGTGCTGGTTTGAACTTTACCGAATGACCGAAGGTAATAATGCGCCACTGAATAGGACACCTAGATACATGGCGCTCTATATAATTGAAACAATAATCAAACTATTTAGTATAGAATGTGGCGTATAACGTGGGGGCACACCTTATGTATTTCTTTGTTTTTCACAAAATGTCCCCTTTTGTTTCCTATTGTTTTTTCTTCTTCTATAGTCTATATTCTAGACCCTCGAAAGCGCCGCCAACGAGAGTGATCTGCATAACATCATTGATCGCTGCCAACATCAGTGATCGCGCCATCGATCACAAGATGTTGTGTGCACAGACCTTCCTCATTGTGCATATCTCTCTCGTAAGTGGCGCTATATATTGTGGGTGGTAGGAGTTCAGCATGCCAGCGAGGGACTCGATCCTAGTCTACTTCTTCTACTGAATTCGGTTATGGTACACCTAGCCTGCCCTTCATTCTTCCATACTCTGAGACGATTATGTAAAAGGCTTGTAAATCCCCGAAACCTCATCTGAGCAAATTGCATTGCCACTTGCGCCTCAAGGCTTTGTCGGAAATCGAAATAACGAGGTATATGAAAGCCTTTTCGTTCGCAAGCCGTTTTAACATTTATTCCTATGAATTAAATTCTTGATATCAAGAATAACCATTGCTTAACAACAGAAAATCATTTCTTGATATCAAGAATTAATTTCTTGATATGAAGAAATAGGAATAAATGTTAAAACGGCTTGCCATACGCTCATCTATAGGAAACGTGAACTCGATTCCTTTCGGCTTACCGTTTGAAGCGCAATAACAGTTTATCCTTTCATCCAAATCTCACATTATTTTTTTACGGGATTGCGAAAATGTATAAATGCATGTAATTGCACCCAATGCACACAGTGCTTTAAAGGGGTAGTTCAGTTTTGGTAGAGAGGGCGCTGTACAACACAATTTTTTTGTGAGGTAATGAAAAACCGAGTGTCAAACTTGAAAGAACATGCAATTTTAATGGCAGAATAAACTTTATTTGGTCAAAATCGGTTCAGAAATGGCTGAAATATCAATCAATATATTCGATCGTAATACATTTGGGCCGCAAATTTATTTGATGATTTGTTTAAATTTTTTTTTTAAATGCTTACACTTTTTCAAGAATTTTCAAAAGCGGTTTTTGAATAGTTGATGATCTCTCCGTTTAATCATTATTTTAACAAAACATCACATGCATAATGTTGTATGAAAAATGGTTGAAACCAATGCTTTTTTTAGATAGCGCTTTCCTGTGTTTTAATGGATCCTTTTGAATGATAACACGCTTTTTACTTTGTCGTTTGTAATTTTGTATACCTTTCGAGCATGGTGGAGTTATAACTATTAGTTTGTAATGTTACTGTGCAGGTTTTGGTTACTAAAGTTCAGCCTTACCAAAACTGCACTACCCCTTTAAAGTATTACAGTTTATCAATATATGACGCGCGAATTCTCAAAAGGTGAGACTCGTAAGACTGAGTGATTGCGGCTTTCTCCCTCTGTGGCGTATCTGGGCATGTCATTTGGATGTTTGGAAGGCAAAATGGGGTGACAACGATCCCTATACAGAGCCGGCCGGGGGCAACCTGTATACATTCATGTATCCCCCAAATAAAACTGGGGTTATATACTTACTTCTTCATTTAGTTTTCAGTCTTAAGGAGGGGGTGGGGCAGTGTAAGGGACAGGTATTCCCGTTGGGGAGGGGAGCATTTCCGTCTTTCCATCCTAACCTCCGCCACTGTTGGTTTACAAAAGCGGAGGTTAAACTGATTTCCCTCCACAATCAGAAGTTGCGGCCGCCCGAGTGAAACGGTTACAAGTTCAAAACAAAATGGCCTCGAATCAATGGGTAATTTTGCCAGCTCGGCTGATCCTGCTTTGGTACGCACTGACGCCCATTCCGAATCTTTGCAGAGGATCAGAACCCACTATGTGTCCGCAATCTTGCACGTGTCATGCAGTACCTGACAGGCAGAAGGTCTTCCAGGTAGACTGCTACTTCCGATTCCTCACGCGTATTCCAACATCTGCCATTCCGCCCGAGACGACCAAGCTGACGTTGGACTATAATCAGATCACCGTTGTCGAAGACTACTCTTTCCAGTACCTCCATCAGCTCAAGATCCTAGGTCTGAGCCGGAACGCCATTTCAACCCTGATGCCCAAGGCGTTCGTTAGTTTGATCCAACTCGAGGCGCTTAACCTGGAGAGGAACCGGATCACGGATGTTTCTCCGATTCACAATCTTCCGTCGCTCAAGCGTCTGCATTTGCAATCGAATTACCTCAGCGCGCTCCACAGTGCACAGGACGATCATTATGTCGGAAGGCCGATTCAGCTGAACCTCGCGAGAAACTTCTTCAGAGCAGGACTGGTGGGAATTCGGTGGCAGGTTGATCGCCTGTCTGTCATTAACGCCGGACTCTCCGTATTTGATATCCAGGCGACAAGATACGCAGCTGATATCAAGCAGATCCACGCGGGCGAGAATTACATTTCCTTCATACCAGATCTGCAGAACCTGACGAGTCTTGAGTTTCTGGTTCTCACTGGCAACCCGATAGTTGCTGTCGCCAATGTGCAGCCGCCTCCCAACTTTCGATTCGTCGATTTCTCGTATTCGCGGCTCTCATCTGTTCCGAGACCCTGGTCTAATCATGTTGCCCAGTTGTTCATGACGGACGTCAACGTGATGTCTCTTCGAGACTTCTTTAGCGGACTCAACAACAATTCATCCCTTGAAATCCTTTCCTTGGAGGAAAATGCTCTAGAACATTTTTATCCAATGCCGTATCTGCCCAACTTGCGTCTGCTTTACCTACCATACACTGGACTACGTGGTAACGTGACTATTAATCCTATTTCAGTACCCAGTCTAGTATGGCTGAGTTTACATCACAACCAAATCATACATTTTGATCTTTCTTGCGACTCTCCGGATTGCATTTCTCATGAAAATAATAGCGCGCATGGCAGCCATCAACTAACGCTAGATTTGCGTCAAAACAAGATCACTGAGTTGACGTTCACGAGGAGGATACCCAACATAAAGCAACTCTATCTTGGTCAAAATAGAATAAGGACATTAATTGGGGTTCTTCCTAGAGCGCTGAGAAATCTGCGCTCGTTTAACTTGGAATGGAATCTCATCACCGCCATCGACTCTTTACCTATCATGCCTCGTTTGTTCCTCCTGAACTTGGCATTCAACCAGATTACCTGGATCGGTGATAACACCTTTAACGGCGCTTCAAATCTGCTGGTTCTTAACTTAACGGGGAATAAACTCAACGTGTTCCCTGCAATCCCTTCGTTGCCACTTCTTCAATATATTTACATCAATTCGAACGAAATAGAAAGAATTGACAGAAACGATCTCAGAAATGTCACGCGACTGATCAAACTTAATATCGGCTCCAACAAATTCTGTAATTTTTCGGATGCCCGGAATGAAAACGTTCTACAATTGATCTTAGACAACAGTACTTTGGAAACTCTTCTTCGGGTCAATTTCTCCGGGTTTCCGAAACTCGAGACTATTAGCCTGAGGAAAAACAGTCTACGTGAGCTGGATTCAGAAGATGAGGGAATATGCCACCTGGGAGTCCTTCTGGTTGACCACAACGAACTGCATCATCTTGCTTTACCGGTTTGGGCCTACATGTTCACTGCTTCATTCAACAAGATTATAAGCATTTCGATTTCTTCTCGGTGCATGTCGGAAGAAACGGACGGCGGACAGAAGTGTAATTTGATTACGCTCGATCTGCAGTGGAATAACATTGCCCATATGGAACCCTCGGTCCTTACCCAGTGCACAAAACTGAAAGTTCTGAACCTTCAGGGTAACCCTCTGGTTGCTCTGTCCTTTGAACTCATTCCTTCTGTTCGCAATCTTGTGCTGTCAGACACAAACCTGCAAAACGTCGCCGCAAATCTCCAAGCCCTAAACGCGAGTCTGTTGTCCGTGATGTGTCTCGAAATGAATAACGTGACGTCGTTTGACCAACACGTCAACGAGAGCATGTCGATCGTGCTGCCGTCGTTTGCAGAGCAGGTCTTTCTTTGCTGCAATGGCATAACGCGTTTCCCAGATGTCGGAGGAGGTCGTGTTACAGTTATAGATATAAGCGGCAACATGATATCTTCTCTCGATGGTCGGCCATTTGCAGGAGTGCCAGGCGTACGAAATATTTCTCTAGAAAACAACCGAATCCGAAACATCCCTACTTCCGCTTTTAGAGGTTGCCTGCAAATATTCGATTTGAATCTGGAAGGCAACATGATCCAAGCCATAAGCGCGGGTGCCTTCAGATATCAAAGTCATTTCTATCTCCGACTTGGAAACAACGATCTGACATCCGTCGACGCTTCTACGCTCCCGCTGTACTTGGCGACGATCATCTTTGAACCGAATCCATGGCGATGTGATTGCGACTTATTGCGACTCCATGAGTGGCTCTTGCGATCTCGCGTTGACGCACTGGCGTGTTCGCAGCCTCCAGATCTCGTGGGAGAGAATCTTGTAACCCTGAATAAAATCGAGTTTTGTTTGCAAGTGAGTTCATTGGAATCCCTGACCAATCGCACGAATGGAGGTAAAAGTTTAATGTTTATCGATGAAGAGGGGAGGGTTCTAGTAACTGTCTATGTCATTGCAGTATGTATCATCGTACTGACATATTGTTATTAAATCGATGTTTTGAATCTTGAAAAATGATATAGACGAATACCTGTTGATTTCGCAGAACATTACCACTGATACCACTTATCGCCATATTGCACGGACAATTTTACCGTTTGATGAAGGGTGGAATTATGATGTAGCTGTCTATTGTATTGCAGTCTTAGTCATTATGTGATGCTGATAACGTGATTAACTTTTAACATTTTGAACGCCGCAAGAGAAAGAACTCACAACTTTTGATGCAACCAACAGTTTCACCGATGAATTGTTCGCCCAAATACTTGACGCTGGTAATAAAAAGCGGGTTACGTAAACACTAACATATCAGCATACTCAACAACAGCGGTTACGTAACACGATTTTGTTAGTCATGGGCCCCGTTGCAGAAAGAGATACAATCGATTGTAAGTTACGATTGATTGTAAGTCGGAAAATGTACCCGTTTCAACTAATCAGATTTGCGCATCTAGAACACGTGATCGGATTTACGATTAATCGCAACTTACAATCGATTGTATCTCTTTCTGCAACGGGGCCCAGATGACGTTTCATACTGTAGCTTATGTTTTGGGTAATGTTGTTATACAATGTTGTTATAATTGTGATAATGATGGTTGTCCTGTTTTAATGGCTTACAAGTATGAAACGATGTGTGATATTTTTGTTCTTCTTCGTATAATTGTTTGATGTAATATCAGTTATCATGACAAATATTTATGCAATTTCGCTGCCACGAATAGCACTCGAATTATCTATGTGTAGAACAATCAATCACTTTATTGCTCACGTATTCGCCTCGGCTGTATGGCAAGCCGTTTGAACATTTATTGATATTTCGTGATATCAAGAATTAAATTCTTGAGCGGATAAACGCGGATTTATCGCGTTGGACGTAGCGATTTGTGCCTTCTCGTTCTGGGGAAAACACGATATTAAAGGATAAAATGTGCACGATACCGTCTAGAATCAGGGGGTGGGGAGGGGGTGTTTCACACAGATTTGAAATAAAACTAACAATTATGGAGAGCCGTTATATAGTTTCTGTGTAAAATTGTAAAAATGGGAACGATATAATGGGGGAGGGGGGGGGGGGGGGGGGAGGGGTGTTTCACAAAGATTTTAAATAAAACTAACAATTATGGAGAGTCGTTACATAGTTTCTGTGTAAAATTGACACAAAGTTTGATGAAATCTGTTATAATTTGTAATTATCAAGGAGCCTTCAAATAATTGATACATTATTTCGTTGGAAATCTCAAGTACTTTAATTTGTTTGTGCTTTTGAATTTTTTATTCTAAAGCTATACAAATGGCTTTCCATAATTGTTAGGTCTAACGTAGAGTTAAAGGGATCTAGTAATTACTTTGTTGACATGTGCAACAAATGACAAATGGTTGATAAAATGTGTATCTTGTGATCTGACTGTAGATCCACTGACTTCTGATCCACTGTAGAATGTGTGATAATTTCACGTTAAATGGATATTATATGGCCAAGTAAAATACATTGATATTTGCGAACTAATTGCACTGACTTTGTACACAGTTATGACTATCCAGTGGATAGTTACAAATCCAAACACCTATCGAAAATATTTGTTCTAACAAAAGGGAAATTTGAAAAACCAATACCTGTTCCATGCTCTATGGGCATGATGGGTAATACGAATACAACACGGTATGAGGGAACCTCTAGATTTCTAAGTAAGTTTTGTGGATTTGGACAATGTTACTAAATCCCAATGGCCCGAATTCTCATCAGTGGCTAAACTTGCGCCCGGCCTAAAAAGACAAAGACTACCGGTAACACTTTGCACCAGAAGACTTATTGTGTAGTTGCTATGGTCCCCGGAGATATTCTAATGGTTTCCTTTCATTATCCGGTCAATCCCTTGAGTTCTGATTATAAGCATCAGGACAATGGGCCCTTTGAAATTCAGTCATAGCATTCTCTGTCATCAGCCAAATTGCGTCCTGGATCATCCTGGACACTGTACTTGCTGGTGATCCGTTATACTATGACTGCATTTCAAAGGGCCCATTGTCTTGATGCTTATAATCAGAACTCAAGGGATTGACTGGATAATGAACGGGAAACCATTAGAATATCTCCGGGGACCATAGCAACGAGACAATAGGTTAGCTGGGGTGAAAAGTGGGTTAACTGGTTACCGGTAGTCTTTGTCTTTTTAGGCAGGGGTGTCGATCCGTTTTTGAGATTGGGGGGGCGAAATTTGAAAACTGTTTCCAGAGTGACCACTGAGAGAGCTAAAAGCCCCACATTCTCATGCCCGGAAGTTTTATTATGCTCTCATTGAAAGTGTCTTGATGGCTCGAAGACCTGACTTTGGGGGGCACCCACATTTGGGGACAATAATGGGGGTCCAGGGGGCGGAGCCCCCGGAAGCTTTTAGATTTCAGACATTTGCTCCTAGCATGGGTGTTAAAATTGTATAAAATAGTGAACCTACTCATAACGTATTTTTAAAGGGCATAGCGAGGAAAAGACTGAGCTTTGCATGATGATGAGATGCATGGATCCACGTGATCATGTATACTATAGAGCCATCGATATAGTCTAGGGCATTGGACTTCCATGAAACTAAGCAAGGACGTCAACAATTTCTCAAAAGTGTAGGGGAGACATTGCGAGGAAGCGAAGCGAACGAGCGGGGGAGGGTGTGGGGGTGTCCCCCTCCCACAGTAGGGAGCTTTTGTATTTTTGGGCGTGAAATTGTGCGATTTGGTGCACACCTGAGACAGAAATTTCACGTAATATGAAGTATATAGGTATGGAACCAAACATACATAATGAGGGACTGACAAAGGGAGGGGGACAATCTGCTCTTTTTTCAAATGTGGGGGGACATGATATTCCAATTTGATTTGCGTTCAGCGCATATGTACCGAGATTATTTTATTTTCTGTGACGGTGTGCTATCTATAGATGAGGGTTTAATAAACTTCGTTTGAGGTGTGCGTTTGAGAAATTACGCTGCCCAACACATTTCAAAAGGTGAGTTCCCGCAACCCAAATTAAACTTGCAATATGAGAAACTGTATGCGCGCGAAGCGCGCGGCAAAAAGAGATTTACAGTCCTTTTCAAACTAAAAAACGGCTATTTTGAAGATTAATTATTGATAAATGTGTCTTTCCCCTATTTGGCATTATATCACTCGATTTTTTTTCTTCCTCATTTTCGGAATTATTGGGGGGGGCGAAATGATATGTTCGCCCCCCCCCCCAATATTTTCATTGGGGGGGCGACTGCCCCCCCTGCCCCCCCAGGATCGACACCCCTGTTTTTAGGCCAGGCTCAAGTTGAGCCACTGATGTGAATTCGGGCCAAGTTTAACTTAGTATATTTGTGAAACACTACCCCACTACATCGGGTACAAATGCCAAATGGGCTTCACTCATGAAAACAAATCAAAGCTAATACGGTTTTAGAAGAATTCATATCCGGGTTTAATCTCTATCGAGTAGAAATCAGGGCTGTACAGTACTTTATTGCTTGTATAATTTTCCCGCCAGCCCTATTTATTTTATTATTTGTAAAACAGTTTTGCAAAGAAATAAAACACATATTATATACAGTTAACGTATTGAAACACTTGAACTTTTGAAGAAGTATAGCTACAAAAGGCAATTGTTGACAGTCTATGGCCCAGTTGCAGAAAGAGATACAATCGATTGTAAGTTACACTTATTTGTAAGTCAGAAAATGTGCGCATTTCAGCCAGTCAGATTTGCGCGTTTAGTCACACGATCTGACTAACAATTAATTGTAACTTACAATCGATCGTATCTCTTTCTGCAACGGGGCCATATATATATGATAGTAAGTTATAAAACAATACCATAGCAGATAAAAAATATATTTACAATCACTCAATTTTTAGAAAGATTCCCGCCCCTATGCACAACAAACGACTTCCCACGATTACATAATCACGTTTGTCATACTTTTGTAGAAACAACCCCTCTCCGTGGCGTAGCGTGGTCGGACTGATGGGGGGGGGGGGGGGGGGGGGGGGGGGCACACATAATGTCACGATCTCGCAAAAAGTTCACATAAAATAAATGTAAATGGCCATTGAGAGCAGATGTAAAGCGATGTATATACACAAAAAATTATGCACAAGACGTGGTTGCGAAAGAGAAGGGCGCTAAGTAAATTTGTTTCAGATCTGAGGTAATCTGCGCACCATTTATGCAAAAATTACATATGTAGCTCCTCCCCCACCCATTCGCGAAACATAGCGTCCAATACCCCGGGGGGGGGGGGGGGGGCACTCGAATTATTTTTTGACGGGGGTGTGCCGCACGGAACTCTGAAATGGGGGTCTGAAGAGCTAACTACAAGCACAAAATATAGGGTCTTTGGAGCTACAAAATCCCTTAAACGCACAAAATATAGGGTCTTTGGAGCTACAAAATCCCTTAAACGCACAAAATATAGGGTCTTTAGAGCTACAAAATCCCTGAAAGGGGAGTTAAGGGGTCTAAGGAGCAGAGTAAAACTACAAAATACATAGACTCGGAGATTCCAAATACCTACGGAAACCCTCAAAAAGGCTCAAATTGTGGTCTAAGGAGCCGAACTAGGAGAAGAATAAAGGATTGTCGCTACTCAACTACCTAGCCAAGTCATTCCGAGGGTCTATGGAGCGGAAAGTTTTGAAAATCGGGTATCTTTAGAGCTGTGATTGAGTGTGAAAAAGGGGGTCTTTTAAGCGGCACATACCCGTCTTACATTATACATGAGTGCCCCCCCGGGCCAATACCCAATGAAATGGCTTGTTCATATTTTGTTCAGTGTCAATATAGGGGTGCTCTGTACGGGTAGCTATCCTCCGCGTCCTCATACGCGCGACATTTGTGCATCGAGAATCTTTCGTGTCCTGCACACCATATAATTATGCAACAATTATTTATGTAGCTCCTCCCCTAGCAGTTAAAGCCCCGCCCATTCGGGAAACATAGCGCCCAATACCCAATGAAATGGCTCGTTCATATTTTGTTCAGTGTCAATATAGCGGTGCTCTGTACGGGTAGCTATCCTGCGCGTCCTCATACGCCCTATATTTGTGAATCAGAAATTCCTTTGTGTCCTGTACACCGTCCAGAAACTGTTTCTCAAGCTCCTCCCTCGTTGGTGGATAAAGCCCCGCCCCCATACGAAACATGTGCCACGGTTCGCTGACGTAGTTCTCTCTGCTCACGTCACGCAGTCCCAGCGTGAGATTGTCGCGCGGTTTGCTGCATCCCGCCTGCTTATTGGGCGAAATCGTGATGACGTGGCCGGTGGGCGGAAACCCACAGTCACTTCCGTCGCGGGGCGTTCCCGATAGAGCGCTGACGTCAATGTACCGCTACAAAATCAGATAAGGATATTAAAGACAAAATACATAATGTTTCTTTGTTGACAGGGCTAATCTTGAAATATATGAATGCTTTCCGATATATAATAGGGAAATAAATGTAAATGGCTATAAAATAACGACTCTTTCGAGGATGAATTATTACGTGAAAAGTCGGTCTAAAACAGCAAATGATTCACATAATTATAGATGACAAACTTGTCAAATAAATTATACGCCCAATTACATTGAATAGTATTGTTCTGATGTTAATCATAATTATGGTCGATAATAGATGTATGCAATCAATGAGAATTAATGAACCAGTTCAGAACTGGTCCTGAATAGCTCGAGATGGGGTCTATGAAGAACAAAACCGGCACAGATAGAGCCGACTCGATCCGATCCGACTGGTTTTCAGTCAGGCTAGAGTCAGTTTCGCTCAGTCGGAGCCGATTCAACATGTCGAATCGGCCTCGAATGACCTCCGACTGGCTCCTGACTGGCAAAACCAGAGTCCTGAGGCAACGATACTGAGTTAATCAGGCTGAAAACCAGTCGGATCGGGTCGGGCCGGCTCTGTCTGCGCCGGGCTTTACGACTCCGATTTTTCCAGTCGGAAGCCAGTCGGAAGCCAATTGGGCCCAATTCAACATGTTGAATCGGCCGTGACTGAAGCGGATCGGCTGTGGCTTTCAGCTTTAAATCGGGTCGTGTCGGATCGGGTCGAGTCGGCACTGTCTGCGACGGGCATAATCAAGTCAAATCCTCATTTTAAAATAATCGTCTATTCTCTTACCTTTCCCTCTACGACCGGAGCACTAGTCGATGGAATGGACGGATAGAAGACTGCGGCAAGTAAGACCTGCGTGAAATCAAACATTATTAATTTGATTAGATATTTAGTCAAGATACACACACACATTATACAATGCATCTGTTAGATTGATAGCAACACTTGTTTGTGATATTGAAGTTGGGTAATTTTGTTTACTCACACTTTAAGTGAAATAAGTAGATTAAAATTGATAACTACGGTAATTACAATTATTATCATTATTTCATCATTAACGTCATCGCTGTTTTCATCATCGTCATCTTTATCATTGTACACCGTGTCCCAGAAAAAACGAAAACCGGGTTTCATGGCAGAAATTTTCTGTCATAATGAATAATTTAATTGATGATATATATATATACCTGGAAAGCTCTGTGTCTCTTCTTTCATTTGATGTGCAACTTATGGCACATACTTCAAGCATGACTGAATTAGAACAATGGAAAGTGGTGTTACCAATATTCAATTTGCACGCATAAATTTGAAGTTTGGGTGAGTTTTAAGAGTTGTAAACGTACTTATTTTTAAAAAGGACAAACACCACATAAAAGTTCATATTTTTATCTTTTACATGACACCTCATGCTAAAAAAATAAATGATTTATGCCAGAGAACGAGTACAATGAAAACATGCCTGATTTCTGCCCGAATGAGTGAAAGTTGAGTAAGAAGTCGCTCAGCTTTCCTGACTAGCAGCTGACAATGGACGTTGATGCATGAGTGAATTTACACAAACATGGGGATCAGGAAACAGGCTAGATCAGGAAAGTTACTCATTTGGGCTGGAATCAAGCATGTTTTCATTGTATTCGTTCTCTGGCATATATAATTTATTTTTTAATCATGAGGTGTCATATAAAAGATAAAATTATGAATTTTCATGCGGTGTCTGTCCTTTTTCAAAATAAGTACGTTTACTACTCTTAAAACTCTCCCCAAAACCTCACCCAAACTTGCAATTTCTGCGCGCAAATTGAATTTTGGTAACACCACTTTCTATCGTTCTAATTCAGTCATGCGTGAATTATGTGCCATAAGTTGTATATCAAATAAAAGAAGAGACACGTAGCTTTTCAGACATATATATATCATCAAGGAAATTATTCATTATAACATAACATTTCTGCCATGAAACCCGGTTTCGTTTTTTCTGGGACACGGTGTATAGTATTATTGTTATTTGTATCATTATTATCATTATTATTGTTTTTTTATTTTTTATTATTACTATTATTATTAGTAGTAGTAGTAGTAGTAGTAGTATTGTAATTATTTTTTATCATTGTCATTTTCATATAAAATATGAATAATTTAAAAACTGACATAATCATACACATCCCACCTCAATAAACGCCTTCTTTCCCGAATATCCCGTCACGACCTGCTTCTCCCCAAACAAATAATCCTTCCCATCAACCCTCACGATGTCCGATTTGACGGGAGCCCTTGTCGGGTTGATTTCCTCTTCCAGCGTCTCGGGCCTCCGCCGCATCTCTGCGGGAATCCCGTCTGCCGGGACTAGCTCTTGTAGCGGGACTCGCAGTCGCGTAGAACACGTTGTGTGACAATTTTCCTGAAAATGAAGCGGAATCATTCTTTTCAACATAGTCATCAACAATAATGATATCTTGTAAAACAATAATCACAATAGAAGTTTGTCTTCTTTAATTCCCGCTAATCGTTTCGGGTCTCTGCCTCATCACTGCGGGAATCCCGTCTGCCGGGACTAGCTCTTGTAGCGGGACTCGCAGTCGCGTAGAACACGTTGTGTGACAATTTTCCTTAAAATGAAGCGGAATCATTCTTTTCAACATAGTCATCAACAATACTGATACTTTTTAAAACAATAATCACAATAGCAAGTTTGTCTTCTTCAATTCCCGCTAATCATTTCGGGTCTCCGCCGCATCTCTGCGGGAATCCCGTCTGTCGGGACTAGCTCTTGTAGCGGGACTCGCAGTCGCGTAGAACACGTTGTGTGACAATTTTCCTGAAAATGAAGCGGAATCATTCTTTTCAACATAGTCATCAACAATAATGATATCTTGTAAAACAATAATCACAATAGAAGTTTGTCTTCTTCCATTCCCGCTAATCGTTTCGGGTCTCTGCCTCATCACTGCGGGAATCCCGTCTGCCGGGACTAGCTCTTGTAGCGGGACTCGCAGTCGCGTAGAACACGTTGTGTGACAATTTTCCTTAAAATGAAACGGAATCATTCTTTTCAACATAGTCATCAACAATACTGATACTTTTTAAAACAATAATCACAATAGCAAGTTTGTCTTCTTCAATTCCCGCTAATCATTTCGGGTCTCCGCCGCATCTCTGCGGGAATCCTGTCTGCCGGGACTATATAGCTCTTGTAGCGGGACTCGCAGTCGCGTAGAACACGTTGTGCGACAATTCTCCTGAAAATGAAGCGGAATCATTCTTTTCAACATAGTCATCAACAATACTGATATCTTGTAAAACAATAATCACAATAGAAGTTTGTCTTCTTCCATTCCCGCTAATCGTTTCGGGTCTCTGCCTCATCTCTGCGGGAATCCCGTCTGTCGGGACTATAGCTCTTGTAGCGGGACTCGCAGTCGCGTAGAACACGTTGTGTGACATTTTCCCTGCAAATAAAGCGGGTTTTTTTGTTCAGTGCAATTGCGATACAGCCGTTATAAACAATTATCACATATCAGTTATATCGTCTCTCCCAACGCATATTGTGCGTATCCACCGCATCTTTTGCGGGAATCCCATTCTTCGGGACTCGCTCGTCCCTTTTTTTTTGCTGAGCAATTCATGTTTGTATAGGTTCCCAATTTAGAGGCTCTCTTTTATTCTGGATAAATATTCCCCAAATAAAAAGAAACTCATTATCTGAAATTCTGGTATCACATATAGGAGATTCCGACATACATGATGATATGTAGAAACTAAATTTTGCAAAAGAAAATCGACGTAAATTGTTTCACTCTCACCCGATAATACATGTAATATGAGTTTTACCTTCAATTGGCTGTCCAAGATGGTACGTAACTCCTGGATGAGATCGAACCCTTCGGTCAGTGCTCCTTGGGGCAGGCTGTGTATCTTGACCGATAGCGACAGAATGGCGTCGAGATATTGCTATAAACATGATAAAGAAGAGAGGGATTTTCCCCATTGATAATAGTGATAAAGAAGTCCACAAAAAATTAGATGGATGTACCCAGAAGACCTTGGTAATTTCCTTATTATTAGCATAATTAGTATAATTATGATCATTAAGGTAATTAAGGTAACCAACCAACCAACCAACCAACCAACCAACCAACCAACCAACCAACCAACCAACCAACCAACCAACCAACCAACCAACCAACCAACCAACCAACCAACCAACCAACCAACCAACCAACCAACCAACCAACCAACCAACCAACCAACCAACCAACCAACCAACCAACCAACCAACCAACCAACCAACCAACCAACCAACCAACCAACCAACCAACCAACCAACCAACCAACCAACCAACCAACCCACCAACCCACCCATCGTCTTCACGGTCAATCGCATCACTTTTAAAAATAGTGCGACAATAAATTATTCTATCCCCTGGGTCATCGAATTCATCTTACCAATAATCGTTCAGGGGCCGACATCATGAATGCTGCAGCGATCGGCCCGGCTGAGATCCCGCCATACCCTTCGACTCGGTTGATGAGTCCCTTGCCGTGATCGAGAAGGCACACCGCCGTCCCGACATCATAAACCCCGAGGAATGATCTCCCAGAGAAGCACAGGTGGTAGGGTCCGCGGTCCATGATGACCCTTGACGGACATAATTATATTATTTTAGAATAAGAATAATTCATGAGTCTTCTAAAGTCCCATCATCAATACGTCGTTATCATCTTCACCATCATCCTCGCCGTGGCGTCATCATTTCCACAATCATCATCACCATCACCACCACCACCACCATCAACATCATTATCATTACCACCACCATCATTTCCACAATCATCATCATCATCATCACCTTCACCATTACCATCACCATCACCACCATCATCATCATCATCGTCGTCATCGTCGTCGTCATCATCTTCATCATCATCACCATCATTACCATCATCATTATCATCATCATAACATTCACCATCACCACCACCACCATCATCATCATCATCACCATCACCATCATCATCATCGTCATCGACATCGTCATTGTCATCATCATCATATCATCACCAACGTTGATACATTGTACCGGTAATTATGAATTGAAAAGAAACTTGCCGAATGAAATGTTTTTATTATTATCAATTTACGGCAAGTTCTACGACATTTAATTAATGGGTTATCGTGTCACGAAAGGAACAAATATTTAAACAAGACGTCGTTAACAAATGTGTATAATTAATATGGCCTACTTTATTACACATTGCTTTATTACATGATTCGAAAAAGACATCGGGAACAAAATGATAGCGGGCCCGTTAAATTACGTTTTACATGGTTATGATTTTTAAAAATCTCTGTGAACGTAGGGATATATCAACAAGTTGCATACATGTACTCTTGCATGTTACAATAATTTTGTTAAAGAATGTACTAGAGTGAACATACTGGCTTTATACTACTATGGCCTACTAACCCCATTATGATATACTATATGATATGATTCTAACGAAATGACTACATTAAATGCATCTAGTAAAATTTTCTAATTCCACAAATCTTACTTAGAACTTTAGTGTTTCTTTTTGTATTCGTATTACTAATAGAAGCATGGTATCGGTTTTTCGAATATATTGAGATTTTTGTATTATCCATTGGAAAGTTTTTTAAAAAGTCAGTGCAATGAGTTAGCTAACATCACTTTGTATTTTCGCTCTTTACTTTATTATAAATTTAACCTGAAATTTTAACACATTACTAATTGGTCATATCATAATTATCACATAATCACAACAATACACATTTTAATTTATCAACCATTCATCACTTTTGCAATACGTCAACAAAGTTACTATATCGATCCCTTTGATATGACTAAAAGGTATCTAGTAACTTTGTTGACAAGTGCACAAAAGTGATGAGTGATTAATAAATTTTGTATTGGTGTAATCTGATATGTCCAAAAAAATAATGTGTGAAAATCTCACATTAATTGGAAGTTTTTTTGGCTGAGATATGAGCGAAAATGCAAAGTGATATTCACTTACTCATTGCACTAATTTTGTACATAGCTTAAATTATCCCGTAGACAATAAATTATCATATCTGAATAAATATCTTTTGAACAAAAAAGGACATTTGAAAACCCGAAACCTGTCCCGTGATTTTATTGTTAATATGAATATGATAAGGTATGAGAGAACCACTAGAGTTCCAAATAAGTTTTGAGGATTTTGACAATGTTAAAGTCCCTTTAAAGTCTCTCCCACGTTGCCGAATGAAACGGACGTCCCAGTGGACGCCGTATATTACATTCCACATGAATACATTTTTCTAACGCATCGATGGAATATTGTTATAAACGAATCTGAAATGAATATGAACACATATATATGATATATGTTTAAAGGGGTAGTTTAGTTTTGGTAAGGCTGAACGTAAGTAGCCAAAACCTGCACAGTAACATTATAAACTAATAGTTATAACTCTACCATGCTCGAAAGGTATACAAAATTACAAACGACTAAGTAAAAAGCCTGTTATCATTCAAAAAGAGCCATTGAAACACAAGAGGGCGCTTTTTAAAAAGGCATTGGTTTCAACCATTTTTCATACAAAATTATGCATGTGATGTTTTATAGATATAATGATTAAATAGCGAGATCATCAACAACTATTTAAAAAACGCTTTTGAAAATTTTTGAAAAAGTGCAAGCATTTTTTTATTTTTTTCTAAAAATCATTAATTATTTGGGCCCCAAATAATTATAAGATCAGATATATTTATTGATATTTCAGCCGTTTCTGGGTCGATTTTGACCAAATAAAGTTTATTCTGCCATTAAAATTGCATGTTCTCTCAAATTCGACACTCAGTTTTTCATTACCTCACAAAAAAATTGTGATCTGCAGCGCCCTCTCTACCAAAACTAAACTACCCCTTTAATATACATCAATAAATAATATACATACCTTGTATATGATGAGGATATATAAGACCGCTACTAATAAAATCACAGCTAGACGCGAGGCTGGTAAACGGCGGTAACCAAGTGTGACGGCGACCCATAGCCGCTTTGATGTAATTAAGCGTGCCATAGGCACGCGACGTTGATTTTTTTTTAACATGGTTTCATTGAAAGCAACATCTCGGCAGTTTTGTGTATTCTTTTTGTGTATCTTTTGAGAGGAACTCGGGAGAGTTTGGTGGTTATGAAGTTCCAATCATCATCAACTCATAACATGGGGGCCAGTCCGGGAAATTTGCAGTTTTCTGTAAGTTTCGAGGTAGTATTGCCGGGTTTTTATGGTGTGTGCTGAAATTTATTTTGCCTGTTAATATCCCGCCATACTCGTTCGGCGTTATCGTTTGTGCGCGCGCCGATTTAGTCAGGTTCATTATGTAAAGTTGTAAACTTTTTTGGGGGATTTGTAAACCTATACATTTTTGGAATCTGTGTAGTATAAGAAGTCAGAAAACCAATGTTTACAATTTGCCGGAAGCATTTATGGCGGCCATCTTGGATTTTCAAAATGGCCGCCATTACAATAGGTGTTTCTCAATATCTCAGCTTCCAGGTGGCTTATAGTAATGATTTGAACGGCTAAACATATGTTTTCAGGGATGGGGAAGATAGAAGGAACAATGTAAAATAAGATCAAGATAACCGCAAAGCGGCCATCTTGGATTTTCAAAATGGCCGCCTTGAAAATCATTGTTTTTTCCATATTTCAGCATTCAAGTGGCTTAGAGTAAAGAATTGAACGGCTAAACATATGTTTTCAGGGATGGGGAAGACAATGGTGCAATGTAAAATAAGTCAAACATAACCACAAAGCGGCCATCTTGGATTTTCAAAATGGCCGACTTGAAAATCAGTCTTTTTCATATCTCAGCACTCGTCATCTAAGTGGCCTAGAGTCATGATTTCAATGGCTAAACATACATTTTCAGGGATTTGGAAGCCAGGGGTATGAATTAAAATAAGCTTCACACAACCACAAAGCGGCCATCTTGGATTTTCAAAATGGCCACCTTGAAAATGCATTTTGTTTCACTATTTCGGCATGCAAGTGGCTTGAAGTCATGATTTTAATCGCTAAACATACATTTTCATGGATGAGGAAGCCAGCGATTTAGAGTAAAGTAAGCTTAAAATGATATAGATTATAATGTAAGTTCATTATAACAGATGTTCTTAATTGTTCAAAACCACTAGAATGTCTAGATAGCTTCTTGACAGATTTATAGCAGAGTCCTTGCATTTCATCATCCTCATCACTGTCACTGGTCGGCAACATGTCATTTCTAGAGTCTTCGTCATTCTGGCACTGATTGGACGTACACGAGCATACGTCGGAACAGGCTGCTCAGGTCCTACTTATTAGCGTGAACAAGTGCAAAATACTGCGACAAGCGGGGAGAAGTGCGAACCTGCTGTGTCCTTGTAATAGCCACGCTGCAGCAGATCATGGAGGTGGTGCAGAGCAATGCCTGCCTGACCCCATAATGTGCATGGTTCTGGACTCGTTGGATGTGCTGCTTGAAATGCAATGCTGACATATCCACCTGCTTTGAGGTAGACTTGCAGCCAGGTTGCCTTGCTTGTGTGAGAGAACTGTCCCGTGTTGTCTTCCTCCTTGAATGAATGGAAGGCTGGTAAAGCCTTTGCTCTTTCTGAACCTCGAGCTGTCTATTTTGGCTGCACTGAGACCACTACGGACGCCATTTCTCAGCAGAACGACATAGTGTGCTATGACCGACTCTGCATCTATCAGCGCGGCATTGTGTATGAGCAGTGTATCCGCCTCTTCATGATTGTTGTCCTCATTTTTCAGCTCACTGTTGATCCTAGTACATTCTGTGGCAGATGTGATAATCAGCGGTGACGAGCCTTGGTTGCACTCCAGTGCTTTTGCTGCAAGATACTCAGTCAGGTCAGCCTCCGTTCTGAAATGGGAAAGGAACCGGGTAATCGGGATGTGATTGATGTTGGTGTCATCTCTGATCTGATAATGGATCAGATCCTTCCCTTCACTCTGTTTCTCCCTTGTGGTACTCTTCAGGAAATCAGCTCTGTATGTCTCAAACACCAGAATGATATAATCACAGTCTATTGTGAGTGTCATCAGTATGGTATTCAAACATTCACTGAGGTATTTGACTGTCACTACCAGATTAATATCTCTGATGAGATCATTTTGGTGTATGACACATACGAGCCTGATTCCCAGAAGAATACCACAAGAGAGGAACAGAGACAATGAGAGTTTCTGATCCAATATAATATATCAGAGAAGACACCAGCATATCACATTCCAATTATGAGCCGTTTCTTTCCCACGATAAAATGAAGACTGATCCGACTGCGTATATGGCAGCAAAAACACTGGCGTTCAACCAACATGACCGAACATGGTGGCTCAGCGGTTACAATGTCCGCCTCATGCATGGGAGGTCCCGGGTTCGATCCCAGACCGGGTCATACCAAAATGGTACATTCTGCCTTCTAGCCAGCCGCTTGGCATCTATAGAATGGAGAAGGGAATGTTAATCACACGATTTACCAGAGGACTGGCCGGCCCCTTCTGTAGCTTTCGCTACATTTAGTAGACGTGTGGCCTAGGGCAAATGAATCGCCGCCTTATATGCCAACATTGGCAAAGGAAGGTCTTTAACTTTTAACTTTTTAACATCCTACATGACCAGGGCTCGTCAACGCTGGATTTTGCATCTGCCACATGGCATATTAGGAGCAACAGATCACAAAGAGGCAAACTGGCTTTCTTTCCATACACTGATGTTCTTGTGCTGGTCATGGCACCATTCCTTTGCTGAGAAACTGTCCACATCGATGCCTTCCGGAGTAGTCTAAGTACAGCAAATATAGGCAGCTCTAGGTCCAGAAATGCAAATGCTATTCTAGCCTATCACGCATTCACAGGGGCAGACAACACAGGACGGTTCTCTTGCGTAGGCAAGGTAACCAAGCAGCAACTCTAGCTAAACAGGAGGATAAGTCATCAATGCAGTTGCTTTCAAATGCCGCTGAAGTAACGGAAGATCGGCTGTCATCACTTGCTACATTGGGCTGTACTGCATACGCACTATAAAATGGCATCGATATTGCATCCCCGAGTTGCGATCTATGTTCCAAGCAGCACATTCACTGAGTCCAGATCCGGGCCACATCATGAGGTCAAAAAAGCATTGCTCAGCAGGATCCACTGGATCCACTGCAGCATGACTTCTACAAAGACACATCAGCTGATCAGGTAAATCCGGTCCTCCCAACCTTCAAGGCCATCATCGAGATGATGAGATGCCAGTGCAGAGACATTGATGCTCTTGTAGGACCAATAATTTACCATGCATAATACAGCATGAACTCAGTGCTTGAATGAAGAGGACTCTCGGAATAACATGTTGCCGACCAGTGATAGTAATTATCATGATGATGATAATGACATGTAAAGATTCTGCTATAAAGTTTTCCAAGAAGCGACCTAGACATGATAAAGTATTGACTTGCTACACATAAAAGTGCCGAGCCATTAATAACAAACATTACGATATAACGAACAAGATAAACTGCTATATTGTTATGGAAGGTTTTTTTATTTTATTTGTTTTACTTTATACCACTGGCTTCCTCATGTGTGAAAATGTATATTTAGCCGTCTAAATAATGACTCTACGCCCATTGGATGCTAAGATATTGAGAAACAGATTTTCAAAGCGGCCATTTTGAAAATTAAAGATGGCCGCTTTGTGGTTATGTTTATCTTATTTTACATTGTACCACTGTCTTCCCCATCCCTGAAAACATATGTTTAGCCGTTAAAATCATGACTCCAAGCCATTTGAATGCTGAAATATTGAAAAACACCGATTTTCAAGGCGGCCATTTTGAAAATCCAAGATGGCCGCTTTGTGTTTATCTTTATCTTATTTTACATTGTACCATTGTCTTCCTCATCCATGAAAACATATGTTTAGCCGTTAAAATCATGACTCTTAGCCACTTGAATGTTGAAATATTGAAAACACCGATTTTCAAGGCGGCCATTTTGAAAATCCAAGATGGCCGCTTTGTGTTTATGTTTATCTTATTTTACATTGTACCATTGTCTTTCCCATCCCTGAAAACATATGTTTAGCCGTTCAAATCATTAATCTAGGCCACCTAGAAGCTGAGATATTGAAAAACACCTATTGTAATGGCGGCCATTTTGAAAATCCAAGATGGCCGCCATAAATGCTTCCGGCAAATTGTAAACATTGGTTTTCTGATTCCTTATGCTTTACAGATTCCAAAAATGTATAGTTTAACAAATCCCCAAAAAAAGTATACGAAGCCTAAAATCTCGACATAGTGAACCTGACTAATTGTTGTGGGTCGCGCGCTGTGACGGTGGATTTGCCCGTGCAGTGTGTGTATATAGTACGTGCTTAGTGAGTTTGTGTATACTTGGTTTAATTGTATACGGGTTGCACTGTGGGGAATAAAGTGCCAGGGATTCTAGTTTTGAATTAGGAGCATTTTGTTTGACAGTGTGAGTGCGAGCCACTGAGTTGTTACTATGGCGTTCGATATTGGGACATTTGTGACGATTCCCAGGGTAGAAGACCTGCTTTTGTGCAGAAAGGTAGATTTGCTGGAGGTAGTAAGTCATTATGAGGTTGAGGGGGTGCATAGCGGCATGAGGAAAATGGAAATTCTGAATCGTACTTTAGAGTACTTGGTAGAGGAGGAGATTTTGCCTGCCCAGGCATTGCGTAGCATTTCTGCTAGGGTCAATTTCACTCAAGAAAGTGAGAGTGTGGAGGTAAAGTTGAAGGAGTTGGAGGTTGAAAAGGCAAAACTAGATCTGGAACGTGAAAAGGTTTCTCTTGCGAGGTCTAAGAGTGAATGGGAGAGAGAGCATGAGCAGTCTCGGCAAAAAGCAGCCTACTTTGATGTTACAAAGCATGTTCGTATGGTTCCTGTATTCGAGGAGGATGATGTTGATAGGTATTTCCGTCATTTCGAGCAGGTGGCCGAGAGCATGGAATGGCCGGTGTCAAAATGGCCGCATTTGCTGCAGTCGCAGTTGAAAGGTAAAGCGCGCGATGCCTATGCTGCGCTCTCGTTGGAGGAGGCTGGCGAGTATGTATCGGTGAAGCAAGCAGTACTTCGTGCGTATGAGCTCGTGCCGGAAGCCTACCGTCAAAGGTTTCGGAATGTGAGAAAAGAGGATTCTCAAACTTATCGGGAGTATGCGAATGTCAAGTCTGGTCTGTTTGATAGGTGGTCACAATCGGTTGGCGTTCATGACATTGATGCATTGCGTGAGCTTGTGCTGCTCGAGGAATTCAAGCGAACGTTGCCAGCTGAAGTGCGCATGCATCTCGAAGAACACCAGGTGACACGGTTGTCACAGGCTGCAACGATGGCTGATGATTTTGTCCTAACTCATAGGGTCATAGATAGGTCTGTACCACAAGGTGATCGATATCGACGTCAGATGGGTGGTAGCAGGAATGAAACAGAGGGTGTGAGATTGGGTGAGTCTTCCAGTGAAGAGAGTCCTAAACATTCGCGTAGGTCATGGAAAATGTTGACTTGTTTTCATTGTGGTGTACAAGGTCACATACAGACTAATTGTCCAGATTTACAGGGAAAGAACACAGACAGAAAGAACACACACACAAACACAGATGAAAAGAACACACACACAAAAACGTTTCCTAATGGTCTAGTTAGGAGTGTTGGTGTTGCACAGGTGAAGGTGCATGGTGAAAGTGTAGTCTTGTCTGCTGATCCTGTGGAAATTCAAAAGCAGTATGAGCCTTTCATTTCAACAGGGTATGTGTGTTTGTTGGAGAGTGAGGAGGCTCGCAAGGTCAAGGCGTTCAGGGACACTGGAGCTTCCCAGTCGTTGATTGTTGCAGATGTGTTGCCTTTCAGTGATGATTCAGCTACTGGCGCTAGCGCGATTCTTCAGGGCATTGGCGGCAACATTTTGAGTGTGCCATTGCACAGTGTGGATGTTGGTTTGGACATCTTTTCTGGGCCTGTTACTCTTGGGGTAGTGAAGAAACTGCCCATTCCAGGGGTGTCATTAATTGTTGGGAATGATATAGCTGCAGATCGAGTGATGGTTGGTCCTGGTGGTCTTGGAGATCCTGGTGCTGGTGTGGAGGGAAGTCTTCGCCATGCTGGAGGGTCAGAAGGGATGGAGGTTGGGGCCGCTGTGTTGAACAACAACCACGATGACATCGGGCAGCTGATGACAACGCAGTACGAACTGGACCGGTCCTCTGGTGGCGGGCAAGTTAGACGGCGTGCTAGGCGGCGACGTGGAAACCGATCTGGTGGTGCCGAGTATCATCGCAGGCAGGAGACCTCTCTGCCCCGGGACTGTGCTGAAGCAGATGATCTGGAGAGAACTGGTGAGGGGTCTGATGGCAGGCATGTTCAGCCTGTCTTCCAAGAGAAGAGGGCCCTTGCTGGTGATGCGGCGCACTCCGCTGGTGGCGAAGATGACTTCGTGTCTGTGAAGGAGACTCCTCTCGATGGGTGGTGGGGGGATGTCCCTCCCGTTACCGCGGTTCGGCGACCAGGGTTTAGAACTGGAGCAACACGGCGTGGTGCGAGACGTCGGCCACGAAAGAAGCGCGGAGGTCGACGATGACAGAACTTTTGTGGAAAAGACAGCACTGGAGGTCGACGATGACAGAACTTTTGTGGAAGAGACTCTGTAGCGGCGTATGCCTCTTTTCCGCCTTTGAAGGTGTTTGATAATTTGTTAAGTTATGATCTATGTTAAAGGTGATTTTTGAACTTTTGAATAATGAAAGAAGACAAAATGGACCCATTGTGTTTTGGAAACATTTGGATGCTGAGAATAACAATATGGACAAACTTCGACATTTTTAGTAACACAGAATGGACATTTAATTCACATTGAATCGCTGTGAATGAGAAATTGCACTTGAACTGTTAGTTAGGAAAGTAAACGAAAATTGATAATTAATAAGAATACATGATGATATGTTAAATTGTTGACATTCAGAGTAAATTTGTCTCACATTTCGTAAAAAAGCATGTATTCTACATTTATTTCATACACAGTATACCGCTACATTCTATATGTTTTCCCCCTACAGGTATTCCTTGTTGGACCTAGTGATGGTACATTATGTATGTTGTTTTTGATATATTATGATCTATGTTGTGTGTCAATCATACGTTTAATACTCAAAATATTCTTGGCGTGATTGATTATTTAGTGAAAAATGCAAAGTTTTAGAATGGTTTGAAAAAAGAAATGCATTTTTATTATGACATTATGTTTAGTTATATGTATGTGAAACAAAAACAAAATAGAAGAAGAGATATACATACAGTAGTAGTCAAAAGAAACTTTGTGATGTAAGAATTATAGTTTTGATATTGATAAATAATGTTATGTTAGTGTCTGGAATCCCTAACGCGCTAGCATTAACGTTAGTGTTTCCTAACGCGTTTGCGTTAGCCTTAGGAATGTAATGCGTTAAATAAAGGGAAAACACGTTAATGTTTCCTAGCGTGCTTGCACTAGCGTTAAGAATTTTTGGAATGCGTTTAAAAAAATGAAAACGTTAGTGTTTCCTAACGCGTTTTCTAACGCGTTTGCGTTAGCGTTGGGAATTTTTGGCATGCGTAAAAAAAAATTAGGCTTTTGAAGAAGTGATTTAATTGGAAGGTTATTTAATTATTATGAAAGGATGCTTGTGACGTAATGGCTCATGTGATGCATAGTAAAGATAATAATTGGTGGTACAGGATTACAACTACTGTACATGTTTAGAATCCTGATATTTGTTTAAAAGTAGAAATTAGTAAAATGTGACCCATCGCATGCTTGGGAAAAGCCGGTAGGCTATTGCATAAATTTGTTTGTGATGAAAGTTTGAAAGTTTATGATATAGTTATTGACAATGTGAAAATCATAGGGCTTAGTTTATAAACATTCAGTTTCGTATTTGTCTTATAATGCCAGGAGCAGGTTGAGGTCATTTATTTCTACTGTATAAATGCCCTCTTTAAGGAGGGAAGTGTGACGGCGACCCATAGCCGCTTTGATGTAATTAAGCGTGCCATAGGCACGCGACGTTGATTTTTTTTTAACATGGTTTCATTGAAAGCAACATCTCGGCAGTTTTGTGTATTCTTTTTGTGTATCTTTTGAGAGGAACTCGGGAGAGTTTGGTGGTTATGAAGTTCCAATCATCATCAACTCATAACACAAGGCAACGTTGACATGCACCCGTCTTGCAATCACACGGCCACACAATACCATGTACTATAAGTATAACGCTGTAAATATAATATATAATCCTCGCGGGCGGTCTTGTTGTTGTAGAGTATATAGTGTATATTCCAGTCCTGCTTTTCCAAAATATAATTTGGTTTCCATATATGGTCCCTTATATGGTTTTCCAAACAACGAAGCTGCAGAGATCGTTGGACCTATATGGTGATATACAATATATATTCCACTTTGCAATATGACTATAATTTAATATTAATGAATTACCAAAAATGTATGTTCCTAAACATGTGTTTATTGAATGCTGGCTAATATATCTCTCCTGATGTTGGGTCTGCAAAGCGTACGAAACATAATACACGTGAATGAAAAGAGAAATAAATCACAACTGTGTGCACTGCAGTATGCAGTGTATAGAACTAGGGTGTAATAAAAAGCAAAGGTATACGGGGGGGGGGGGGGGGGGGTTGCTAGGGGGCTACATCCCATACGAGAACTTTGATAACAGCGATATTCGGGTAAAATGCACCAACAATTCGTGCAAAACATGTCATATTCGACAGATTTGGGTAAAGAATTGTTATCATGTAGGGCAAAATTGTAAAAGACACGCAAATAAGTTTGGTCAAAACTTTCTATTTTTGGCGTCCATGATATTTTAATTGAAGGGAATTCACAAAATAAAGGATTCGTTTTCCATTAGGATCACTTCCCCTCTCTCCCTAATTACTCCCAATCCCAACCTCTTTTCTCCTCTCTCTTTCTCTCTATTCAATGGCGTAGCTAAGGGACAATGGGGGACGGATGAAGAGCACGTACACTATTCGGGGGCACACTCCAAGTATTTCTTTATAGAATTTCATTTTTGAATGTGTACTCTTTGACCCGAATTCTCATTAGTCTGGGCTAAAAAGACAGAAACTACCAGTAGGCCTAACCTGTTAAACCGCTTATCAACTGTGGGCCCATTGATTGTTGCCATTTGCCACCGAAAATATTCGAATTGTTTCCTTTCATTATCCAGTCAATCCGCTCTAGTTCTGCTTAGGCATCAGGACAATGGGCCGTTTTAAATTCAAGTCATAGTATAGTCGGTCATCAGCAAAATATTACTGGTGACCGGTTGTACTATTACTGAAATTGCAAGTGGCCATTTGTCCTAATTCCTAAGCAGAAGTGGAGGGATTGACTGGATAACACAATGAAACAATGAGAATATCTCCGGTGGTAAATGGCAACCATCAATGAGTCCATAGGTGCAAAACGGATAAACAGGTTACTGGTATAGTTTCTGTCTTTTTAGCCCAGACTAAAGTTGTGCCACTGATGAGAATTCGGGCCTTAATGTTTTGTCAAAATACACGTACCCCATCCCCCCGCCCCCCCCCCCCCCCCGCCCCCACACACACACACACACACACACACACTACGTAGCTTCATCGCTGTCCCTGTATGTGGGCTCCAAATTAATGATAGTAAATATATGAAGGCTCAAAATCACAACCATCTAGAACCAAAACCAACACTTGACAAATCTTTGGCTACGATTCAGTTTACAAAATAATACAAATTAACTTGTGAATCGTTATGGTTGGTACTTGTATATCCAGCGGAAAAAAACAGCAACAACTAACAAGCAATCACCAGATTGGCAAACTTGAAACGCATCTGTGATATCAGAATAATTGTGTTCAAGAATGGCTTTATTTTCTTGTATGCACAATCACTGAAATAAAAAAAATAGCTCAGTAGGCCTAGAAAACATGTATTTGATATGCCAACAAAGTGGACCCTTTCTTGTATCTATAGTTTATCCTTGTATATATCGCACGAAGAAATAACTAAACAAGTAATCACCATACAATCAAGGAAACGCATTTGTAGAATGACGTAATATTATAAATGACAGCTACATGAAAATAGGACTAGAACCAACAACAAAAACAAGTATTTGATAACGGTTGTTAAAACTTTGTACCAATAGGTCTAGTCGAATAGCACCCTTTTTTGTATTGTTTATTCGTATATATCGCACGATAAAACAAACTGAAAAGCACTTACCTGACGAACGAGCCGTCTTGTTTACTCAGTTTAGAAGGCTTCCTATTTAAATTGTACACACTAAGCGTACGAGACAAGTGATAAGGGAGGGGGGAGGGGTATAGCTAGCTGAACCCCCCTCCCCCCAACCCCCCCCCCCCCCCCCCCCCCCCCCATCCTTGAGAGTTTAGGCACGGCCGGTTTGGGGGGAAGAACACCTCAAATACATGCAATTTGTTTTGTTTTACAATTCTGATCTATACCTATATTTGGCTCATGTCGTTCCCCTTTGTAATACTTTGCCCCCCCCCCCCCCCCCCCATGGTGAGGAGAAAATAATGAATTATATAAAAGTGATAACTGACAATATTAAAGGTGTATAATATATGCATATAACGCAATGACGATATTATAGCCAATAAATAAATACAAAATTTCAACACACATGACAACAATCGACATATATTCCGGGCGGGGGTTCACGCTGCCTCCTGCCACCCCCCTGCCCTCACCCCCACCCCCCTGCCCTCACCCCCACTCCGCCCCATGTATGGTTTGGCTATGCATGGATTTGCCTCTGCACTTTTAAATCGGTCCATCAAACGCAAAGCACAATCACGCACACCCGAACTCTTTTATGCAAAAAAAAAAGAGAAAATAAAAGGTAATCTTTGCTGGGAGGCAAACGGTGTGTTCAGAGCGTGAAGCAGAGATTGAAAAAGAAAGCATTATATAAAAGAGAAAATGTGTTGCGTTTATCTTGTCCTTGTTTATCACATAATCGGAATTTTTAAATGCATTTTATTTGTAATTCTAATTGATATAGATTAATGTATACTTTAGCCTTATGGCTGCGAATCATGTCGACGATTGAACCTTACATTGGATTGAATTATTGAATTAAAAGAATGCAAGCCAACATTTCTAACTTGACAATGACTACCTGAGAAACCAGCCAAGAGAAGATAAACACACCAGCATTTACTATACATAATACTAATTGTGACCGGCTATAGCAAAACCCGACACTTGTTGGTAATTCATGTTTTGAAGAAATGGGCATTTTAAGTTCACACAATGTGTATAAAAAGACCTATGATTGTAAAATTGAAACAATCATATCTTCACCAATTATTGACCAATTAATTAGAACAAAGCATCAAATGAAAGCTTGTGATGAGGCTTATCTAATGGTATGAAGATCTACATTTTGATTTTTACCGACAAGTGCCGGGTTTTGCTATAGCCAGTCACAATTAAAGACTGCCGACTGCAACATTATCGTATAATGCTTCTAGTACAAACAAACGCACACAAATACATAATTTTGTTTCGAGTGTCGAGTGTTAGCCCATGTGACCCCGTTGTTATGGATACATGAAGCTAGTAGGTGCAAAAGCCGAATAAAGGTCTCTCCAGTGCAGTGGCATATATCCCACCGTCCACGGCAGTGTGGGGGGGGGGGGGGGGGGGAGGAGGGGGCGCTGATCAGAGAGGAGGAATTAAATTCTCATTTACCACACATATTTTTTCTTCATGTATTTTTACTGAATCTTAAAGGGATCTAGTAACTTTCTTGACATGTGCAAAAAGTGATGAACTATTGATACAGTTTGTATTGTTGCGATATGATGTGTGACCACTGTGTTATGTGTGGAATTCTCAGCATGTTAATTAAATGGATGTTATAATGGCCGAGTAATGAGCGAACATGCAAAGTGAAATTCACTATTCTCATAGCACTGACTTTGTACAGTATATGATCTATCCAATGTTGGATAGTTAAAAATCTGTGCACTTCAATCGTAAATAATATATCTTTTTCATGAAAGGGAAATTCAATCAACCGAAACCTGTCCCATATGCTTCGATTGTTTATACGAATATAACACTGTATGGGAGACCCGTTTAAAGTTCCAAGTAAGTTTTGAGGAATCGGAAAATGTTACTAGATCCCTTTAAAGGGGCATGTATAGGCTATGGGAAATTTAATAGTCCTCCGAAATAGCAAGTCTGTATTTGTTTATTTGCTACCACCACTCGAGTACAGTACATGAAACCCTATATTATAACCCATCACCACTATTACTATAACACTAGAAACCAATACACCCCTAATACCAGCACTAACACCATAACCAATACATTCACTAACACCAAAACCAATACAACCTAATACCAGCACTAACACCATCCAGGCCTGACACCATCACCAATACAGCCAACACCAAAACCAATACACCCCTAATACCAGCACTAACACCATAACCAATACATTCACTAACACCAAAACCAATACACCCCTAATACCAGTACTAACACCATAACCAATACCACCACTAACACCAAAACCTATCATCCCTATCAGATACATGTATGTTGCTAACACCAAAACCAATACACCCCTAATACACTAACCTATCATCCCTATCAGATACGTGTATGTTGCTAACACCAAAACCAATACACACCACTAACAACAAAACCAATACACCCCTAATACCAGCACTAACACCATAACCAATACCACCACTAACCCTAACCCATCATCCCTATCAGATACATGTATGTTGCAAACACCACAACCAATACTACCACCACTAACACCAAAACTAAACACAACTTACCCTAAATCACCATCACTACTACTAACAACAATTATTCTATACCAACAGGAGCATGATTATTGGCAAGGTTTGTATGCAATGAAAATAGGAGGCAGATTGTTCTTCCCTTTTTTTTCTTCTTTCCTCACTGTCGTTATATAATGAACTCACGAACTGCTTTCTTTTCCCCTTACGGCCTTGTCCCACTGCACCGTTTCTCTTTCCGTTTCTTATCTGACATCCGGAAGCAGGAAACAAAATGATGCAGACCAAGTTTGGAATGGACTGGTAGGATCTAAATTCGGCTCCATTTTGCATGAAACGAATTACAACGAATTACTGTATGACTCTATGAGGTTTATGACCGTTAATTAACGCTTTTGAGCTGAATGATAGATATCGTCATACTAAAGGGGCATTTGAAAAAATCTAACCCTATTTTATTCTTCTCTTACCATAAGCTAAACAACACGGTAGAAGAGTAACGAGGAAGCTCCAAGTAATTTTCGTGGAGTTAGACACTTTACAGGCATCCCTTTAATACCATAACTACAACCACCATTTACCACCAACACCATTCAAACAACACAGCAAATCGCAACATCGACAAAAGGTCTCAAATCACAACATTGAGAATATTGTTGTATTTATTTATTTTAGAAAAAATGTGCATATAATTATGAACTATATATCATTTACAAATCCCTGAATATCAATCCCTGAAGCAACGAAATTCACAGTTATCGCACAAATTTTTATCTACAATATATATACACTTTATCATTTGTGACCTCTTTATAACGAGCTCTGTTAGAATGTATCTGATATATCTGATATAGCGAGGCAATTTCACAGGTCCATGTTCTATATTTTTTGTTGTTATTAAGCCCTGATACAACAATATATCTGATATAACAAGGTAAATTCAATGGACCCAACATGCTTATTAAAACAAGGTTTCACTGTACATACAAACATTGTATAAAGTGCTACAGGGCCAAAACCACTATCTCGGCACAATTGGTGAAATATCGTGTCGCCAATGTTCCTGCTTTCCTAGTGAAGAGATTTATCTTTACACAAGAAAATTTGCCTTTTTATTTGACAACGAGGGTCCTTCTGTTAAAAGTTACACACATTTGTAATGCTATTTCAAACCAAAAGAGCCCCCATACATTTGCATCTATAAAGGTAAATGCAATGTACATTAGGTACCAAATTTGATGTTATTTGTCAATTATAAGGTACTTTGGCATAATGAGTCATGTGATCTTGTCCTTTGACCTCATGGCCCCCCAAATCTGATGGCTACAATGGCTTCCTGGGATACATTCAGGTACCAAGTTTGATTGAAATATGACATTCAGTTCTTGAGATTTTGCAATTACAAGCTAATTTAGCATATATATTGTGCCCTGCGACCTTTGACCTCATGACCCCAACATCTAACCAGTTATTAGTCATCTCATGATACATACCAAGTATGGTGCAAATCCATCAATCACTTCTCAAGATAACGCAATCAAGGCTCTATTTTTGCATATATAATGATCCCTGTGACCTTTGACCTCATGACCCCAAAATCTAAGAAGTTTATTGGCGCCTCAAGATACATACTTGGACTAAGTTTAGTGAGAATCCGTCAATCAGTTCTTGAGATAACACTATCACAAGCTATTTTTGCATATATAATGAGGTCTGTGACCTTTGACCTCATGACCCCAAAATCTAATCAGTTCATTGGCTCCCTAAGATACATACATGTACCAGGTTTGGTCAGAATCCGTCAATCCGTTCTTGAGATAACGCGATCACGAGCTATTTTTTTCATATATAATGAGCCCTGTGACCTTTGACCTCATGACCCCAAAATCTAATCAGTTCATTGGCTCCCTAAGATACATACATGTACCAAGTTTGGTCAGAATCCGTCAATCCGTTCTTGAGATAACGCGATCACGAGCTATTTTTGAATATATAATGAGCCCTGTGACCTTTGACCTCATGACCCCAAAATCTAATCAGATCATTGGCACCCCAGGATACATACATGGACCAAGTTTGGTGAGAATCAGTCAATCGGTTCTTGAGATAACGCGATCACGAGAACGGGACGTACAGACGTGGAAGTACGTACGTACGACCGTCCGTCCGTACAGACGTACGGACGGACGGACAACCTGAAAACATAATGCCTCCGGCTACTTCGTTGCGGAGGCATAACAAAGTGGGTGGGCTGCAGCCCCCTTGTCAGCCCCCCTGAAGTCATCCCCAGGCTGGGCTCGGTGAGTGGTGACGCTCTTCTCTTGAGACACCATCGTGTTGTTGTGAGAAATGCTGGGTGAGCTATGGAGCTGTTGGGAGCAAGTGTAAGGGTGGCTGCTGTGTATGATGGGCGATGGTATATTGGCAGGGTCATCTAGAGTGATGATGAGGATGTGCACATAAATTTCCTTGCTCCATGCACTGGGTTTTACATGTACGTCATACATGTAGATGACAAGTTTAAGTGGCCCCAAAGAAGGGATGCCATTTGGGTCTTCAAGGAGAGAAGTTCTGTGCCAAATTGAAGAACCACGACGCGATGTCATCTCCAAGTTGAACCGTAGTAAAATGGAACCATAAATCACTGCCTAGCGTCATTCTGTCGAGTCCGAGAATGAGCGATGATTGTGTGAACCCGTGATTGAATGTCGGAACATGACACTGGCGACGAGTCTGATGAGATCATCGCCCATATCATCGGGAACTGATTTTGGACAAAAACGCGTAAGTTTTTCACGCCGATTTATATGCGGTACGTTGTGAAATCGTTACAATACAGTCCGATACGTAGCAAATCGCGTGTGCTTGATTATGACTTTGAGATAACGGTGAACAGTGCATAGTTGGACAATTTTCGATTGAATTTTGAGTACATTTCGTGGACAAAGCTATCGGTAATGGCTGCATCTGCTCGTATGATGTTTGAAGAGTTTGATCCGAAGGATGGTGACATTGAAGCATATCTAGACAGACTAGAACAGTATTTCATTGCTCTAGATATAGCTGTGAAGATATGGACACAAAACAGAGAGCTCCGTTATTGAGTAGCATTGGCAGTGATACTTACAAGACTGTACGTGATTTGGCTTTTCCGTCCAAACCGAGTGAGAGAACTTACGCACAGTTGGGTGAACTGTTGAAAGGCCACTACCATCTAAAAAGTTGACCTCGTTTCAAGTTCCATAACGCAAAGCAGTTACCGGGACAGTCAATTGCACAGTATGTTTCATACCTGAAGTAACTGTCATCTTCATGTGAGTTCACCGGTACAGCCTTGGAGGATGCTCTACGTGACAGGTTTATCGCTGGGCTTAGTTCAAGTGGGATACAGAAGAAGCTGCTGTCAAAGAACTTTAAGTTCCAGGAAGCGGTGGACATCGCGATAGCCGAGGAAGCAGCCTCTTCGAACATCCGCGATATGTCCAGTGAAAAAGGGGGCAGCGACAGGGTGAACAAGCTGTCAACCAAAAGTTAGCAGGTGCTGAAGTGTCTTCAAGAAAGGCAGGACATGCAGATATTGCATTAAAGTACCTTCACATCCAATTGAAGAGGTCTTTATCCTTAGAAAATCCTAATCCACAGAAGTGCATAGACATCCTGAATGAGATTAACCGCTTCAAGCTAACGCAAAGCCTTCTCAGAAATAACAGTGACTTTATAGACTCAATCAAAAGTGTCAGAAGATTTAAAGGGGACAATAATATACGGGAAAAAGCTGATACTGTGCATAGGAAAATCAAGTTGATTTTCATGGGGCAGGAGACTACAGTGAAGGCCCAGGGTACAGAAAGGAACAACTGTGACTACACAAGTCATCAGGTTGAAGAGAGTGACAATGGACCTCAGTTCATTAGTGAAGAGTTCGAGGACTTCTTGAAGAGAAATGGCGTAAAACATGTCAAGGTTGCTCCACTGGAGGCCTCTCATATTTCTATTCGGGCAGCTCACCGAGGACCAGCAGCAGGAGTTTAGGAGGTTGGGGGAAGTATCTGCGGTGTTCCCAATCTGTATCAGTGCACCGGTTGCCCGGCGAGCTGGGGGATTTTGGAGGCCCTGGGCTGTGACCTGTACACCATCGTCATCGTAGAGCCAGGGAGGACCCGAGTTGGCGAGGCCGTCGGCGGGTTCGTCCACCCCCGGTTATTCACATAACCAGGAGGATTCTGGTGTGGTGACTCCGTCCGTCGGCTCAGCTGCTTCAGGATCAAGGAAGCCCAGTTCGTCCTTCTCCCGACCACTGTACAGCTAGGTGGTGTCCGGGTCAGCGAGGCGACCACTCGTCCAGCAGTCGAACTGTTGAGAAGATCTGCACGCAAGGCCCGGACGCCTTTGACTCCCATTTCCATGCGAACCGACTGCAGCGACAAATGGAGCCATGGCACTTGGCCCGGAGGTGTCGGGGACCAGAGCATCCCGTCAACATCTTCAGAGGAGTTATCAAACTCTGCAACCCCGCTGACCTATCACCTTTAGGTTTCCTTTCTGTCCACTCTGGAAGGTGGCAATCGGGATCCATCCAAAGAAGGTGCTAAACAGTGCAGCATGTTGCGATAGAACTATACAAGAATTGGCAAGTCATGACATAAATGTTAGTATTCAATGGTTAAATTGTTCGCTGTAGTTTTATAAATGTAACAATTTCAGGGGAAAACCTAATTTTACAAGCCGTGGCTTTTTAGGTATTCCTTGATTACTTTCATATTTGTATATACATTGTATTGATTTAATTTTGGAATAAATGAAAAAAATAGCAATAAAAAGATTAAAAATAAATTTGTTCCGTTGTGCTATGCACCCCCTGGACAGCTATGTCAGAACAGCAAATGACATTCTAAAAAAAAAGGACCGACCAGAATCTAAAGGCATCAACCCTTTCCAAAGGCCGGGTGAAAGCAAGGCGCAGTCGCTACTCAGAGTAGCGGACAAGCAGCATGTGGCGATAGCATAGCGCTCAAGACATTCCTCAAGGACAAAGGCCTTCCAGCGAGTCTCCCAAGACGGGTGGGGAATAGATTTGATGTCTTATTTGAAAACGCTTCAATTATGTTCTGTTCAGGGGAGGGTATCCTTGAATACTTCACGAAAGTTAAGAAGCCTCAAAACAATCTACAGAGGGCATTCGTAAATGCATGGAGCTTCACTACATTGAAGACCTCATTGCGGTGCATGGGCGTCCTCTTCAAGACCTTCGGTGTTGGGCATGATGGTCACTCTCTTGGCATGAATGGCATAGAGGTTGGTATCTTCGAAAAGCCTGACCATTGAATGCCCCTTGGACATGATAGTAACTCTCTTGGCATGAATTGGGTAGAGGTTGGTATCTTCGAAAAGCCAGAATATTGAATGTCCTTGGACAAAATGGTCACTCTCTAGGCATGAATGGCGCAGAGGTTGGTATCTTTGAAAAGTCTGACTATTGAATGCTTCTTGGACATGATGGTCACTCTCTTGGCATTAATGGCATAGTGGTTGGTATCTTCGAAAAGCCCGACCATTGAATGCCCCTTGGACATGATAGTAACTCTCTTGGCATGAATTGGGTAGAGGTTGGTATCTTCGAAAAGCCAGAATATTGAATGTCCTTGGACAAAATGGTCACTCTCTTGGCATGAATGGCGCAGAGGTTGGTATCTTTGAAAAGTCTGACTATTGAATGCTTCTTGGACATGATGGTCACTCTCTTGGCATTAATGGCATAGAGGTTGGTATCTTCGAAAAGCCCGACCATTGAATGCCCCTTGGACATGATAGTAACTCTCTTGGCATGAATTGGGTAGAGGTTGGTATCTTCGAAAAGCCAGAATATTGAATGTCCTTGGACAAAATGGTCACTCTCTAGGCATGAATGGCGCAGAGGTTGGTATCTTTGAAAAGTCTGACTATTGAATGCTTCTTGGACATGATGGTCACTCTCTTGGCATTAATGGCATAGAGGTTGGTATCTTCGAAAAGCCTGACCATTGAATGCCCCTTGGACATGATAGTAACTCTCTTGGCATGAATTGGGTAGAGGTTGGTATCTTCGAAAAGCCAGAATATTGAATGTCCTTGGACAAAATGGTCACTCTCTAGGCATGAATGGCGCAGAGGTTGGTATCTTTGAAAAGTCTGACTATTGAATGCTTCTTGGACATGATGGTCACTCTCCCCGTATGAATGGTGCAGAGGTTGGTATCTTCGAAAAGCCAGACCATTGAACCTTTGTAATGTAATATGCAACAATGCACCACAACAAAATCACTTTGTTTGGAATTGTAAACGTGATTTTATGGTAATTTTATGTATCTTTTTAGACATGGAAATAGTTCCAAGGGCTTGAAATAGATTATAAAGGTTTTGCTTGTAATAAATAGCTAACATCGGAAAATAACTTAATATATTTCATATTCGTGGACGTGGTGTGAAAGGTTGGAAGGGCAAACATGAGGTCCCGAGTTCGGAACCAGAGAATGCCCGGAAGGATGGAACGTAATTCCTTAGCACTGTATTCACATACAAGGTGTCAGGCTGGAAGACTCAGGTGAGTGGAAATGTGCACTCTGTGTGCTGGATTGATTGCAGTATGTATCCAATGACTGGGGGTAATAATAATGATGCACCGCGATCGTCAAAAGACGGAAAATACAGTTGATCACCACATCCATTATTGTTGCCAGGCTAAATGGACCTCTAGCTTTGTCTCAACAATAGATGATGAATTTTCCTTTGACATCTTGCCTATAGTTGTTGTCTTGGTTCTGGCACATCCGTATTTCATGGCTACTAGCTTTACTGTCCGGGAACATCTTTATAAAGAGAGGTCCAGCATGGTCCAAAGCAGATATCGGCAGGTTATGTTTCCAAAAGGAAGCTAGTAAAGAATAGTTCTGTCTTGGTGACAGCATCCTCATCACTCCCAGGTTTAGAGAAGTAATTAAACAATGAAGAACTCGACCCCCGGGCGTAAGCAGTTTCCACATGTTGTTGTCGTTGTACCAACAAGTCGTCGAATGTCAGCTCGACCTTCATGGTCAATACCCATATCTACACTACTAACAGTGCATAATGCATGATGCTGCCCTTTCCTGGAGCTCTAAAATCAGTTAAAAAGAGTACCATAGACGTGTTGGCATCCGCGCGCCCTTTTCTCCCATCCCGAGGCAGAATTTGCACAACATTCACCCCTGAAAGGCGACCTACTTCCTTACTGCGCGCAGTACGCGCGGGCTGCAAACGTATGCGCGTTCTTTACTATTTTCGGAATGCAACCCCTAAATTTGAAGTCATAACGTGAAATTTAAAAGGGAAAAAAGACAATTCTTTTCACCAAGATGAATGAAGCTCGCGGATATCTTGTTTTGAGGAATTGGCGTTACTTTTTGAGACCATTTTCCAAATTTGTGTCGGAAATATCACATATTGATTTTAGAGGTCGAATGTTTATGAAATGATACTTTGTTGATATGTTAATATTAGCCAATATCCATTAATGATACTTCTCATGCTGAATAATGATATAGCTCGGTATACTCTGGATTCGTTCTGCACTGGTTGATTCATAGTTTGATGATTGTGTCATTATTATATGTAGAGCTCTATAGATAGGCACGCCACCAAACAGAAATATTAATTGTAGGTTACTTATTCGTGAAAATGTTAAAAGAAGACTTTATTGACGAATTAAAAAAAAATATGTTGTTCTGTATACCCTCAAAGGATGATCTCCACAAACATTTCAAATGTATAACCTCCAATAAAGTCTGCATTTGTTTTTCAAAAGTACCTGTTTTTGTGTTTACATATGCTAATGAACTCATCTGCTCGGATGTCGTGACGTCATTGAAGCCAAACTATGATTGTGTGCTCGCTTTACGTACGGGCATGACCTTTGTACTCTGTTGTTCGCGCACAATTACCCTTTGTGAAATGCTGTACTGTATCGATCGTGAATACGCCAAAGCTCGGACAAGCATGACAAGGATGTATTCGAAAAATTTGATTTCTTGGCCCGTACAAACTGATCCCTTTTTTAAAAGTTAACAAATCTTGTTTGTTAGTTCAATTGATTAACTAAGAATTGCGAAGTAAACGAGGTAAATAACTTTCTCTCACATTTTATGTCTGTTTATGTAATGCGTGTGCTCCATAAACGGGGGTCTATGAGGGCACGTGCGGAGTTACCAATTTTGTCGTAATTTGCTAAAGATTGTATAAAGTATACCACCACATTTCGGGTACTTTTATTGTTGATATTGCGGACATTATTTGTAATGTTCTTGTCTATTTTTGTAGCGAGCAAATAGGAAGAAAATAATGAATTAATATATTTATATTTCATGTATGGATTTACAATAGTAGATTGGCCTACGGTGATTTTCACGAGAAACGTATAGTTTGGCATCAGTGACGTATTGGATTTTGAGGATCGTTCCATTACTCGTTGATAATTTTTTTTTTTTTTAAATCAAATATGGGAAAAGTTAAAGGTTTCAAATGATCTATTTGTATGGAATGGTTTTCTAAAATCATGATTTGAATTATCAAAGTATAGATTTCGCCAATAAAGTCTTCTTTTAAGTACATTGTTTCATTGTTGTTGTTGTTTGAATGAATTTAGAATTAAGCTATTAAGCTTCTTGGAGTAAAAAAACAAACTTATAAGTTGTAATGATTAATAAAATACACTTAAATTTTATAAAATGTGAAAAGGAAATATTGATATTAGTCAAAAGCCATTAATGATACTTTTTTTTTATATGCTGAATAATGATATAGCTCGATATACTCTTGTTTCGATCTGCACTGGTTGATTCATAGTTTGATTATTGTTTCACTATAAGTAGTACAATAATGTAGTATATTCATTAAGTTTGTGTAGAGCTCTATATAGCCACGCCACAAAAGGGATTTATTAATGGTTCTTAGTTGTAATAATGATAAGAACATTGTCTGATTGTTGTTGTTGTTGTTTGAATGAATGTATAATCAAGCTACTTAGCTACTTTAAAAAAACATTTTTTTTATGAAAGGTTGTAATGATTGATAAAATACACTTGAATTATATGAAAATGAAACATCAATGTAGGTTAATTCTTCTCAATAATGATAAATACATTGTTTGGTTGTTGTTTGAATAATCGCATAATTATGCTACTTATTTTTTATTTTATTTTTTTAAATAAAAAAAAATAAACTGAATAATAATAAAGCTCGATATACTCTTGTTTCAATCTGCACTGGTCGATTCATAGTTCGATTATTGTTTCACTATAAGTAGTACAATAATGTAGTATATTCATTAAGTTTGTGTAGAGCTCTATATAGCCACGCCACAAAAAGGATTTATTAATTGTAGGTTACTTATTTGTAATAATGATAAGTACATTGTTTGATTGTTGTTGTTGTTGTTTGAATGAATTTATAATCACACCGTCGTTGAAACCCTCAGTAAGCGTGATGTTGACCAACTGCCATCTACCTCCACACAAGGGCGCTTTTCTTCAGAGATGAAAGCGGTTTCGCGTGAGCAGGTAAGGCAGGGGATCGAGGGGGAGACTGGCCTCGCCCTCAAGTATGATGGTAGAAGATTACTACAACATCTGCAACCTACCTCACTGGTGTGCGCCAACAGCCAGGTGGCTCAGCCACTGATTACGTCAGGTCAATCAAAGCATGTTGCAGTGAAGTCAGAGCCAGCCTACAAAGTGTGGGCAACACCATGACCGACCGTTGAGTTACAAATGCGGCGGTGGATAGAACTACATGTATACAAGAATTGGCAAGTCATGACATAAATTCTTGCACCCCTTGGACAGCTATGCCAGAACAGCAAATGACATTCTAAAAAAAAAGGATCGACCAGAATCTAAAGGCATCAACCCTTTCCAAAGGCCGGGTGAAAGCAAGGCGCAGTCGCTTCTCAGAGTAGCGGACAAGCAGCATGTGGCAATAGCATAGCGCTCAAGACAATCCTCAAGGACAAAGGCCTTCCAGCGAGTCTCCCAAGACGGGTGGGGAATAGATTTGATGTCTTATTTGAAAACGCTTCAATTATGTTCTGTTCAGGGGAGGGTATCCTTGAATACTTCACGAAAGTTAAGAAGCCTCAAAACAATCTACAGAGGGCATTCGTAAATGCATGGAGCTTCACGACATTGAAGACCTCATTGCGGTGCATGGGCGTCCTCTTCAAGACCTTCGCTGGCCCATGGAAGATGCTGATTGGAAGGGATCTCCCTATCCTGGAGGCCAACCCCCTCATCAACCAGGCCCAGACCACCCTGGTACAGTGGCAGGAAGCTCCACGGAAAATCTTTTGAAGGCAAGACCATTTTCGGCCAAGAAGTGGAGGAGGGAGACAAGTCCTGGAGCATCCTGTCATCTATCCCTGAGGAAGAGAAGGAAGAAGTGCTGACCGTCATGGCATCTCTTCTTCAGGACATGGTGGAGGTAATCGATCGCCAGATGAAATCTCAACTCCCAGGTGCAGAGTTCTGGGACCCCTCGAAGGAGACAATTGAATCAGCAAGGTCCTGCTCATCAACTAACATCAGTGGGGAGAGGAATTTCGCCCTGGTGGACGCAGCACTATGAAGAGCTCCAAATATGGCACTTGGGAAGGTAGAAGGCAAGGTGATGTTCAAGGTCAACCAGACCCGGAAGTGGCTGGAGGCAATGTCCAAGCAAGAGAGGAGGATCATCGTGTAGGAAGCCATGCAAAAAGGGAAGCAGGTGCGAGAGGAGGACACTGCTCAGAGACTACGCTATGTTGAGGAGAGGAAGTGCAGAACAGAGTACGTGAAAAACAACAGAAACTCTCAGAGAAACAGGAGAAGGAGAGGGAAAAGGTGCGGGAGCTAGTAGAGCACGTCCTAGAGTATGGACCTCTTCTACAAGCAAATGGACTAGTTGAGCGGTTTAACCAAACACTGATCATGGGTCTTCAGAAAATGGTCAGTAATGATGCTACACATTGGGACAGAATATACTCTGCACCTCTTCAACCTTAGATATAGTTCACATTCACTCCAACAAAATCTCCACATTCAGCTCCACAAAGTCTATACTTAGTAATCTATTGCATCACAGAACTCATTCTGTGTTATATTATTCAACTGGTTAACTGTGCTTTTATCTCTACAAATATTTATTTCACAACCTTTGTTTGTATTGGCATACAAGAATATTATTGAAAGAAACATTCACAAATAAATGGGCCAGTGGAGAGGTTTAATCAGACTCGGATCAAAGGACAACAAAAAGAGGTCAGTGGTCGGAGATTGTGCCACTGACTGTTGAATAGTATTGGGCATGATGGTCACTCTCTTGGCATGAATGGCGCAGAGGTTGGTATCTTCGAAAAGCCCAACCATATTGGATGTCCCTTGGACAAAATGGTCACCTTCTTGGCATGAATGGCGCAGAGGTTGGTATCTTCGAAAATCCCAACCATTGAATGCCCCTTGGACATAATAGTGCTGTAGTCACCCTCTTGGCATGAATGGCGCACAGGTTGGTATCTTCGAAAAGCCAGACTATTGAATGGTACTTGGACATGGCATTCACTCTCCCGTAAAAGCATGGAGCTTCACGACATCGAAGACCCCATTGCTGTGCCTGGGCGTGCTCTTCAAGACCTTTCCTGGCTGATGGAAGATGCTGATTGGAAGGGATCTCCCTATCCTGGAGGCCAACCCCCTCATCGACCAGGCCCGGACCACCCTGGTACAGTGGCAGGATGCTCCACGGAAAATCTTTTGAAGGCAAGACCATTGTCGGCCAAGAAGTTGAGGAGGGAGACAAGTCCTGGAGCATCCTGTCATCTATCCCTGAGGAAGAGAAGGAAGAAGTGCTGACCGTCATGGCATCTCTTCTTCAGGACATGGTGGAGGTAATCGATCGCCAGATGAAATCTCAACTTCCAGGTGCAGAGTTCTGGAACCCCTCAAAGGAGACAATTGAATCAGCCAGGTCCTGCTCTTCAACTAACATCAGTGGGGAGAGGAATTTCGCCCTGGTGGACGCAGCACTACAAAGAGCTCCAAATATGGCACTTGGGAAGGTAGAAGGAAAGGTCACGTTCAAGGTCAACCAGACCCGCAAGTGAATGGAGGCAAAGTCCAAGCAAGAGAGGAGGATCATCGTGCAGGAAGCCATGCAAAAAAAAATTTACAATCCAAGAATAAGAGATACTGTTTTCCTCCTCAACAGGTCACAGGAACATGGCAATGATGGCAGGGTTTGGTGAGCGCTGCAATGCTGTCGGTTTGTCATCAGTCAATCTCCTGGATTGTATAGGCAAGATAGCTCTCACCAATGGTCGGGTATTAAGAGTTAAAGGAATCCCCTTTACAGGTTCCATGGGAACACATCTCAGGAATTCTTGGGTGTAACATCATCTCCCTCCGTTGTGCTATAAAGAAAGTAAAGGGATAAGTACGTGAACATCCGAAAGAGTGCGAGCAAGCCTGGTGGGAGGGAAATGTTGGAGGACTTTCTAAATGGAACATTTGCCATTTGCAAGGAAGGTGCTACAGCTGATCCAATTTAACATGTAAAAACTGTGCGACTATGCATAGGGTACTGGACGAGGAGGAGGAAAGGCACACGGAGAGAGTTGAAGCAATGCAAAAGAGAATGGCTGGACAGGAGAAGAGAATGCGAATCAAAGGAGAGACTTACAAAGCTGCGGCATGTAATACGGGGGGCAAGACGACCCAAAGAACTGACTCGCCTAATCACCATAGCAGGAGTCAGTGGCAGAGCAAGTGTAGAAAGCTTCAGGCTGAATGTCATCAAATGAGAAGAATGAACGTAAAAGCGAAAAGAACGTCGGACAAATTCAGACGAAAATGTAAAAGACTGAGACAAGCAAAGAAATTAGGAAAACTAACCGTTCAAAGGAGAAAGACGCATAATGATTGTGGTGCTGCGTACATTGAGGAGTTGCACAACAAAATAGACTCCTTAGAGGAGAGTCTAGCGCGCTTAAGTCGACCAATAGGAACGAAGGATGGGAGGGAGTACAGTGTCCCAGTACGAGAAGTTTCTTACTTTCTTCAGGTTTGTCACTAAATACTTTTTCTGTTTTTTCCTTTGGTCTGCTCAAAAAATATCCTTAATTAAACAAAAACATAAGTTTTAATGCACCATTATAAAATGTGAAAATCATATGAATAGTACTGTCCTGGCCAATCTAAATTAAAAAAATAAAAATGTGAAGTATGATCATGTGGCAAAATGCGCACATCTGATTAGTTCAAATGCGCAAATTTGCGGACTTTGAAATTATTAATTGCAACTTTGCAATCAACTGCATCTCTTTCTGCAAGCTAGGGACCAAGAAAAAAAAATCATCTTAAACATACATGGAATTGATAAATTCTTAACAAAAAATGTTTCTTTATCAGCCCTTTAAACCAAAACCACTATAATGTACTATCCCTTTAAACAAAAATATATAAATACAGAAGATTTGATTAGTTTTGATTATTAAGCCGTTAAACTCATTCCGCTGCTCAATGCATCCCGACTCATTCGCTAAGAAAGCGGATGCCGTACTTAAAGAAACCGAGAAGGAGTCTGCGCAATGTAGAGGAGGAAACATGCCATTTCACAGGAGAGGAGAGAGTGGTTGCCAGGCACTCCTGCGAGCTGCGGATAAGCTCTTTAATAATGCTGCGAGTGGTGACCCGATCGCGCTTGAGAGTTTCTTGAAGGATAAGGGCCTGCCTTCGTCCCTACCTTAGGTGGGTAGGAAACGGGTTTAACATTCTGTTCCGAAATGCATCCATTCTACTCCTCATCGGCGATTCCATTGTGGAATATTTCACGAGAGTTCAGAGGCCCCAAAACGATCTACAAAGAGCATTTATGAATGCTTGATCAGAGGTAAACCATTGCCATCTCTGGTGCCTTGCTGTCCTCAACAAGACTGTAACCAGTCCTTGATTGGAGGAGGCCAACAAGGAGACCCCTATCTTACAAATGAATGACAAGTTTAACTGTGCACGGACCACCATGATTAACTGGCATGACAATCCAGAGTCCTGTCTGGGTGGGGTGACTGTTTTTGGGGGCGCAGTCATTGAGGACGCCATATGGAGACGCCTTCTAGACGTCGATGCCACACAACGTACGGATATGTTTGCAATTATCGTTCGTCTCCTGAATGGTTTGTTGGAAGTGGTCAACCGACAGTTGGCATCGCAACTCCCAGGTGGGGAGTTTTGGGATCCAGGGCAGGAGATCACGGATGCTGCCAAATCCTGCACCTCGACAAACATAAGTGGGGAAAGAAACTCAACCACCAAACTCAACCACTGCAAAAGCTGAAGCCAAAATCATGTTTCATTCAAACACGACCAAAAGCTGGCTTAAGGACAAGTGCAAAGAAGAGCAACACAACATCGTAAAGAAAGCAATGAAAGAGGGCAAGCAAATTCGTTTGGATGACACGGTACAAGTTCAAGAGTACAGGGAAGGAGTAAGGAAGAGAGTAAGGGAGAAACAAACAAAAATGTCAGAAAGAGAGGGAGAAAGTGGAGGAGCTCTTCGAGCATGCCATAGATCATGGGATTTGATTGGAGTCTGTGGGAGACAAAGTCACTGGACTGTCAAAGACCCGAGCCTCTGCCTTACTCCGGAAGCAACTTGCCTTTCGAACAAAGATTTTAGGCGAAACTGTCGAAAAAGTCGCTCTAACAAAATGCTCCCAAGAAAAACTAGTGGAATTGGTCACCCATCTGCCTGCACCTTCTGAGGACAACGAGATAGTAAAGATAATTCTAGATAGTAATAGCCTCATCAACAGGGTCGTCCAACACCGATGGCACGAGGAGGGAGCAGACAGGTGGTATGCAGGAACGATTGAAGGGATTGAGGATGGAGAGATAAAGTTAATCTATGCCGGTCAGGACACCCAGGACCCATTCTACATGAACATTGCAGAGTTTCTGGCAGACATCTTCGTGGAAGATATTACTCTTGATTAGAGACTCAGACGTCCTTTCATCACGTATGTCCTCATCTCTGCAGTTCATGATAATAACATTATACAGAGCTTGTTCTGCAACTTTACATTGTCAGTTCTAACCAGGTTCTGTGACAGAACTCTTAATAATGCGTCCGTCGGTCGCCGGTGAGCAGCATTAAAACCATGGAAAACATACGCGTGGGACTACCATTGCATGCATTTAGCACATAGTGTGACCGAAACTATTTTCCCGATAGCAGCTGCTTAGGGAATGATTTTCATTTCACATGTTTTATTCAATGAACTTTCAAATGGAATTAAAACCAACCAATTTAGTGTCATGGGGCATTTCGGGAAGTACCAATACTCAAGTGTACATTTACGCACTGGTCCGCTCGCCAAGGGCTACCATAAATGAGCCTCGGGATGCCAACAAGATGGGTAACCAAAATCAAAAGACTTTTTAATGTTTGTTCTTTGCCTTGGGTCCCCCCATTTTGTTGTTAGGAAACAAACAAAGTATTGCAAGTCTCAATTGTTTTTTCCCCATTTAAAAAAAAAAATACTAGCATAAAATATGATTGATTTTTTTTATAGAATAAGCAAATCACTAAGCCATTTAGCCACAAGTGCAATACTGCAATGAAATACAAAAGAATGTAAAGAATAGCATCTGCTTCAGTAAAATCATACTGACTGAAGATGAAATGTAATAACACAACAAGATGAATATCTGACATTCCTTTCAGACATCATTTTACCTTGGCATTGAATGTTAGGCTTGTAATATCTTACATAGTACTGTGGAGGTAGAAAGCAGTAACAAAAATATAGACATATATCTATAGATCTTCACACAAAATAGTTCATACATTTTACTGTGGCTTCTATAACAAAAATATATCATTCCTATTTAGTAATGTATATACCTGACATTATCATTAAGTTTTCATTTGTTTACTTAGTTGTAATACATGTACATCCTTGACTTAAACATACAAATATCAATAAACCTGAACCTCAACATCTCCCGTTGCTATGGTGACTCAACTATAGTGCAGAGCTCCTCCGGCGAGACGTTGCCCCCGGTTACGAATACCACAACCTTCTTCCCCGCGACGTTCGGAACCTTCCCGGCCATCAACGCTGCAAAAGCCGCAGCACCCGCAGGCTCAACGACAAGTCCGGCGTAGTACAGCCGCGAAACTGCTGCTTTGATTTCGTCTTCCGTTAGCAGAAGGATGTCGTCGACGAAGGCCTGGACGTGTCTGAATGTGTTTGAGCCTGTGTGGTTGAGCAGAATGAATGAATGAATAACTTTTTTACCAATATGTTCAAAGAGATATTCAAGATAACTATCATATACAGGAATACAATATGAGCATACATGCAACTGTTCTCGATTGTACACATTGACTTCTGGAATTGAAGAGAAATAATCAGCCATTGAATGATTGAGTAACTGGCCACAATTGGACCAAACAAGTTTTCAGAAAATTGTTATCCTAATTTGAAAACTTGCCATAATCATACTAAATTAAGTGTTACTGGGTCTGCAAAGGAAGAATATCATCTATTTCCTATTGGAACTTCAATCAGGGGTGGTTAATTTCATATGACAATAGAACTAGTCTGCAGACCCATGAATGTCTGTTCACAACGTTATAAGTTATAAGTTTCAGAGACACATATTTCTATGGTTGCTGGAGAAATGGCTTACTTAAGTTAAAGGGATAGTTGAGTTTTGGTAAAGAGGGCGCTACACAAAATAATTTGTTTGTGAGATAATGAAAAACTGAGTGTCAAATTCGAAAGAGCATACAATTTGAATGAGAGAATAAACTTTATTTGATCAAAATCGGTTCAGATATGCCTGAAATATCCATAAACATAACCATTTGTAATAATTGTGGGGCTCCACAATTATTTGATAATTTTGAACCAGCCGTTAACAATATTTTTTAAATGCTTCCTCTTTTCAAAAATTTACAAAAGAAGTTTTTAAATAGTGGTTGATTATCTCTCTATATCTAATCACTATTTCTACAAAACATCACATGCACAATATTTTATTTAAAATGGTTGAAACCGATGAGTGTTTAGAGAGTGCCCTCTTGAGTTAGAACAGCTCTTTTTGAATGATAACATGCTTTTTACTTAGACGTTTGTAATTTTTTATTCCTTTCAAGGATGGTGGAGTTATAACTATTAGTATGTAATGTAATGGTGCAGGTTTTGGTTACTAAAATTCAGTTAAAGGGACTTAGTAACATTGTCCAAATCCTCAACATAAATTTGTCATACTAGCGGTTCCCTCATACCTTGTTGTATTCGTATAAACAATAAAATCATGGGACAGGTTTCGGTTTTTCAAATTTCCCTTTCGTTACAAAGATATGTACGATCAAAGTATTCAGATAAGAAAAACTCCGGGCGAGTTTTTCTTCTGTGTACAAAGTGAGTGCAGTGAGTTATTGAATATCACTTTGCATTTTCGCTCATTACTTGGCCATGCAATGTCCATTTGACTTGAAATTTTCACACAATACCCTGTGGACATATGAGACAACAATGATATACATTACATCAACCATTCATCACTTTTTGCACATGTCAACAAAGTTACTAGATCCCTTTAAGCAATTTAATATATCACATGGTTATTTTGGGGTGTTAGTTCCCTATAAGTTTTCCTGCCTCCCTTATCTCATTCTTCGCAGCAACCTTACATGCCATGTATATCATTATGCAAATTTATGACGATACGTACATGTATGTACCTAGAGTAAAAGGGTTATCAGACTCACCTGCGAATGGAGGGGCGAGGCCAGAGGCTATAGAGTGAACGGTGGCATCAAACACTGGTTTACCTGCTTGCTTGCTCTTGTACATACAGCATGCTACAGGGGAAATTCAAACGAGAGCAGTAGAATGAGGGTTAGCACTTTCGGATACTTTCGGATACGGAGCTAGCAGTTTCACTAGGATCTCCAATGCACAAGGGCATGGCTCGACACTAGCACTTGCCCTGTTGCCCGGAGCAAGAAAAAAATTGATGTCGGGCAAGTAAACTTTGGCAAATGGCCTAGTTTGGTTGCCCAATCTATGAGAGAATAATTCATATTTTAGGTTGTAAATCTCTTCTAGTAGTAAGCTGGCAAGTAAATTTTCTATTTGGGCAAGTCAAATTTTAAAATCCATGATTTCACTTGCCTGAATGGGCCAGTAGAGAAAAAAGTTAGTGTGCAGCCTTGCACAAGGGACTTGTATCTGTACGCCCCTAGCTCCTCAGCGATGTGTTATTCCACATTTTATTGTAATTTTCTTCGCGTAGATACTTTAAATGAAAATAACGAGTTAGCGAGTAATGAAGTTATATACCGGATGTAGTGTGGCAATTGAGTGCGCTCTCCAATCCATGGGATCCAACGTTTTTTTTATGTGTTTGTCCTTCACCAAGACAATTTATCCACTATTGCTGCTCTCTTCCCAGGTGTATCGATGGGGACCCAGTAGGAGTGGAGCATGTATGTAATTGAGTTTGCATTATGACTGTTAGAATGCATTGATCCCAATGGAGCAGAAAGTGCATGTCACATGGGGATTGATTGTGAGTGTGTGTCCGATGACCAGGGGGGTGTTTCACAAAGATCCTAAGTTGAACTTAACTCTAAGTTGGACTTACGAAGTATGGAAAGTCATTAGTTTCTTGGAAACATTGTTGTAAAAATCCTTTTCAAAGGCATAACATGTTGATTCAAATCATTTAAAATATGTTCTGTTATCAAAGAGATTTCATGTTCTTGATGCAACATTTATGAAAAGTGTAAAATTCTTGCCTTGTTGCTTTTGAATATATTGCATTCCAAGGCTACAAATGGCTTTCCATGATAGTTAGAGCCAACTTAGAGTTAAGTTTAACTTAGAATCTTTGTGAAACACCCCCCAGGGGAATGATGTACAGCGCTTAGAGATGATTATCAATCATTATTAGGCACTACAAATATCAAAACATTGTTATCATTATTATTATAGTACCTTGCTCTGGTTCTACACCGTATATTCTGCAGTCTTTCAGGGCAGAATGTCTTATGACTGCGGAGACGCCTGCGAGAAGTCCCCCGCCCCCGCAACAGATCAACACCACATCAGGTTGCGGTACTTCGTCCAGCACTTCAAAGCCAGCACTAAAAATGAATATAAAAACAAATGTTATGGGTAGAAATCTTTTAAAGAATTATATTTGAATAATAAAGGATGGTTAAGAAATACAAGGAAAGGTCAAACTTAATTATAGCGAATAAATTAAATATCATTGTTAAAAACTATTAACTACTATTCAACCATGCTCGAATGCTAAAAATCTTTTTAAAACCAACAGCTCAAATATGTATGAATGTGCATTCCTTTTCCGAGTGGACAGATTTTGATCAAATATGTTGCTGTTATCCCTCATTAACCAAAGTCTTTTAAAAATGGTACCTTCTGCCTTCTAGCCAGGTACTGGTGCAATAATATAATGGAGAAGGGAAATTAGTTAAACACAGAGTTACCAGAGGACTAGGCCCCTTAACTACTTATAGTAGACGTGTTGCTTAGGGCCAATGAATCGGAAATAGGCGCCGACTTATGTGCCAAAATTGGCACGGGAAGGACTTTAACTTAAAACTTTTGATCTCTCATTTAGTTTTCTCCACCTTACACAAAAAGGTTAGATTTGAAGTGCCCTTTTAAAGGTGAACACCAGGCAAAGAGCAACACATAATTATGTGTTTTAGTACCGTTTCGTGATATAAAATTGATACCCAACATTTTGCAAAGGGTTGTGTAATTCATAAACAATGCAATTAATTACCACCACTTACAGAACCATTATTATTTCGTGGTTCTGTACGCGCCAAACATTTGCGAGTGCGCCAGTTCTATTCACACATACGTTTGGAGACAATAGAATCCTAGACGATACGTTCGCTCTGGACAAAGGTAGTCTTCGTACATGCAGAGTACCCATGAACGCATGCTTTAGAATGGAGATGCATTTTCTACTTATATTTTTTTCTTGAACTTGTTGATGGAATGGACTACTAAAGATGTTACTTTTCATTTTTTTGGTGGTGGTACCTTTAAGTATCCCTTTGTCTGTATTTTCTACCAATATTATCCTCCATTTTTACCTCCCGTATCCACAGATGAGGTTGAAATCGTCAAACGGATGTAGAAAGTGCATTCCTTGTGTGGCCACGTAATGATCCACTGTAGACTTGAGATCACCTGAGGGCAGCCTTTCCACTGCAGCACCATAGCCCTAAAGAGATTCAGCGAGATAATTAAAAGAAAACTGAAAGTGGTTGCCTGTAAAATTGGATGCAAATAAACCAATAACCAAATGATTACAAACCATTCAAAAATACACAGTTGTGATTTAGCCCCCCCCCCCCCCCCAAACAAACAAAATCAAAACAGCACTAGCAAATTTGGTATATATAAGGGTTAATTTCTTAGGTAGCGATATGGCAATTACATCTGGCCATGGGATCAAGATATTGGCCTTTCCCAGGACTCTATACTAGCACTAACCCAATCAGTCTGGGCAAGTAAATTTTAATGTTGTCCAAGTAAAACATCATAAATGGTCTAGTTTGGTTGCCTGAATGGGCAACTAACTTTTCTGTTTTGCAAATGAGAATGTCATTCATCTAGGTAAATACTCATTTATTTGCAAGTCTATTCTAGAAGTAAAATTTAAAAAATGTATGACTTTATTTGTCCTAATGTCCAGTATAAAAAAGCTATTGATTGCAGAGATCATACCACATACATTTAACTGACACCTGTGACAGACAAACTGGTTTAGAAGGCCGTACAGTGAGACCGCTTAAATAGAGCGTGCTGCTTGCAACAGATTTGCAGATTAACTATCAAGTTTCATTCATGTAATATGATGCGGAGATGTTTAGATGGCATTTCTGTTTCAACAACATTCTTCCATGCCTTTTTAAAAACATGAAGAACATTATAATGACAGCTATTGCAAGCCTCCACACTAACTTTTTTCTCAACTGGCCAGTTCGGGCAAGTCAAATCATAGATTTTCAAATTTTGCTTGCCCAAACAGACAATTTACTTGCCCACTTGCTTCTAGAATATATTTTAATGCGAAGAACTACAGAGAAATTAAAGTTGCCAAATTCGGTGGATTCACAATACAGTGCGCCACCTATCGGTTGCAGCGGACAGGCCAATTTCCAACTTCGGGGTCGACATCACAGTACATTTGGATGTGGTTGTGGCAAGATTGGTAGAGCGCGTGCTTTCCGATCATGAGATCCCGAGTTCGAACCCTGCCCACTGCCTTTGCAATATCATTGTGATGGTTTGAAATATACCTGTTGACCATGGGTAATAATAATTAAATAATTACTTAAGCGCTTAGAGGCTCTTTGCAATTTGTGCTATATAAATGTCTATTATTACAGCCTATACTAGCACCACTGAGCTGTATACTGCCTTATATTTCGATGTCGACCATTTCCCATGAGGCATTGCGGATTTCGGCCTGTCCGCTGCAACCGATAGGTGGCGCACTGTATTGTGAATCCACCGAATTGGGCAAGCAAACTAGACCATTTATGTAATTTTACTTGCCCGACATAAATTTTAACTTGCCCCGGGCAAGCGGGCAAGTGCTAGTGCCTTGACTATGGAAATCAAAGCCTACCTTCATTACTTGTTCTCGAACCTTCGGTGCAGTTTCCGGGGTCAACACCCTCGCCCTGACCCCCATTCTCTGGAGAGCAAAGGAGAAAGCCTTCCCATAATTCCCAGCTGACATGGTAACTACTTCCCTTTTGTTCTCCACGATTCCTGGTGGAATGTGCTCCAGCTGGTTGATCAGTCCACGAACCTTGAAAGAACCTATGCAAACAAATGCAAGATTTACAAAAAAAGATATACCCTCAAACCTGTGCATAGTGACCAACTGAGGGCAACAAGAATAGTGGCCACTGTAGACAGGTGACCTCAAAAGACAGGCACCCATTAAACACCGTTTTTCTCTGCACTTGCAGGGGATAATTTTTGGTGGTCACTGTAGACAGGTTGGCTGCTATAGACAGGTGGCCACTAAGACAGGTTTGACTGCATTTCTATTTGAATGTGGTTTTCTAATCTCTACCTTCATAATTTTTTCTCGATCCTTGGGCGCAAAGTCAGGGGTCAGCACTCTTGCTCTATGTCCCATTTTCTGAAAAAACGAAGGAGAACGCCTTCCCATAATTCCCTGATGACATGGTAACTACTTCCTTTTTGTTCTTGATGATCGCTGGTGGGATGTGCCTTAGCTGGTTAATCAGTCCGCAAATTTTGAATGAACCTGAAAGTAGATATAATCACCCAAGTAGAGAATGATGTATTTTTTTTTTTTGGGGGGGGGGGGGGGGGGGAGGGAGGGGGGATTGCAGCAATCGGGAGAATATCCAAACTTCATAATAACTGTAATCAGTCAAATTTGTACACCTATTAAAGGAGTTAGATTATACCATTACCAAACATCTTTTCATTTTTCTGAAGGAATTTTTCACATTAATTTGGATATCTTTTTATATAAAAGGGATAAAATATGCCTTGCAAAAGCTCACTCAGGTGATTTAAGAAAACCTAATTTTCCCCAACCCCATAGTTACCTGTTCGCTGCATATTCTCCAGTTTGAGGCTGAGGTCACATGACCTGAGCGACTCGATACCCAGGAAATCTTGAGCGTGATGCATCATGGGACTTCGTACACAGAGGCTGCTCTCTCTAACAACACTGTACGCCGTCTGTAAGTCGTCTAGTGATGCCAGTGGAGAGTTAGGGTCGTACATGATGGTAGATTAGTGATCTGTACATGTTGAAATAAATAAGTATAAATGAGCAAAGAAAATATGTCTTCCCCCGGATTTGAATCCTGGACCTTCGGATTGATAGACTTGTGCTCTACCAACTGAGCTAGAAATTAGTCCCTGTGATGGTTGTTTGTCCCCGAGACCCGGCCTATTCAATGATCGAGATGGTCAGAAGCTATTGCCAACCAGACATGACCCAGAGAATATGAAATCAATGTGAGTGAGGGATATTTCATTTTTTTCATTTCATTTATTTTGCAACTTTCATCAAATTCAAAAGAGTTGTAACAGAATATAAATAACAAACAACTATTTAACAATTGATTCAAGGAGGCATTTTTTAATATTCAAATGTAAACATGCAATGATTGAATGAATTAGATCGACAAATCTATCGCTTTCATGGCCTTTTGGACATTATTATTGTCATGTTCACTGTCGGCATTCTAGCTAGAATGCCGACAGTGAACATGACAATAATAATGTCAAAAAGGCCAAGAAAGCGATAGATTTGTCGATCTAGCAATGTCAATGAATGTGTCATTGTTGTTACTTACTCCTCTCAATTATGCTTGAATTCAACATTTTGCGGTCTTCAAAACAACAGAGTTAGTATACGAATTGTAAATCACATAAACGAAAGGGTTTTTTTTTTTTTGCATTTAAATTAATGGAGGGAGGAATTGGCTAGCAGAATTGTTTTTGTGTGGATAGCTAGTGCAGCAAACGGGAGGTGTAAACTAAATTACTCTGTCGTCTGTGACTGTTCTGTCGATAGATCTAAAGTACTGATCAACAAATATCGGGCATTCAGGCTAAACTGAAAATGCTACAATGTAAATGTAAATCATCCTCAAACTCAAAGACAATTGGCCTCAAACACTCGCACACTCAACCCATGTAAATAAACAACAGTTTTGTAATGATTTTCCGGATCTTACCGTCTTTCCTTTTGTAGATGTTGACAGTTTCGTCTTGTCTCGCGCGCGTTCATTCGTCGTTCCGTACGTCACGTCACGCCCCTTGATTATGTCCAGCATGCGCATGCATGCAGGGTACTGGTACCGTACCTCGGCGGCACGTGCGCCAGAGAGATAGTGATCACATGATCGATGAGTGAGACCACCTGATCAATATAAACACGGGTGATTGAAAGCACAGAGTATGCACTGCCGTTTTTCTTGTCTTTTGTTCAAGATGTTTCCACATGTATAACACTACAAGGCTTTGACCCGTATTATATTCGGAAAGGAATCCGAGGGGTGATATTTAACAGAGTGGCATGGATCGTTATATGAGCCATTGAGGGGCACCACAATAACTATGATAAATTAGTATTTTAATTTCTCATTTCATGTCATATAGTCAGGACATAACATACTGGTGTAATGTATAATAAAACACCAGGCAATTTTTCTTGTTCATGAAAACTGACATGTATTTTTTTTTTGTATGATGTGATGTACATGTACTTTGTGTAGATTTGAATTGTAATGTCTGTTTTTTAAAGCATATATTTCATTTGTATTTAAGAGATGTGAAATAAACTGAAATTTGAACAAACATATTTCACATATTTTTCTTCTATAATTCATATTGCACATATTATTTTCTTTCTACGAGTCCCCTTTCTCACCCACTCTGTGCTCATGTATCTATTATCTATCTGCACAAAATATATATATAAAATAAATGTATAGCCTACTCCATCATATAGTTTGATTATGGATTGCAAATTACAATATTTTATGTTATTCATTCATTTGTTTATGACATCCATTTAATATGTGATTTAATGTTGTTAATAAACTGCTAAAATAAATTGATCCACTTTATATATGTGCTCAGCGTATCTGGTAAAAAGAAGATTAAAATGAATACAAATCTGGGACAAAAATAAGAATACAAAACTAATAAGTTATAACATTTTGTTATGTGTGTGAGTGTGTGTGCGTGCATGTGTGTGTGTATTTTGAAAGTATGCTTTTTGTAATAACATCTTATAATAAAGATAGGCGTGAACATAAAAACAAAGACATAATAAGAAGGAAAAAATCAGACTTTCATCATCAATAACTAATGTATGTGTGTGGATGTGTGTGTGTGTGGATGATTTAATTATGAATGTATGAAAGTTGTTATCATTTTATAATTGAGATAGCTTTAAAAATCAAAATCCAAGACACAATGAGGAGACGAAACAACCGTTTTTTTCATTACAAATAAGTATTTATCTTTGTTTTTCAGACAGATGTATATAGTAATATAACAAAATCAACCAACTTGCATTTATATCAACATCACAATAAATCCAATTATCCACTATATATAGTCGTATTCATTACAAATAAAAACAGGCATGATACATTCATATTAAGCAGATTTATAATCATTACAAAGATCGCGTTTCTGCCCTTTTTATGCGGTGAATATAAGTTATTGTATTGTCATTATTAGTTGACATCGTCATTGTATATGCTTCATATTCAACATGCGTCATACGTACCCAAAACCTTTAATCAAACCTTTCACCTCCCAAAGTATTGTAAACCCATATAGTTGATGCATAAAGTTTCTTTAAGCTTCATGTTAACTCCTTTCATGAATTAGAAGTACTTAGTATTCCAGAGCTGGAAATTATGCTAAAGAGACATACATGGTTTTGTACATTTTCTATGAAATATTCCCGTAGACACAGTGGAACCTCATTATAATGAGGTCATTGGGACCATGAAAATTACCTCAATTGTTCGAACAGGTATCTTGTTATATAATCCTTCTAGGGTAAAATAGAAAGAATAAAAAGAGCTGGGACCAGCAAAATTTACCTTGTTATATCAATGGTTTTTTGTTCTATCAGAGCTCTGTATAATGAGGTTCCACTATATACCGGGGTGACTTTTAATAATGGAAAAGGATTTTACCATCTAAATCATATCGAAGGAACAATAATGCTTATTCCGGTTCTAAAATTGTTAAGTTTCCCTTACATACATAATTGAACTTTTGGGAATAAATAAAGAATATTTGTGTTACAATATTAAAAACAATTTGTTTTTGTTTCCTCCTCGCCAGGACTAACACAAAAATAGTAAATGGTGATTACAGTCAAACAGTTCTTAGCAGCCACCTGTCTATAGCAGCCAACCTGCCTATAGTGGCCACCACAAGTGATCCCCTGCAGAGACAAACAGTGTTATGTAACCTGTCTACAGAGGCCACTTGTATTGTTTCCCTTAGGTGATCACTATACACAGCTTTGACTTTATTATAGAGCCTGTATATAGAGGTCACCTGTCTAAAGAGGCCACCCCACCCCCCCCCCCCCCCCCCCCCACCCTCAGGCAGAAGCCCCTACCATGGCCCGAACAAAGTTCGGATAAAATTTAAAAATTTGGTTCAGGATAAAGCGATACATTTATTTGCGAGTAACGGGAAGCTAATGACGCTAAATATTTTAAGTAATATACTAAGTCTTAAAGGGGTATTCCGGGCCTGATAAAACCATTCGTTATTTGAATAAGCAGAATAAGATGCATAATTGGTGAAAATTTGATCAAAATCGGACAAGAAACACGGGAGTTATACCTATTTGAACATCATGTAGTAATGAGCGATCGTTTCAAAATTGCCGCCATATGCAACATCATTGACGAGCAACTCGCCATGGCTTTAGTACATAAAAATACACTTATTTCTCATTTTCGTTGCTAAAAATTTATTTTTCTCTGCTTGTTTTCACGAATTCATAGAAGAATATCGATGGGCCAACCTCTTTGGAATTTGTAAGCTCATAAATTTGCTTTGTTATGAAGAAAATTTAAATTTTGTAAAATTCCATGTAGAAGTCAAAATGGCTGCAGCTCGCAAGTGACGTCACGATCGATAGCAATTACGAACGATACTAAAAATCGGAGCAAAGTTCATCCTGTCATAACTTTTTTTATTGATCTACCGTATTGGCTCAGATTTTCGATCATGATTCTTCATATTCACTTCATTTTATAGCAAACATCACATTTCTGGGGTGGAATTCCCCTTTAACAAAGAATTTATTGTACTAATTTATTTTGTCTAGTAATATGGTAACGTCGCTGCGCCCCCCCCCCCCCCCCCCCCACACACACACACACACACGCATAGGTATACTGTCTGTTATCTTATGGATCGTAAAAGGGGGATAGGAACATAGTTGATTAAAGTGGAGGGAAGAAAGAAAGCACGAATTTGAAGATAGAAATATGAAAATAGAAAGATATGAAGAAAAGAAGGGACAAAAAAGGTGCGAGTCAAATATGCACCAAAGCAGTTTGAAGTATACAAGAAAGTATTGACTTGACATTTATGAAAACCACTGTCATTCAAAACTTTACTCATCCATATAGACCTTATGCTAGCCGAGCCGCTGGTTAGACGATTGGTTGGTATGTTTAATCATAATTCTATGGGTTATAATTATTAGCACAGAGTTAGCATGGTTGGGTCCGTGAACAGAGTATGCACTGCCGTTTTCTTCCTTTGTACTGCACTAGTTGTTTCCACATTTTTGGTAATTATGACATGTTATATTTGGAGAGCAATTTGGTAGGGGTGATTTTCAACAGAGTGGCAGGATACATGAAACATAATTGAGGGGCACCAATTCAACAGTCTGAGAAATTGCCATCGCGGCACAACAAAAAGTTGTACTACAATCTTTGTATTATACTTCTTTTACTCTATACAGAGTGTCTCACGATCGTTAAATTCTTCGAAACCATCGACCAAATGTAATTATTTTTTATTTCATTGGATAGAACATTCTTTTTCCAACAAAATGATACCATAAGCATTGATTTTGGGTAAGGCGTTTGGATTTTAGGGCCATTTTTCTGAGGCAATGTCGTTTCCTAAATTTGCTACTTTTTCGTCTCCAGCGATCCTCTGAATACTGAGGCATTTTCGTCCAAAGGCCTCCCATAGAATTAGTTGTACAGACGAATCGCATGACTGCACTCCCTTTGATAAGGAAGACAATGTTGCGTAATCGAGTACCCCGAACAGTATGGCTCCGCATTGTCTTCCTTATCAAAGGGAGTGCAGTCGTGCGATTCGTCTGTACAACTAATTCTATGGGAGGCATTTGGACGAAAATGCCTCAGTATTCAGAGGATCGCTGGAGACGAAAAAGTAGCAAATTTAGGAAACGACATTGCCTCAGTAAATGGCCCTAGGATCCAAACGCCTTACCCAAAATTAATGTTCATGGTATCATTTTGTTGAAAAAAAATGTTCTATCTAATGAAATTAAAAAATAATGACATTTGGTCGATGGTGTCGAAGAATTTAACGATCGTAAGTGTTGCAACCTTTTTGAGACACTCTGTATAATGTACCTTCATTCCACGTCGGGCCATGTTGTACGTATTGGTTGTAAATCAAATATTTGGCCAGCACTTTTGTTTGTCAATGATTTACACGTTGTGGCATGGATTGAAACGGCAAAGCAGAGCATTGTTATAATTGTGTTGTATAATTCAATACTAAAAACTAAGTGCAGAATTTGAAAATGCACACAATTTTAAAAGACAGAATCCACTTTGTTTGATCAAAATCGGTTCAGAAGCAACTGAAATGTTTATAATTTTCTACGGTCGGAATACTAAAAACTAAGTGCAGAATTTGAAAATGCACACAATTTTAAAGGGGTAGTTTAGTTTTGGTAAGGCTGAACTTTAGTAACCAAACCTGGACAATAACCTTCAAAACTAATAGTAATAACTCCACTATGCTCGAAAAGTATACAAACTTGCAAAATGACTAAGTAAAAAGCATGTTATCATTCAAAAAGAGCCATTTTGATCACGAGAGGGCGCTTTTTTAAAGGCGTCAGTTTCAACCATTTTCCATAGACAATAATGCATGTAATGTTTTATTACCAGACTGATTTTATAGAGAGAACATCAACAACTACTTAAATAACACTTTCTAAATTTTTGAGAAAGTGGAAGCATTTTTTGAATTTTTTGAAAAAACCGTTAATTATTTGGGCCCCAAATAATTATAAGATCAGATACATTTATTGATATTTCAGCCGTTTGTGGGCCGATTTTGACCAAATAAAGTTTATTCTGCCATTAAAATTGCATGTTCTCTCAAATTTGACACTCAGTTTTTAATTACCTCACAAAAAAATTGCGATGTGCAGCGCCCTCTCTACCAAAACTAAACTACCCCTTTAAAAGACAGAATCCACTTTGTTTGATCAAAATCGGTTCAGAAGCAACTGAAATGTTTATAAATTTTTACGGTCGGAATAAATGTTGGGGACCAACTTTTTTTTCCAATAATTTAAAGTTAAGAAAATATATATAAGTGCTTCGCATTTTTGAAAATTATACCAAAATGGTTTTTAAATGGTTTTGGATGTCCTCTCTATTTACTTAACCAAACATCACATTTTCTTCCAGCTGTCTAGAGGGCAGCCAGAGATACAATACATAAATGAAAACGGCCCTGCATGTATACAACGTATCCGTTTATGTTTTTCAGCCATTCAAGTATCATTTAATATAACTGTATAAGTTTGTAATGATAATTATAAGTTGCACGTTTTAGTTAATACAATTATGTTTAAAGCCAAATAACAGTATACTGGGATACGCCCCACACACACAAAAATAAAAATATGCTTTCTTCACCTACCACGTATATCATTACTAAGATGTTCATGTACATATTTGGACAAAATCTGCTTTAAAATTATTGGTTCCAAAATAAAAAACGATCGTTGACAAAGTTCAATTTAACCGAAGTATCACGCTTTACGTTACGTTCAAAAGACCATGCTCGCACACGCGGGCCAGTTATCGATATATCCAGCCCAGGGCAAGCGGCGCGGACAGTAATTGCAAGCGGGCGGTGGATTAACTGGCCAAATTTTACGGGCGGCCATTGGATTTCTGGTGATATTTCTGCATTTAACGATAGTAAGGTTCGGATTTGAACACACAAAATCCCTTTTTATACTTATTCAACAATATTGATAAATTATGTTGGCCAATATAGATATTTTCGATAACTTTCCCTATATTGTTATTTGGCTTTAAAAATTAACCTATATACATATATACTACAAAAATTAAAAACAGTAGGTTATCACTACCGTATTGTGATATTCTTTTGATTTTTAACAATTGCCTTTACTAACATGTTTGCATGTGATCAATAAACTAGAAGCAAACAAAACAAATGAGTGTGCGTGCGTGTGTGTGTGCGTACGTGTAAAGGGGAATATTATGCCCTATATTTTATTACCGTATTCTGATATGGGATTAGAAGGGCAAATAGAAACACACACATAAGCAGACTATAATTCGTCTCATTAATAGTAAACAAATATACCATGCACTGAGAGCCTCTGCTTTCAAAAGATGCTGAACGGAAACCTGGACATCAAACATGAGGACTTCATTCAACCCAAAATAGACAGAAACCGAAGGGGCCATTCTCTACAGTACCAACAGCAACACACAAACTCTGAGGCGTTCGCAAATTCATTTTTCGTCCGTACAACCACTGAATGGAATAAGCTACTTCAATCTACAGTAAACCAGCCCTCACTTCATACATTCCAGAATGCGCTTGCTAAGGACCCTTCTGTCCTTAGGGGCTTACCACTCTCTCGGACCCACCTCCAGTAAAAACTCCTATGGAGTGTTTTGGAGGATTAAACTACCAAGTACCAAGTACCAAGACAGTTGAAATTATGGATTCCGAGGTGACAGGAAAAGCACTATGTTCTGAGGGTCGTAGACCCGAAGAACATGTCATAGTGCCTTTTCTGTCGCCGAGGAATCCATAATTTCACGAGTGGCTCGAAATAGTGCATGATATATTTGTTTTATATCCTTCGCATAATCATACTCATCGCAAAAATAAATGATTTCAATTAAATTAAAGAAAAATATAAAGAAAAACAAAACATTGATCATGGAACCATCACTGGACTGACTATGTTCTGTTTGTGACACTGACCCCCTTTGCGCAATAGTCCTAGCGCAGAGCGCGTATTGCGCTATCTTTCCATTCATGGTTACGCGCCTTAACAACTAATGCGCACCCAAATGCAAAACGCGCGCATCAAAGTGAATAATTAACCTGCTTTACATACTGTACTACACACGTGTAATTGTATGGAGAAAATAGCAATTCGTACATTACACATATGATTGAGTGACCCCCGCAACGGCACCCTAAAACATTTCCGACAGTTTAAGACTTAAAAATCATTCAAATTTCTTGACATTGTACTCACATATTGAGAAAATAGTGCAGATTCCGATGCGATGATCAGATTTGCGATATATTAATTATATTTCGAGATATCGCCTTCGAACGCGCGCTTTGTTTTTTGGCTTCACGAGTTCGAAGTGTTTTTAATACCGGCACCCCCTCAACCCTCATTGACAATGCACGCAACTGAACATTTCTTGTGCGATGTTGGTATTATTTATCGTATTTACTTGTATTACTCGTAGCGGACGATCTACGCATTATTTCTCCTCAATATTTCGACCAGTTCAGTTTCTAAGGGTAGCGCGCATCATCTCATGCGCGATTTTTTACAACACGCGCAAAAACAAATATTACGCGGGGTGCCGATATTAAAAACAGTGCCGATGTGTAGTACACCTACCATACAGCTAGTGCAGTGCACACCGCGGCCGATTGTTAAATGATGAATTAGTGTCACGACCACAGAAGGACAACGATGCACAATGCACCATTGTCGGAATTTTTAAATTCGAATACCGCTACGTTATACATGAAATGCATCTCCAGAATATTCTTTGGAACTTATTGATATTCGCGGGTGAAAATATGCTGTATTTCTTTTTAAATAACTCTTTGAGAAATCTCGTCGAGCATCTTTCGCATGCTAAAACAAGACCTCTGCTCGCAGGGAAGTTTTATAACACGCATCTCTATGGGCTCAATATGATCATCACCCGGCATCTATGACGTCATTCATGGAATAGCATTTACTATTCCATGAATGACGTCACGCATAGCACATTTTCTCCATGGGCATTACTATGTTTGGTCACATGACGCTATGTAGACCAATCACTGAACAGGATTTCATTCATGTAGGATATAATGACAAATACTTAACGAGACTGTGTGTCTTCACGAGACTGTGTGTCTCATAAATTATCTTAACCAAGGTAATTTAAGTCAAAATAGAAACTGACACACATTGTCAAGTAACCGATAAAAACCTAGGGTTAGGTTTATTAACATATTTCTAGTTTTGCTTTCACTTTTATAAATTACATGTTACACATAGGCGCCGGAAGTGGGGGGGGGGGGGGGGGGGGCGCCCCCGCCCCCCTCCTCCGATCCAAAAAATAAAAATGAATAAATAATAATGATAATAATAATACAAATAAATAAATGCAACTTTTAAAAACGTTCAAAAACTAATTTATACATCCATTTTTCGCTGCACGCCTATATGGCCCCTACACAAAAAAAATCGTGAGCCCCCTTAGGTCTTTGCCCCCCCCCCCCCCCATCCTGACGTTACATTAATGTTCATAACGGTCAGATGGTCAATGGCGTAGCACCAGGGCACGTGCCCCCTCCCCCATAATGTAATGCAACAATACAGAACTTACGGGAAAAATCCTTCCCAAGTAAAGAATTACAAACTAAGAAAGTAAGTGTGCCCCCAGTGATCCGCATGCACCCCCCCCCCGCCCCCCCCCCCCCATCCACATTGGTCCGACCACACTACGCCACTGATAATGCTCATAATTCAATCGAAATGTCAGCTTTAGAAACTTATCAAGTAATCTTTTCAAAATAATCTTATTGTTATCAAGTCGAGGGTTTTTTCCAGTGAAATCAATATGGGCCACGTTTTAACGCGAATTAGATTGAGGTTAATTCGGGTGGAGTGAAATGATATCAATTATGCTGTCGGTCTATAACTGCTATATGCTTTCTTCAAATAATTAACGAACCAATGTATTTGTGTTGTCTTGTAAATGTTATACAAAATCTGAATTGCCTCATTGACATTTTAATTTTGGGGAGAGAATAATACGTGAGTTCAATCATTCTGATATTGTTTTCTGAATTGAAAAATAACATGATAATCTTTATATCAGGATTGGTTATCTGCTGCTGCTACCTTCCTATTTCTGTAGCGGATTTTCGAGCTCAAAGTGAGTACATATTTTGACAGTAATGTGTATCTTTTTGTAGTCGAACCATTTGTTTCTTACTTGATTATTTGATGTATATTCTTCGAAAATAGAGTGAATGTGTTTCTTCCTGATGTTACTAAATATATTACGAAGAAATAAACAATTTGAGACAAAACAATAGAAGTGCAATGTATCAGTTGGTGTATATATGGGGATAACTTTTATATAACCAGCATAATCCATCAAAAATCAATACATCTTCTTTTTTGGCAGACCACTATGAGGTTGGACTAAATACCACGATAATTGTCACATCAAGCGACTTGCGGGAAGCTTATAACGATGGCGACTACAACCCCACGTGGACCTTTGGTACCTCAGAAGACAGGAGAATACGGTTCACCTTAAGACAAGTTGACTTCAATTATCACAATTATATGAGCATTGGAGACGGTTTGGAATTGAGCGACTATACGAGATTGGCGCGATTTAGAGGGAATGATATTTCCAATAACGAGGTGGCTTCAGTCATGTCGGTGTCGAGTCGTGCGTGGCTATCAGCAGGTGTATACGCAAGACCTAAATCGTACATCCAATTGGAAGTTACCTCGGTGCTGAAGTCAGGTATTAAGTCGTTTTTTTCAGAGACAGCAAACAAGGAAACAACTGATTTGTTTTTCTCTAAATAATATTTAACATACGATTTCTATTTGCACATGCAGGTTTAAGAAAAAATGATATTCCATGCGGTTTGGTGCAGCCACATAGCACGCAGTATTGGGAAACGCCCCACATGCAATTAAAAAGTGAAATATACGCTTTAATCACAATATCATTTCTATTCTGTTAATTAAAAAAGTTGGACAAAAATTAGTGTAAAATACAATTTTTCGAAATGAACAAAGTCTTTCACCAACCACAGATTCATTTCATCCGCATAAGTTATGTGCAAACCACACGCAAATTCGAGCGGCTAGCTACAAGTATTCAAGCCGGCGAAGACAGCCGAACTGGCTGTGAAATGTAATTGGCCAATCTTAGCGGCGCGCATGGGACTTTTCTGATATTTCTGCATTTATCGATGTAATGGTTTAGATTTTACCACATAAACCCTCTTTAAAGGACCTAAAGAATACAACGTACTTTGACACTTATTCCATACTTGATGACTTGAAACATATAGGTCTGCCGAAAAAAAAATCCATGAAAATAAACACAGTAGTGATTTAAGACTAGTTTTCTGATGCCAAATCTCACTTAGCAGCCAGTTTACGCCCATCCACATTTAGGGTCCGGAATCGGCAGCATGATCGACATGTGATTGACAATTCATTGGCTTACGTCATGACGCGTCATCTACAGAATTTACTTCATTAGTCCGTTCTTTAGATGACGTCACATTTTGGAGATTTAAAAGGGGCGTTCCCAGGACAATTAGATATTTACTAATTACCCCAAAATTGATTGATTTCATGAGAAATGATTGCCAAATTCTTTTTCTTCGGGAAAAATTACATATAGAGAGACGAATTGTGAAAATTAGGCCATCTAGAAGCTGTACGTTCCTTCAAACTATTTCATGACGAATAGTGTGAAAGAGGGTCATCAATGTTGATCAATTAGTTGGCCAATTTATAGAGTTGATTCCCCAATATTTGTGTAATTCGTAATCGGTATAATAACAAATGACACATACATTTGATACACAAGCACATAATGTATAACTAGGGGATCTCACCATCGCATATTCTTGTCTCTTTTCTTATCCCAATAATTATAGTTACGAGAATAGTCTTATTACCTGGTCAAAACACCACCATCGAGTTTCCAGACCATCCCAACGACTATCCAAACTGCTGCTTCATGTTTTGGGATTTCCAGACATCAGTCGGCTACGTTTTTGAAATAACCGTTGAATACTTCGACATCAACGGACAGGACAATGATCATCACGTCTTCTTTGGGGACGGCGTAGAACGGTTTTTGTACGGCAACAGGTCATGTTCAGAATGGAGCTTGCTGAAATATTACCAGGAGTCACAAAACATGACATCGGCAAGTTCGTCAATAACATTCATCTTCACGAGCGATGTAATTGGGATAAGGCCGGGTTTCCGCATTCGCTTGATAACTGTAGAGGCGCCGAAAACTGATGTTACTTACGTTGGTGAGTTATAGACCATAAGTCTTCTAAATAAATTGATATTAGTATGAGCATTGAATATGGTTTTATCGAAATTCCGCCATCATAATAAGGGTTTCTAGCTTTGTGTTCAGAGAACCGGTCTAGCAATCCGCCAATCCAGAAGTCGGGTTTGATTCCCGTTGAAGTCAAAACTTTTCTTTGATCATTTTTAATTATTTAAACAATTTTATTAAAATAGATTTTAATCCGCTTCGGGTTTATGTCAGGTTTATAAAGCTTCTGACCACTTGAGCAATGATGAATTAAGGGGTTTCAGGGAAGAACGCCGTCGTAGGGTTTTCTATAGCTCAGTCGGTAGAGCACCGGTCTAGCAATCCGGAGGTCTCGGGTTCGAATCCCATTGGAATCCCATTTTTCTTTGCTCACTTTTAATCACAATATATTCTTGGTCAGTTTCCCTATATGTTTGAATTAAACAATTTTATGTTTACCGGTAGTAAGTTTTTTTCCAATTTTCATAAGTTTAATATTATATACAAAACGCTGAATCGCGTATTCCTAGGTCGATTTTAATAATTTGGGCGTGGTGTCAGACTTGTATATAGTTTCTGACAACCATGAGCATTGGAAAGGTTTCGGAGAAGTGCCCCCATCATAAGGGCTTCTATACACACTAAGAAAACAAGGTTCAAATTTGAATTATTAAGGGTGCAACACGCTGCTTCAATAGCAGCACTTTTAAAGATGCAATTTTGCATCCAAAAGTGGGGTCTGACCTTATATGGGGTGCACTAATGCACACAACTGAACTGTGTACACCCTATTTTCTTAGATCACCGTTCTAGCAATCCCGAGGTTTCAGGTTCGATCCACGTGAAAGCACGTTTTATATGTGCTCTTGTTCGGGTATTTATTATTTTCTGCACATCCCGCATGATGAATGCACAAGTGTCAAAATAATGCTTGAAATAAATTGAAGAATGAGCTATAGCAACGCCTCGCCCTCATTCTTTGGGTAAAATTATTGGTTATAACATGCAATGTTTATGATAATGACAGCAGCGGTATATAGGAAATGTTATGAGCTCGCTTCCAAAAGGCGCTAAATCCACTTTCCAAAAAAAATTGAGTTAACGATATATCTACATGAATACTCTACGTAGCTATCTAGGAATCCACATTTTACCCCAAATAACTCACTCAAAATCAAAATATAGAAAGTTAAATTTTCATATTCCCATATAGGCACGTGTACAAAGTGGGACAAAGAAACCTGTTTTCCTCGGAAGTTGAAAAAGTGGATTTAGCGCCTTTTGGTTGTTATTTAATGTAACTTTTTTATTTTTTTATTTAGGACATCATAACATCAGAAATCCCATCAGTATAGCCTCATCACACATGCCCATGCCGTACCCACGTCATTGTGCATCGCTCGTGTGGACTTTCAACGCGACAACGGACCCAATAATTTGGATCACGTTTAATCAGTTTGTCTTTGAGCAAGACCGAGAGTTCCTTGTCATCGGCGACGGAATGATCAGCGGGCGCTCTACGGAGCTTGCTCGCTTTACTGGAAGTCATCTACCGGCTGCGACTAACATTTTTAGCAATGCGATCTGGATCATGATACAGACTGACTTCGATAGATGCTGCCGCGCACCCGTATTTGAAATATATGTCGTGGGTGTAAATAAATTAGGTAAACACAAATTAATAACACAATTCATTGATTTGCTCGTAAGAAAGGCGGATAGTGTCACATACGATAACCGCGATGTAGATCAGTGGCCCGTTTCATGAATGTGTCTTAGGTACAATTGAGTATTGGTATTACCCGAAATGCCCCATGACACTAAATTGGTTGGTTTTAATTCCATATGAAAGTTCATTGAATAAAACATGTGAAATGAAAATCATTCCTTTTCGAATGCTCTCAAAGTTGTAAAATTTGTTAAATATTTTATTAATATAATTATATCGTCTAGCCAGACGATATCTTGACTTAAACAAAAAAAACTTAATTGCTTATACACTTCTTTCAAACAAATTCAAAAGAGGTTTTTAAATAGTTGTTGATGATATCTCTAATTTAATCATTATTTTAACAAAACATCACATGCACAATTTTGTATGACAAATGGTTGAAACCAATGATTTGTTAGAAAGCGCCCTCTTGACTTGTACCTGCTATTTTTTTTAAAATGATAACCGCGTTTTATTTGACTCACACTGTATATACTTTTGTCCTCACAATGTTAGCATCTTATGTGATCGTAATATACAGTCATGTAAATTACATAATGTTACCTACGAATACAATTTTTTGTATGCACATAATATTTGCAGGATAAGTTTGTGTGCGCATACACATGAGCTCGACATCGCTTGATATACTGTAATTATTTCCACTCTTTGAAACACTGGAAAGTGGAAATCATTTTAAATTAACGGCTTATTCACAAAATAATGTTGTGAATAAGCCATTTATCAAACTGATTCATTATAGAAAGTCCCACAACCTCATGTTTTTAAAAACAGGTCAGTCAACACACTAATAAAACCTATACATTTGAACAATAAAAACAGAGCGATGTGACACATTATGAAACCATGATTACCATCTTATAGCAGTAATGCACGCATATATTTGCATGAAGCAAGTAAACTGGATGTTTTATAATCTCCTTTCTAAGTAATAAAACCAAATTCGTAGGTAACATATTGTTTGGTCATTCGGAGAGATTTTCTGTTGGTGACATGTCTATACTTAAATGTGGAAAAGGATAAAACATCAAAGCAGTATGTGTTTACATTTCTTCTCCCCCTCTCCCTCTCATTTTTCCTTCCTATATGTATTTATAATATATTCTTTCTTTTTTTCCTCAGTTGATAAATCTTCAGTTGATTCAATTTCAGTTTCCATTGAAAATGCTACACGGGCAGCGATACCAAACTATCGTGTATCAAAACCAAGTAAGTTCAAGAAGAAAAATAATATTATTTTGCATTATGAAATAACAATACATATTACAGTATTGTGTAGGATTTGCTACCGAATGAGTAAAAAGAAACGTAGTTACTAATTGTATGATCATGGCCCCATTGCAGAACCGATTGCAAGTTACAATTGTAAGTCAGATCATGTGTTGTAAATGCGCAAATTTGCTGGCTTACAATTGATTTTAACTTATAAACAATTGTATCTCCTTCTGCAGCGGGCCCTATACCCACTAAATCCATTAAAAGTATGTATGTCAAACTAGAGAACCTCTCAAAAGAAAATAATCATGGTCGTGGGCCTAGTGAATACGAAAGCGGCTCGTGAAAATAATAACGCACCGTATACAAAAAACAATCTTCAAATTAAAGAGATAATTGAGTTTTGGTATAGAGGGCGCTTCAAAAAAATAATTTTTGTGAGAGGTAATGAAAAACCGAGTGTCAAATTTGAAAGAGCATACAAATTTAATGACATAATGACTTTATTCAATCAATATCGGTTTAAAAACAGCTGAAATATCAATAAATATATCCGATCGGAATGTGGGATCCCACATTTATTCGATAATTTAAAGGGATAGTTAAGTTTTGGTAAAGAGAGTACGGTTTTAGTCAAACTGCATTTTAGTAACCAAAACATGCACCATTACATTACAAACCAATAGTTATAACTCCACCATGCTCGAAAGGAATACAAAATTACAAATGATTAAGTAAAAAGCCTGTTATCATACAAAAAAAGAGCCGTTCAAACTCAAGAGGGCGCTCTCTAAACACTCATTGGTTTATATTGTATTTCTGTGCACTCATCATTTTAAATAAAATATTGTGCATGTGAGGTTTTGTTGAAATAGTGATTAGAGAGAGATAATCAACAACTATTTAAAAACCTTTCTTTTCTTTTTTGAAAGAGGAAGCATTTTTATTTTATTTGTTAACGGCTGGTTCAAAATTATCGAATAATTGTGGGTATTTAGGTATTTAGGTATAATTCTGGGAACACATATATCACAACTACAAAGGAGCTATAGAGCTCAATTGGTTTCTTTATGGCAAAAAAACAAACATTAATCATGATTACCCCAGAACTACAAAAAGTGACTTAGCACCCTTCTCTCTCTCTCAACCGCGTCTTGTGCATACATTTAAAAACTATTTTAAACCTCTTTTGTAAATGTTTGAAACGAGAAACATTTTTAAAAATTGTTCCTGGTTCAAAATTATCGAATAATTGTTGGGCCCCATTATTACAATTGGTTATGTTTATGGATATTTCAGGCATTTCTGAACCGATTTTGATCAAATCAAGTTTATTCTGTCATTAAAATTGTATGCTCTTTCGAATTTGACACTCAGTTTTTCATTATCTCACCAAAAAAAATTTGTGTTGCGCCCTCTATACCAAAACTCAACTATCCCTTTAAGAAGGAGACAAAATGCTTACACACACAAATTTACACAAGTTTTTGTAATACGTAGTTGTTGATGATTTCTCTATTTAATCATTATTTAATTGTTAAAAAAACATCACATGCACATTATTTTTCATTTAAAAACGGTTGAAACCATAGAGTAACTATAATATACATTTGCAATTTAAGTGATTACAAAGTATTACAGGGATAGTTGAGTTTTGGTAGAGAGGGCGCTAGACTACTTTTTTTTTGGTGAGGTAATGAAAAACTGAGTGAAAATTTTGAAAGAGCATAATATTTAAATAATAAAATCATCTTTGTTTGATCAAAATCGGTTCAGAGACGGCTGAATTTCCATAAATATAACAATTTGTAATAAACCGGGGGCCCCGGGTTTATTAGAGAATTTTGAACCAGCCGTTAAAAATTCAAAAAAATGCTTCCTCTTTTCAAAAAGTAACAAAATAGGTATTTAAATAGTTGTTGGTTATTTCTCTATCTAATCACTATTTCAACAAAGCATCACAGGCACAATATTTTATTCAATATGGTTGAAACCGATGAGTGTTTAGAGAGCGCCCTCTTACGTTTTAACAGCTATTTTTGAATGATAACATGATCTTTACTACGTCATTTGTAATTTTGTGTTCCTTTCTAGTTATAAATATTAGTTTGTAATGTAATGATGCAGGTTTTTGTTACTAAAATTCAGTTTCACCAAAACTGTACTCTCCTTACCAGAACTCAACTATCCCTTTAATTTTATGCATTAAATTATGGACAGCCATTTTCAAGTACATCCTGGTCGGAGCGTCAAGCCTCGCATTTCTTACCTTGCTCCTCGTATGTCTACGTTGGTTGCATCGCAAGACCCATGAATGCAGACTTGCTAGATTAGAAAAGATTGTGAGTATTTTAACGTTTACACTGTGAAAAAAAGGGTAAATATTTACCCAATATTTTACCCAACGTTGGAAGTATAGTCAACCTCAACAACTACTGGGCAATATTTTAACCAACGTTCTTGGGCACATTAATGTGCCCAACTGTTGGGTAATTACGTATATTTACCCAATATTTTACCCAACGTTGGAAGCATAGTCAACCTCACCAACTACTGGGCAATATTTTAACCAACGGTGTTGGGACATTAATGTGCCCAACTGTTGGGTAATTACGTATATTTACCCAATATTTTACCTAACGTTGGAAGCATAGTCAACCTCAACAACTTCTGGGCAATATTTTAACCAACGGTGTTGGGACATTAATGTGCCCAACTGTTGGGTAATTACGTATATTTACCTAATATTTTACCCAACGTTGGAAGCATAGTCAACCTCACCAACTACTGGGCAATATTTTAACCAACGTTGTTGGGACATTAATGTGCCTTACTTTTTAACAAAGTAATTTACCCAACATTTGGGCAAGACATTTAATAATTACCCAGAAAATGACATAATTTTACTAAGTTGTTGAGTTGTTATGATACCTCCCTGCAATTTATTGGGCATTTTTCAGTTGCTTTAAACAACAAATGGTCATTATCTGACTGCCCAGGAAAATAAAAAACGATTGAAATTACCAAACTAGTTTGCAATTCGGACGTATGAGATCGAGACATGTGGTCCAAATCGATCATGTGGGAGACATTGGCGTCAATGTAATCACACACAACTGGTCTATTTAGACTTCCTAAATGCAATCTGGCTGTGCCAGGTTTGCATGAATTTATAATACACACACAGCATGTCGCGTATATATATACTCCGCAAAAAAAGAAACTGGACACTTCTATAAGTTGAAATATTCCATATTAATGTACGACAAAGTGTACATGATCATATATCAAATTAAAGGGAATTTAGTCCTCTACATGCAGGGTATAACTTAAATGTGTAATCGTTCATGCATGAAATGCCATGGTCAATTAACAATAGCAAGGTCTGTTTTCGAAAATAGCAAAACAATGGAGGACCACACCATTCGACTGAAATGATAGTAAGCGTTTCACTTAAAACAAGATGAGCGGGGCAAGTAAATTATGACATTATTCAACTTTATTGTTATGAACAAACTCTGGACATACAAATTTGTCAATAAAACAGGGCCAGGTTATGAGAGCATTATCATACTGGTCTGTATAAGAGGCATGAAGCCTGTCTATTTCATGTGTCCCCTGCAATTTTAACCATATTTACCTAGAGAAATGTCATTAAAAGACTGCCCAACTGTTTCACCAAGGGTGACTTCAGGTTTTGAAGATCTTTGGACGACGGTAGAATTCTTGAAAAGAATTTACACCATTTTCATGCTGAAATAAGGGCACAAACTGTGGTTTTGACTAATAAAGCTTTCCCATGGAATTCCCCATTTTGTTACTTTTGGATGAAAATGACACCTATAACGTTCACAATTTGTCTTCATTTATAATCTTTATTGAGATGAAGATAGAAAAGGTCACATTTGTAATGAAAAATTATGCCATCTCATGAATATAGCGTTTTAGATTATGCTTATCAACATTTATATGGTTGAGTGGATGTTCCATTTTTGCTATTTTTGAAAACAGACCTTGGTGTGGTTAATTGACCATGACAAGTCATGCATGAATGATTTCATCTGGATTTCATGCGAAGATTGAAGAGGGTGATTTTATCGTTAATTTGATATACAATATCATATATTTTATCGTTAATGAATACGAAATATTTGGTCTCAAACAAGTGTCCAGTTTCTTTTTTTGCGGAGTATATATCACATGTGTATTATACATAAAAGTGGTTAATATGAAAACAAATCAAGTCAAATTCAACAGAAAACCAATGGTATAACAAGGTATATGGGATGCAAAGTTTGTCATAATAATTCTTACATAAAACACTAACGATTGACACATGAACAACGAAATAATTTTACTTCAAAATTAATATTTGTTCATATTTTGTGATTTTTTAAAAATCACAGTGGCACGCACGTAAACAGTTTACCACTTAGTAGGGCAATTACTTGCCCAATAATTGGACATCTGTATTTAGGCAGCGGCAGAGTAAAAATTTGCTTAAGTATTGGTCAAATAATGCCCAAACAACAAACAGTTACCAACGTATATATTACCCAACAAAAAAATTACCAACGTAAATTTACTCTTTTATCACAGTGGCACGCACGTATACAGTTTACCACTCAGCAGGGCAATTACTTGCCCAACAATTGGACATCTGTATATGGGCAGCGGCAGAGTAAAAGTTTGCTTAAGTATTGGTCAAATAATGCCCAACAAAACAGTTATCAACGTATATATTACCCAACCAAAAAATACCAAGGTAAATTTACTACTTTTTTTCACAATGGCACGATCGTATGTAATTTACCACTCAGCAGGGCAATTAATTGCCTAATAATTGGACATCTGTATTTAGGCAGCGGCAGAGTACAACTTTGCTTAAGCATTGGTCAAATATTGCCAAAAAAACAGTTACCAACGTATATATTACCCAACAAAAAAATACCAAGGTAAATTTACTCTTTTTTTTCACAATGGCACGATCGTATGTAGTTTACCACTCAGCAGGGCAAATTAATTGCCTAACAATTGGACATCTGTATTTAGGCAGCGGCAGAGTTAAACTTTGCTTAAGTATTGGTCAAATATTGCCCAACAAAACAGTAACCAACGTATGTATTACCCAACAAAAAAATACCCAACGTAAATTTACTACTTTTTTTTCAATCGAATAACAATTCAAATACTAAATGAAATTTATATTTTATATATTTTATATATTATGTTGTAAATGTTACGCATATACATTATCATCATTTAATTATCATCAAATTTTGCAAAAAAGAAAAAATAACAAGAATTATTTTCTGTCTCACATTTCGTTCAAAGAATCATTATATGAGCAACTAATACAATTGCCAGACATGTTTTTACGGTAAAGCAGCACTTTAAATTTTAAAAAATAAAAAATAAGAAACGTTGCATTATTTGTCTGCCTTTTATTTCTTCCATAGAATCACTACGAGAATATAATGATGTTGCCAGAACTACCACCAAGGTCCCCGTATCCCGGAACCGATATCCAAACCCAGGACGACAACAGATGTCAGGCGGTACCAAAGAGCAGCGACTCTTTCCCAGGAACTTCCGATTTGGATTCATCTCTTTCATTTGACAGCGAGACTTACGCCACGGTACCTGATCCACTAGCGAATCTACCTGCCGTCAGCGATGTCGACGCGATCGTACATGTGTACTACGAGTACGACTCCGAGAATGATGTCGGAGTTAATGACCACGAAGGGCGGGAACCTCAAATCCATAACTTCGAATCTGACCATGATGACTGTGAAGACATTGATAATGTCAACTATGCCAGTTATCATGATTATGATGGTGATAATGATGGTGGTGATTATAATGACGATGATGATGATAATGATGGGGATGATGTAGATGATAATGATGGGAAAGACAGTTATGTCGATGATTAGTCAGCATCATGATTATGAAATAAAGGAGGTCTTCGATGAATTTGGATACATGATGCCGACTTCACATGTCGCGGCTGCAAAGTGACGATCTCCATTTCGACGTTGCCTAACCAGTAAAATAAACATTACATCAAACTAACCCCCTCCCCCACCCCCCCAAAAAAAAAAGACGGAAGAAACAAAAGCATTATTAACGTTACCCTTTACTGATGACTGGCTATCTTGCCTTGCCCGAAACCCACATTACTTAGACTAAACCCATCTCTGTCACCCCCCCCCCCCCCCCCCCCCGGAAGAACTCTAGGACAAAGATGGTATGGATGTACATGTCAGCACATGAAGATGGTGGATTAAAAAATCTCCTCTAGGAAAGTCACCTGCTGGCCATAACAGATGAATATGTCCACGTGTTTAACTCCCTGAGAGAGGGGATTAAATGGTAGAAAGAAATCTAGAAATTGAATCAATGACGCTGTTTACATGTAGATATAGATACGATAGAGCAGCCGCCAACACAAAAGGGCACTTCAAATACCTGCACCTTTCAACCATTTCCCGTGAAAATTTTGATTATTTTGTTCTAAAATTAACATTCAATAGACAGATTATCAGAATCAATTATAATTTTTAATATTTTATTAACTGATTAATTGCATTATAATTATATTTGACCCAGTGCAAGTTTTGCAAGCAATAATTTGTCTCAATGTTTACCCACTGTAAGACAAATATCTCAATGCATTGTTAATATTACATTTTTATAGTTACGCTGCTATTCGTTATTCATTCAATTGTATTTATAGTTGTATTGTATTGTTTAGTAGTACATAAACCCAATTCCTGATATGAATATGTCTCAGATTGATATATATTTTTGTTTTAAATCAGTCTTCACTCGGTTACATTAGACATGTTTCACATTTATGGTACTTAAAATGTAAATACATTTTGGTCTTGCATTATTGTTCAATGATATAGATTTTAGCCTCTTTAAAGTATATCTCTCATTAATAACTGGTAATATATATCGTTGTTTTTGCATTGTATTATTATGTTTTAAGGGCTGGTCCCATTGTATGTCATTATATTATATATATGCATGAAACATACGTTCTTGTTATGGAATAATTGTAAATAAGTAATTTTACCATCAAAGTGAAGCAGTTATATCTTGGTTGTAATTTATTTACTAGCATTGTTTAATTTGCTATGGTTGTTTGTTAGTAATATTTATTTCGTTTCACTTATTTTATTTTTATATATGGAAATCATAATTGTCTGTATTGTATTTAATCATTGTAGTTTTACTTTAATTTGTTTACCGGAGGAGGTGGCCTTTGTTTGTATCGTTGATTTTTGCAATATTGTTATCTTAAATATGTTATGTGTTCTACATGTACATGTGCAATATAAATGTTTCCTTATGTTTTCTTGACAGTTTACTTGTGAGGTCTCGCATGTCTCCGGGCAACAGTAAAGTATTTTACTTTAGTGAGCCCTGGCCCATTTGTAACTGTCCCTTTTCTCCCTTTCCTTCACTTTCATTATTGACTGTGTATTGTTTGTATTTTGCATTTTGTAACTCGTGTATAAAAAGTGACTGTTTTGAATTTTGGCCGAATAAATCATAATAATAAATAATAATAACTATTTAAAAACCTCTTTGGTATTTTTTTGAAAAAAGTGTAGGCATTACAAACATTGAATAAATGTGGGTCCTATATACATTTATTCCAATCGGATATTTGTATTTTAGCCGTTTCTCAACCGATTTTGATCAAACAAATGTTATTCTGTCATTTATGGAGTGGAAACTGGAAGCAGATAAAGCCGATAGACCAACGCTAATTTCAACTTGCATATATAAAAAAGTTGATTATCAATGATAACATAAAAAAACATAAAAAGTTTATTATCAATGATAACATTAAAATAACAATGAAGACAAACTAATGAATTGCTTCAATCTCTTTTTGTGTAAAGTTTACACGTTTTTGTGCGGATTTGGGGGTTGGTTTGTGTTAGTTTATTAATTCACTAGCATGCTTGTGTGTTTGTTAATTATGTGTGTGTGTGTGTGTGTGTGTGTTTGTGTGTAGGTATTTGGAATGTATGGTTGTTGTTTTTGTAGCTTTATAGCAGTACATTAGGAAGGGCACCACACATACAAAAATATATGCTTTCATAAATTAAATTTATTAAAGAACAAATTGCGTATGTGTGTGTGAAGGTATTTGGAATGTATACTTGGTTTTTAAAGCTAAATAACAGTTATTTGGAAATGTATGTTTTGCTCACTGACAATGTGAAAGAATATCTGAAGAATTGGACAACTGCTTTGACATTTTTTGCGAAATAAAATGTTTGAAATAAACAAAGCGCATACAACCCGATTCAATTTATCAGCATATGGACACCGCATGCAAAGCTTAGCGTGTAGCCCCAGGTATATATGCTTTAAAAACTTTTTATGGAATACGTAGCTACATATGATCGCACACTCGTTGAAATAAATGGATCTTTTCAAAGAGCCATAGTTTTCTTATTTCTTGACCGATTGTGCTCAAATTTTCAGGGACTATTCATCCTATTTAGTGTCTTATAGTGCATACAACAATTTGTCTGGATTTCATTGTCCTTTAAATATTCAGAAAACAACATTTATGATATTTGGTAAAAATAATATTGATAAACAATCAGTCCAGTTATCTATTAATGATGTTGAGTTATAAAGGGTTGAAACTGTTAAATTTCTTGGAATTTATATAGATGCTAATATGAAATGGAAAAGTCAAGTTAATAAGCTGTGTACACAGGTTTCAAGAAACATTGGTGTTATAAACAGATTATGTGAGTCCATACCACAAACTATATTACTGATTTTGTATAATACTCTTTATATTATGTCATTTAAATTATGGAATTACAATCTGGGAATCTTCAAATAAGATACGTGCAAAAATAAAAATCCAAGACACAATGATGAGACGAAGCAACCTTTTTTTTTTTCATTACAAATAAGTATTTATCTTTGTTTTTCAGACAGATGTATATAGTAATATAACAAAATCAACCAACTTGCATTTATATCAACATTACAATAAATCCAATTTTCCACTATATATAGTCGTATTCATTACAAATAAAAACAGGCATGATACATTCATATTAAGCAGATTTATAATCATTACAAAGATCGCGTTTCTGCCCTTTTTATGCGGTGAATATAAATTATTGTATTGTCATTATTATTTGACATCGTCATTGTATATGCTTCATATTCAACATACGTCATACGTACCAAAACCTTTAATCAAACCTTTCACCTCCCAAAGTATTGTAAACCCATATAGTTGATGCATAACGTTTCTTTAAGCTTCATGTTAACTCACTTCATGGATTAGAAGTACTCATTGGAAGTACTTAGTATTCCAGAGCGGGAAATCATTATGTTAAAGAGACATACATGGTTTTGTACATTTTCTATTAAAAATTACTGTAGACACAGCGGAACCTCATTATAACGAGGTCATTGGGACCATGAAAATTACCTCAATTGTTTGAAAAAGGTTTCTTGTTATATAATCCTTCTAGGGTAAAATAGAAAGAATATAAAGAGCTGGGACCAGCAAAATTTACCTTGTTATATCAAGGTTTTTGTTTGTTCTATCAGAGCTCTTTATAATGAGGTTCCACTGTATACCGGGGTGACTTTTAATAATGAAAAAGGTTTTTACCATCTAAATCATATCAAAGTAACGATAATGATTCAGTCCTAAAATTGTTAATTTTCCTTACATACACTGTACATAATTTAACTTTTTTTTATTTTCTGTATCCTTCTATTGGGAATAAAGAAAGAATATTTGTGTTACAATGAACAAATAACTTGTTTTTTTGTTTCCCCCTCCCAAGAACTATCAACAAATAGTAAACGGTCAAACCTGTCTTAGCAGCCACCTGTCTATAGCAGCCAACCTGCCAATAGTGGCCACCAAAAGTGATCCCCTGCAGAGAAAAACAGTGTTATTGAACCTGTCTATAGTGGTCACCTGTCTACAGAGGCCACTTTTCTTGTTTCCCTTAAATAGTCACTATACACAGCTTTGACTTTATTATAGAACCTGTCTTTAGAGGTCACCTTTCTACAGAGGCCACTTTTCTTGTTTTCCTTTATGGATGGTCACTATACACAGCTTTGACTTTATTATAGAACCTGTCTTTAGAGGTCACCTTTCTACAGAGGCCACTTTTCTTGTTTCACTTGGATGGTTACTATACACAGGTTTGACTACAAGCATGTTCTAATATATGATTCTACCTTGTCTAATACTAGGAATGTACTGAACATACATGTACAGGCTGTCATCGCTTTTACAGAAGCAAAACATAAATTGGTTGCTAAATTTCATGCAATATCATCAGTGGTGTTGTGCTGGAGGGGGGGGGGGGGGGGGGGGCAAAGGGGGGTATGTGCCCCCTATAACTGAATAAAAACAAAAGGGGAAATATAATTTACAAAGCAAAGAAATATACATAGTGTGCCCCAGCCCCAATAGTTAGTGTGCCCCAGCCCCAATAGTTTGCGTGCCCCCCCTCCCCTCCCCCTTCAACATCAGTCCGACCACTGCATATCCTAGATGGGAAAGATATGTATGACTTAATGGCAAATTGTATAAGTAATTTCACAAGTATTAACCGAAAGCTAATGTTCACGATTATAAAATTGAGTTCAATATCATGTTTTAAAAATTACGTTTGTATGAAATTATTGGCAATTATTTCCCTTTTCGAACAATTGCATGCATACAATATTTACTGTAAATGCCTACAAGATAGAATGACTTTTCATATTCAAATGCAACTGCTAATTCTGGTATTAATGAAATGAGAAATGTCGTGAAATAAAAATAAATGACTATGGTAATCATCCCTTTAAAAAACAAACAAAATAATCAGCCATTGAATAATCGGAGTAACTGGCCACACATGGGAAAAATGGCAAACAAATCATAATCTTTACCTACAATTGGAATTAAAGTGATTTTTAAATTAACAGACAACAATTCCAAATTCGTAATAACCGTCTCACCTTTTAAAGATGGATCAGAAACAAAGATATCGAAGAAAAAAAATCACCAGATAAAAGTATTTACAGAAAGCTAATGTTCACCATTATAAAATTGAGTTCAACACCATGTTTAAAAAAAGATATTTGCATGAAAAATGTATTCATAGCATTTGGAGGGAAATTAAATAATAATTATAAATGTTACTACAATCTTAATGATTGGACCACATTATTAAACACAGTAAAGGTCTTCGTCATCGGTGCTATAGTTGAGTACGGACTCGAGACTGCTTTCGATGGTCTCATGCCTCCGGACTCGCGAGCCGAGTCACAACGTAAAACGAATGGGAACATGCTATTTCATTGGGGACTCCCGACTCTGAACTTGTGGACTCGACTACAGTCCTGTTCGTCATACAAGGACTTGACAATATACCGACAAGTTATTATGTAATGTACAATGCACATGTACCTTGTTTTAGTCTTCAAACAAACAAAAACGGAATACTAGTACAGCAAACCAAAACTAGAATAATGTACAAAATAAAATGTGACTGGGCATTTGACGGACACTCCACTGGTTTCTACACAATGAAATATTGCACTCAAAATGTATTTTTTTCTTCTTTTTTTTATAATAAACCCTGCAGCAAAATAAAAAGAAAATGTAGGCATTCTGCATGAGTCTTACATTGAAGCAAGAATCTCTCAAAAATAATTTAAAAAGAATAGTTTCAATTGTTTGCTTTTTTGATAATACAATACTTATAACTGTGCGGAAGTTGTGCAGGTTTTAGAGTCTGGGTTCCCTAAGTGATTATCTGTAATTGTGTGATAACAAAGAAAATAATTTTTAAAAATTGTATTGATATTCCTACTTTCTGACAATTCAGACGAAAATTGTCTTGCCCGATCATTAAAGGGATACATTTGAGGAGCCACAAACTAGGGTCTCATATAGCTCAGTTGGTTGAGCACTTGACTAACAATGTAAAGCCACAACCTAGGGTTCCATATAGCTCAGTTGGTTGAGCACTTGACTAAGAATGTAGAGCCACAACCTAGGGTCCCATATAGCTCAGTTGGTTGAGCACTTGACTAAGAATGTAGAGCCACAACCTAGGGTCCCATATAGCTCAGTTGGTTGAGCACCTGACTAAGAATGTAGAGCCACAACCTAGGGTCCCATATAGCTCAGTTGGTTGAGCACTTGACTAACAATGTAGAGCCATAACCTAGGGTCCGATATAGCTCAGTTGGTTGAGCACTTGACTTACAATGCGGAGCCACAACCTAGGGTCCCATATAGCTCAGTTGGTTGAGCACTTGACTAACAATGTAGAGCCACAACCTAGGGTCCCATATACATGTAGCTCAGTTGGTTGAGCACTTGACTAACAATGTAGAGCCACAACCTAGGGTCCCATATAGCTCAGTTGGTTGAGCACTTGACTAACAATGTAGAGCCACAACCTAGGGTCCCATATAGCTCAGTTGGTTGAGCACTTGACTAACAATGTAGAGCCACAACCTAGGGTCCCATATAGCTCAGTTGGTTGAGCACTTGACTACTAACAATGTAGAGCCACAACCTAGGGTCCCATATAGCTCAGTTGGTTGAGCACCTGACTAAGAATGTAGAGCCACAACCTAGGGTCCCATATAGCTCAGTTGGTTGAGCACTTGACTAACAATGTAGAGCCACAACCTAGGGTCCCATATAGCTCAGTTGGTTGAGCACCTGACTAACAATGTGGAGCAACAACCTAGGGTCCCATATTGACTAATAATGTGGAGCAACAACCTAGGGTCCCATATAGCTAAGTTGGTTGATCACTTGACTAACAATGTGGAGGTCTCTGGTTCAAACCCTGCCAGAGTCCAAATCTGTGCTCTTTCTTCCATTTTTTGAAGAAAAAAGATAATCATTGTCAGATAAAAACAAAATTGCATACCACTTGCATAACATCTATCTAGTTGAGTGAGTAATTTTATTTAGGCAGGGGAAAGTGAAAATTCACTTTAAATACAAATTGTGCTAACATTTAAACATCTGTCTGTAGTAGTGAGAAATTTAAATTGTGCAAGGAAGAAAGAGAATTTTATTTTGTTGATAAAACAGCTCAAATCTATCATGATTCTAAGACATAAAAAAAACATAAACATTGTTATACAATGAACATCTTGATGGCAATAAAAACTGGAACAAAAATGCAATAATTGGAAAGAAGTACATCTTTTGAATTAATGACAAATGTAATGAACTAGTCAATACCTCAATTACTACCTTAATTATCCACAAACACCATTATTTAGAATATGATGACTCCTAACGTTGTACACATGTTTATACATATTCACATTCATATATTATTCTTCAAGTATTAAACATACACATTGTTCCATCCCGAAATTGCACGCGTAAAAATGACAAAAGAAGAAGAAAAAAAAAAAAACGACGAGATAAAATATGGCTAAAACATTAAACCCGAAAGAAAATTACAGTTGTCGGGCGTATTGTATGATTATTACTTTTCGACAAGTCTTTTTTTAAATATATCGGATACATTATATATATTCATGTTACAAATATGTACAGGTATATACAGACAGGTCATCATCATTATTGTTATATTGTTATTATTTTATTACAAAAGATTTCAAACATACATATTGTACTACATTTGTTTTATATCAGAAACGAAACGTTATAGTACTTTTTAATCATTTTCCGCTCCAGAAGATAAAGGCAACAACAACAACAAAAGGAGCATGAAACCGGTATGAAAATGAATATACCCCATGGGAACTGGAAGTTAATCCATTAGCACTAAATTCCAAACGCAAATGCTAACTTCAAATTCCTCCAAGCCATGGTTGTTACATTCTGAATCGGCAGATGTCGACTATTTCCACAGGTAGCGAGAAAAGTAATACAGATATTACAGAAAAAATAACACTTGGGATCGCAGATCAGGGCCCCGTTGCAAAAAGAGATGCAATCGATTGTAAAATTGTAATTAATTGTAAATCAGAAAAATTTGCGCATTTCAAACAATCAGATTTGCGCAAACAAATCCCATTCCTGATTCCCCTAGTTTGTTATAACTATCTCATCACTTGCAGCGCAATAATTAAACAATTCTAATTTGAGTAAGGACAACGTTTGTACACAATTTTACAGAAAGTCCAGTATTACTGTGCAAAATCCTATATGGCTATGGAAGACAAACAAATTAAAATCAAACAAGTAAAAAAAAACAATTGTGCAAATTTGTGATGTTTGTTTCCACCCCCACCGCTTCTCAATCAAGTTAGGAAAAGACCTATAAATCCAGTAAACTAGGGGAAATATTGCAAGGCTCCACACTAACTTGTTCCTGTACTGCCCCGTTTGGGCAAGTAAAATCAAACATCTCTAAATCTTACTTGCCCCAATATACAATTTACTTGCCCTATTTCTTCTAGATGAGATTACATTGCTGATTTTCATTACATTTGTTCTCTCAAAGTTGGAACACTTATTTAGTTGCCTGTTTGGGCAAGCAAACTACACAATTCATGAAATGTACTTGCCCAACATCAATTTATACTTGCCCTGGGCAAGCGGACAAGTGCTAGTGTCGAGCCCTGAATATTGAATATTTTTGTTTATGTTTTTTTTTCGACAGGTTACCCTCGTTTGTTGTTCTCATTGAACAAAACTTAAACAACTACTGTACCAACTACAAATTCAGCCATTGATAACACAAAAAAAGTAGCAAAGGTATTAAATCCAAAGGGGCTTTCGATAAAGCATCTGCCTTTGACTAGAAAACAAGCTGCGATAATTCATGAAATCCTTTTTACAAATTTAACCAGAAACTTTGGATGAAAAATATACTGACTATTTAACACGAGTCCTCCTGTATTCCACACATTTCCTTAAAAAGTACATTTCCTTAAAACAACATTAAGCAGTTCCAGTAATATTATAGAAAAGATCAATGTCCCATAGTTGCAGATGATGTACATGTATGTAAAATCTCCAGAAAATCTCATAATTCAATGAGTTTGTTTTTTAAAACTTCAGAATTTCAACATTTTCAGAAGATTTCAAAATTTGGAGCATCTAAGTTTGCTGTCTATAATTGTCACACACTTTTAAACATGAACTAATATGATATTGTGATGTCCTACGAGCAAAAAACAGCATTGGAAGATTTTGGGTAAATCTAAAAGAAAACAGTTATGCATCTAACATAAATGCAGTTTCCTATATATACTTTTTTTTTCTTCAATTCTTGCAACTAGTTTGAAAGTATATTCACTTTCTTTAAATAGATGGCAAGGCTCCTTTCGAAATTGCAGCAAAACCGGCTTTAAATGAGAGAGTATGCAGCAGATTCATTGCTAGAATGCCTTGAATATAAATTTTGCCCGATTACGAAAGACAATTCTTTGTCTTCTTCATTCATTTGCTATGTTGCCTCTAAAAAATAATAAGCCCTAAGAAACATAATTATAATTCTAATTGGTCCAGTACCTTGTTCAAAACATTCAATGAAACCACTAAACACACACATTCTGAAAACATCTATAATTATATATATATATATATATGTCGTCAGCGTTCCAAGCTGAAGACCCGGGTTCGAGTCCTGGCGGAGACCAATTTTTCGACCAGTGCCTTTTTTCATTTGGAGGATTAAAGGGAGGAACATTGCTTATTAAGCTACGCCTATTATTCTTCCTTCTCAATCATTTATGATTATTTCTTGCATTATTTAAATATTGGAAGAAACCAAAGCTGTATGTATTAGTTCACTTCTCGCTTATATATATATATATATGTGTTTATCAGCCTTCCAAAAAAGAAATATTAATGTAAATATAATTGTCATGCCCATCACATGGCATACAAAATTAATAATGCAGACTATATTACCAGTGCCTGGGCCCTTTATTACAATTAATTTCACATCTGTCTTCTATTCTCTAGCACAGTGACAATTTCAAACTGTTTCATCTCTGCAAATTAGTAAGAAAAGTATAACGTGCAACTAAAAGCAAGCAAACTACCCAAATTATTGGTTGACGATGGGGTTAACAGAGAGCCTTAAAGACAAGGGGGGCTTGAGAATTGAGTCACGATGACCCGATTTGTGTTGAAAATTATTAGAATGAGTCTGTATTTCTAGGCAGTCAGGGCCAGAATTCATGAGCATAACAGATAATAAAAGGGGATCCGCTTGCTACCCTAATAAGCAGTAGACTCCCAATATGAATTATGAATAGCCCCCCTACTTCATGTTTATGAATAGCAACCCTGATTTTGTATTATGAATAGCGCCCCTTATGAGGAGTGACCCTCAATGTGAAATATATATGAATATTGACCCTTCCTCTGTATTACGAGTAGCAACCCTTATGATTAGAGGCCCTTATGCCTTTATGACTAGCGACCCCTTTTTCGTTTTATGAATAAGAGTCCTTCAGTATAGGGAAATATAATGTTGAGCATAATGAACCCTATGAATAGCGACCCTTGTGAATAATGACCATTATATATACTGACCCCTAAGAATAATGACCCTTATAAATAGCAAGGTCATCCGAATCAAAGGCCTTCCTGCTGGAGCTCCTCATGTGAGCCCGACTTCTCTTTCACTAGTTGTTTCTGTCATTCAGACCCGGGAACTTGTCAAAAGGTCCATTTTATTTGTAGAAACAAAAATAGTTTTTGAACAACAGTTCAAGCACTGGCAGTGATACTGTACTAACAAATTCAAATGTGCATGGCTACCGTTGTGAGACTTTAAGAGGAATTATAAAACTGCAATTTGGACAAACTGCCAGAAATTGGGAAATGAAAACCTTGATTACAAAATGGTTCACAAGGCCGTCAGAAGACAAATCGCACATTTCTCAGTGATATGGTTAACAAAAAAGTTGATCTTCTCAATTAAAGTAAAAACTCAAAATATGTATTGCAAAAAACAAAGTTCAATACACATATTGCATTTTCTCTTGCTCGTGTCTATGGTCTACAAATCCATTTACTGGTTACCTTCGAGAATCTGAAATACCCATGGACCTTGTACACAGACCTCCAGGTTCCAGTAGGCAAGGGGTTAGCAGTCTTGACTAGTCTCCACTACAGACTTGCAGACTATTACTCCTTCATTCCTGAATCCATGTTCATCGGTCCGCTACAGTCAAACCCATCTTTAAATGTTGGCCACCTTGTCTATAAAAGCCAACCTGCATAATATAGTGCCCACGAAAAGTGATTCACTGCAGAGGAACAAAAAAATGTTTTGGACCTGTGTCCACTTTTCTCGTTTCCTTTAGGTGGTCACTACACACTAACCCATGACACAACAGAAGTAATGCCAATATCATCATGATATCAAAGACAGTCTTTAAATGTTTGAAAGGAGTATGTAAACCCTCTACATAACAGCTATCACCGTTATCATGATAAACAGCCCTGGATCTTGATAACCTTTCTCATCCGCTCTGGAAATTCCCTCTCTGACCCCTGGCTCATGGCATAACATCAGTAATGCCAATATCATCATGATATCAAAGACAGTCTTTAAATGTTCAAAAGGAGAATGTAAACCCTCTACGTAACGGCTATCACCGTTATCATGATAAACTGGTCTGGCATCATGAATATATCCATTCTAGCTTTCCTCTCCTCTCCCTAACTTATGACAATATCACGGTAGACAATCTTTGCAAATGTTCAAAAGGAGTATTTAAACCCTCGACATAACGGCAATCAATCGTTTTCATGATAAAAGGTCCTGGATTTTGATAACCTCGCTCATTCGCTCTGGCAATCCCCTCTCTGACCCCTGGCTCATGGCATAACATCAGTTATGCCAATATCATCATGATATCAAAGACAGTCTTTAAATGTTCAGAATAGAGTAGTGAAACTGTCAACTATTTCTAAATAACGGCTATCACGGCTATCACGATAAACAATCCTGGATCTTGATAAACTTGCTCATCCGCTCAAGAAATTCCCTCTCTGACAGCTGGCTCATGGCATAACATCAGTAATGCCAATAACATTATAAGTCTTTAAAAATGTTCAGAATAGAGTAGTTAAACTATTAACTATCTCTCTAAGTAACGGCGATCACCGTTATCATGTTAAGCAGTCCTGGATCTTGCTAATCCATTCCTCAGCTGCTGGTTTGTCGTCCGCGATGAAGTTGTAGACTCTCTTCGTCGTTTTCAGCTGAATAGGGAAACAAACAAAAAGAATCAGAAATAAATTTTAATTTAGTCCAGTTTATTATTTTATAGTGAGTGTCATGTCAAAAACAATAATGTCGTTGATCACTTAAAAAAAAATGTGCATCCCATAAAAACAGTTAATTACAGCCTAGAAATGTTATGATTGCTATGAAATAAGGTGAACAGGAGGAACCTTGAGTGAAAATTGTATAAGTTTTTTTCAAAAATTTGTTTGATTCCTCCATTTATTCATTTTGATGTTTGTGTGTTTTATGATTGTTTACTATGTCATTCTGTATACTTTGCCAATTGTCATACTTTGTTGTTTTTTAAATGAATTGTGGAAATATATCAAATCATATTAAAATCAAAATCTGTGCAAAAATGGTAGACGAACACAACAAAAGTTATGACAGTTCAACCTTTGTTCAAAATTGTGTGACGTTCGTAATTACTATAGATTGTGACATCATTTGCGATCTGCTGCCATGCCATGATGTGTTTATGAAAATATTATGAAACTCAAATTCTCTTTAATAATTTTCTTGACTTACACCAAAGATCGCGTTGTCGTCCATCTTCTTCGGAGCGATTTAGGTTGATATGATTAACCCGTTCCCTTTAACTAGGCAAGGGGTTAATAAGGAAACTATGGCAGCAACAAATTGGTCATTTCTTTAAGATGGAAGGTCACTTATATAGCAATACCAATTGAATTTTTCAGTGACTTACATCAAAGAATGCGTTGTCTTCCGTCTTCTTCGGTGCGTTAGGGTTGGAGAATGCCGGCTGCACCGATTCCACCTCCTTCAGATCAATGAACCCTTTACAGTGGGGGTCATGCTTCGCCTCGTAGTACCTCAACTGATAAAAAGAAATCAAATAAAAAGAATTTTAAATCTTTGTTTGACTAAAAACACACAAGGGACATTAAATTCATGAAAGTGAATTTGGTCAAGAATAAACTCTCGATGAATCTTTAAAGGGGGGGGGGGGGGGTCATAGTTTGTCTCATAGTACCTAACTGAGAAAAGAAAAGGGAATATAAAGGACATCCTCAATAGAATGTTTGATTTCTAAATGCCATAAACAGAGATGTGGTTTTTGTTTGCCACTTAAGATGTATTTGTTTCCTTTACCTGGTGTTTCTGTGAGTCAAGCACAAACCACCTCTGCTTCCAGCCCTTCAGCCTGGCCCCCCTCTTGTACAGGTGACCTTCATGCGACCTTGTCTCGTCTATGAAATTATGGAACTGATCATAGCCTATAGGAAAGGAAAATAAGTAATGATTAATTAAGTTACCAGACTTACCGAATTGTTCTATTTTAAAACATTAAACAATAAAGAAATTACTTCTTAAACTCAGTGTTTACAGAATAAAGCAACAGTTGTATATCCCATATGTGAAGCATTCATTAGGATAGAGATGACCTTCATGGGTTATTGTCTCATCTATGAAGTTGTTGGAACTTTTCATATGGTAAAAGAGACATTGATAGGAATATATTTGAATATTATTTGGAATTACTTTTCTTTTCCTTTTTTTTCCTGTTTTTAAAGTGATTTTTATGTTTTATAATTATAACATATTAATGTTTGTGGTACAGACTAATTGAACAACAGTCTTTTAACCCTCTAAATGCTCTGGTGGACCATCATAACCCGCCTTAATGAACTTCGGTTGCTAATAGTCACAACCTAGGTCGTGTCAAAAAAAGTCTTAATTGATCTTACTGTTCCACACATAATGTACATAAGCACAATTTATTGTGTTGCTTTCATACTCTATTGTGTATAGGGTAATAATTGCGAATCTCAGGAAAACCCAATTTTCTTTGCTCATTTTCATTTATGTTATATTTCAGGTCAGTTTCCCTATGTTTAAAATAATGAATGAAATAAATAAATTACAGAGCTACCAACAATCGGGAAGATCTAGGGAAATTTGATCAGCAATCAAGGAGATACATCTACATCTATCTATCAAATGAATACAACCTAATGACAATAATATTTCAATAATCAGGGAGATTGGCTGATGGGATGCAGTATCTGATGCAGTAATCTTGGTTTATTTTCAGGGAGTCTCCTGCGAAAATCGGGAGACTTGGCAGCTCTGGAACTATGGTGGTGAATGAAGAAGTGTTTTCTCCCTTACCCTGAGTGAAGGACCTCATGGTGTCCGTCGTCGGGGTGTGAGCAGAGTTGTTATCCTCTCTCGTGATCTGCTGCGCTGGCGCTGCGTTGTGCTCCTTGGTCGATCCCCTGCGCGTGCACTGCTTCGGAACGTGGGGCACGCACTTCTCGTGAACGTTGAATCCACAGTCGGAGCACTTCATGCCTGTGAAAACAAAAACACTTAATTACAAATCTAGAGGTTCTCCGTATTACCAATAGAAGCATGGAATAGGTATGGGTTTTTCTCATTTCTCTTTTATTAAAGAGAGATATTTACGATAGAAGAGTTAATATTTTAAACTATCCACTGGATAGTCATAACTGTTGAAAAAAGTCAGTGCAATGAGTCAGTTAGGGAATATCACTTTGCATTTTTGCTCATTCATCGGCCATTGAACGTGAAATTTTCACACAATACTCAGAGGACCATTAAATCACAACACTACACATTTTATCGTGTTCAAAATTTACGATTTTAAAATACTGTTTATTACCAACCAATTGTATTTGAATTGATGTTGCCAATTTAGTGCTCTTACCTGTGCAGCCCTGCTTGACGACTCCAAACAGCATCTGCTTGCAGTGGTCACAGCTGGTTGGCGTCATGTAGCTACACGGCTCAAAGTGGTGCACGAAGTTGAATCCCTTTGTCTGCGGCTCACCAATGTTCTTTCCCTGCAAAAAAAAACAGGACAATTTTGCACAAATTAAATTATTAACCAGCAAATAATGTCCTAAAATCTATGGCATACAAAGATCCTACATGTACACATCTATTTACTAAGATTGATATCATGAAACTGTCAAAAGAAACGCATCTTCACAGCCAATAACTCTCATAATTTGTTTTCTAAATACTTAATGAAAAGCAATTTCAAATATTGATTTTTAAATGCTCCTCAGTGATACAACTTCAGTTCAGGATCCAATAAAATAAAACAATACCTACCCTGACTAGAATGTCGATGGTGGTCTTCTTGTGCGCGCTCATGCTCTGAACCCGGGCCTCCTCCGTGGCCTGCGAAGTCTTCTTTCTCCTCGTCACGAAGCGCGTCTCCAGTTGTTCCAGGACCCGCTTCCAGTTCTGATGCGGCTTGCCCAGGTCCGACTCCAGCTGGCGTATCTCCTGTCAACAAAAAATTGCCAAATTTAAAAGAGTTTCAGAGAATGACAGCCACCGTAACAGCTTAGAGATTAGTGGTCAGAGCACTGGTCCAGCAATCTGAAGGTCTCAGGTTCAATTCCCCTGGAAGCTCTTTTTAATTTAGGAGAACATTTCATTAGAATTTAGGAATAGGTACATTTGTTCTTATTCTTATTCATATTCGTATTCGTGTTCGTGTTCGTGTCCGTGTCCGTGTCCGTGTCCATGTCCATGTCCATGTCCATGTTCATGTCCATGTCCATGTTCATATTCATGTCCATGTCCATGTCCATGTTCATGTTCATATTCATATTCATGTTCATATTCATGTTCTTATTCTTGTTCATATTCATATTCATATTTATATTCATGTTCATGTTCATGTTCATATTCATACACATATTCATAAACATATCTATATTCTTATTATTATTATCATTATTATGATTATCAAAATTATCTTCATCATCATCATACTTATTAAAGCTATCATCATTACTATTATCATTATTATCAAATAAAATATGTAAGGCACAGAACATACCTCCATTAACCATCTGTGTATATCAAGCTCTGCATGTGCGATGTCATCGTAGCTTGCGTTGACCGTTCTTCTGTCGCTTTGCTCCAACGGCTGTTCGTTGTCCTCGTTCGTGGCCAACTCGAAGAGCTCGCGGTCAAAGGACGGCCCGCCGTAGAGGTTCTCCTGCAGGTAGTAGTCCCACACCTTCAGACTGGAGATGTTAGTGTATGGTCTCAGGACCTGAAGTGAATAAAGATAATAATAGAGATGATTATAAAAAAAGAAAGAAAAAAAGATAACTAATGTCTAAACTCATAACCTTGATACAAAACCTACATTGTGCACTAACTTTTTTCCTCTCCTGGTCCTCCGGGCAAGCAAAATCATTAATGATCACATTTTATAGTCTATCAGGTTATGTAAAGCAGCATTTTTTTTTGCTATAATCTTGGAAACAGTTTTTAATTTGGTCTAAATACATTACTGATGAGAAAAAGTGATGTTTCCATTTTTTATTTTTGGTCCCAGGGTGCATTTTGGCGATTTTAAAGATAATTAGCTAATTTGCATATTTGTGATATAAGGTCAGGGGTCATTTTCTATCTAGGAATAGTACAATATTGATAAAAACTAATATTCTAGGGTATTTTGAGGCAAGGATTCCATTTCCGGTGCTCGTTTGTAAGTGCTGTATGGGAAACACTCTGAAATCAAAGATGGCTTCCCCTAATTTGCATATTTATGAATATTATTGATTTTCAGTGGCTACAGCCCCTAATAAGCAATAATTCCGGATTATTATTTGTCAGTTATGTTCTAAGTATGTATTTAAGATATCAAAGATGAGTTACCATCATGGCAACCTCTAGCAATGCATATTATTTGCATAAATATGTATTTTACCTAATTTGCATATTCCCCCAAATCGAGTATATTGGGAACCCGGCAAGTAAAAAAGACAAGTAATACCACTTTTCCAAGGTTTTAGGGGGCAACGAATCCATTCATGATACTTATTTACCTGTATCACCTCGGCAACCCACATAAATTCAAGATGGCCGCAATTGTCATTTTAAAGTAAATAATGCTATTTGCTACTTAAACGGCATTAAATTGATAAAAGTATGATTTGCTTACTGTAAGCAAACAACTACATTGTGATTCAAATATTCTAGTTGCTCATTCCAATAATTAAAAGTCAAAACATTATAATATCAATCTAATATAACCAAAATAATATAGTCGTGTATCATAACATGTGTAATTTAGGGAGCAGTCATCTTGGATTTGAGATGGATGCCATGGTGATACAGGTAACTAAGTATCAAAAATGGATCTGTTGCCCCCCAAAACCTTGGAAAAGTGGTATTACTTGTCTTTTTTACTTGCCGGGTTCCCAATATACTCGATTTTGGGGAATATGCAAATTAGGTAAAATACATAATTATGCAAATAATATGCATTGCTAGAGGTTGCCACGATGGCAACTCATCTTTGATATCTTAAATGCATACTTAGAACATAACTGACAAATAATAATCCGGAATGATTGCTTATTAGGGGCTGTAGCCACTGAAAATCAATAATATTCATAAATATGCAAATTAGGGGCAGCCATCTTGGATTTCAGAGTGTTTCACATACATCACTTACAAACGAGCACCGGAAATGGAATCCTTGCCCCAAAATACCCTAGAATACTAGTTTTTATCAATATTGTACTATTCCTAGATAGAAAATGACCCCTGACCTTATTTCACAAATATGCAAATTAGCTAATTATCTTTAAAATCGCCAAAATGCACCCTGGGACCAAAAATAAAAAATGGAAACATCACTTTTTCTCATCAGTAATGTATTAAGACCAACTTTAAAAATGTTTCCAAGATTATAGCAAAAAATTTCACAACATTTATTTACACTTCATTAGGGGATATACTATTACTTGCCCAAAGAGAAAATTCACTAGCCCGCTGACTTCTAGGTGAGATCAAAATGTAATAAATTACATTCTACTCTTGTTGTTGCAGAAATATCATTTGCCCTATCGGGCAACCAAATTAAACCCTTTACAAAATTGTACTTGCCCAACATCAATTTTTACTTGCCCTGGGCAAGCGGGCAAGTGTTACTGTCGAGCCCCGACTTGACTCAAAACCTTGATACAAAACCTACATGCGCACTTCATACCTCAAGTTGATACAGATAATAGACCACTTCTGTAATGTATGCAAATAATATGCGTATGACGTAAGCTTAACAATAGTAACTAAGTCCGGCAAGCTAAGTTTGCCGGAGCTTGCCGGACCTAGTTACTATTTTTAAGCTTGCCAACAGTCTGACGTCATACGCATATTATTTGCATACATTACAGAAGCGGTCTATTGCAGAGTAACACAACACATAGTCTAGACGGATTTCTGAAAAAGAGCTCTCTATAAGGCCCTAGAAGCATTTTGGGGTAAAAGTTGGGAACCAAGCTATTTTACATAATTTTGGGGTGCTGAATCCGATTGACCCGGTTCCCAAGCAAAATTCTGAGTTTTTGACCATCTAATTTGCATATTCAAAATGGCCGCCAAAATTACACTATTTTGACTTCATAAAAACATGTTTCTTTAATAACTCTAAAACAAGGTGAGTATTTCGGGGTAAAAGTTGGGAACCAAGCTATTTTGCATATGCTGAATCCGATTAGTCCGGTTCCCAAGCGGAATTTTGAGGTTTTGACCACCTAATTTGCATAAACAAAATGGCCGCCAAAATTACACTATTTTGACTTTAAAAAAAAAAAGATTCTTAAATAACTCTAAAACTAGGTGAGTATTTTGGGGTAAAAGTTGGGAACCAAGCTATTTCACATAATGTTGAGGTGTTGAATCCGATTAGCCCGGTTTCCAAGCAAAGTTCTGAGTTTTGGACCATCTAATTTGCATATACAAAATGGCCGCCAAAATTACACTATTTAGACTTCATAAAAACATGTTTCTTTTATTAAATAACTCTAAAACTAGTTGAGTATTTCGGGGTAAAAGTTCGGAACCAAGCTATTTTGCATAATTTGGGTATGCTGAATCCGATTAGCCCGGTTCCCAAGCGGAATTTTAAGGTTTTGACCACCTAATTTGCATAAACAAAATGGCCGCCAAATTAACACTCACTGACATACTACAATCAAGTTTTGTGAATAACTTCGCTACTAGACAAGCTGTTCTAACAAATGAAATGTCCATATCTATGTTATTTCTTGCAAGGAACATGATTAAAACATTTCCAATGTTTTTAATGGTATACGATGTAGGGAAATATGCAAATTAGTGGCCGCCATTTTAGATAAAATTAGATAAAATTTTAAAAGAGATATATTTCCTGTAACGTATTATAGCAGGGAAACCAAGCTGCACCGCAGCAGTGTATTCTTTTAGAAAAGTTGGGAACCGGTCTTATTAAAATAATGTGAGTATGCTGAATCCGATTAGCTTGGTTTCCAAGCGGGACTTTGAGGTTTTGACCACCTAATTTGCATAAACAAAATGGCCGACAAATTAACACTCGCTGACATACTATAATCTAGTTTTGTGAATAACTTCGTTACTAAACAAGCTATTCTAACACATGAAATGTCCATAGCTATGTTATCTTGCAAGGAACATGATTAAAACATTTTCAACGTATTTAATGGTATACAATACTGTAAAATATGCAAATTAGTGGCCGCCATTTTAGATAAAATTTAGATAAAAAGAGATATATTTTTGCAACGTATTATAGCTAGTAAACCAAGTGGACCAAGCTCTATTCTGCAAACTCATGGAACTGAAGTGGTCTGTCAAAGAATACAAGAAGAAACTGATCCCTCGCCTTGGTGGACATCATACCACAATGAACTTCCTTAAGACTATTGGAGATTACATGGCCGGATATGGTTTAGCTGAAGTGTGGCCTGCTAGGAGAGGGTACTGTGCAGCTAGTCTTGTCAGGAAAGGCCTTTCAAGCATTGCAAGCTCTCTGGCAGATATTGCTGCCAGAATTGCTCTCTTTTGCAGCAGAATCAGACAGCTCATACCATGACCAGCTGTCTGCCAACCCTGAAAGGATCGCGGAACTGATAGTTTGTCTGAAACAAGAGCGGTTTCACAAACTGTTTACTGACTTCACTATAGGAGTAAAGCTGATGATGTGAACTTTGTCTTCTGGTGGAGCTACATTGAAATGGTATCGGTACTACTCCAATTCACACGAGCACAGCGTGAAGGCATCTAGGAACTCCATCTGCATTCCTTCACATTGATGTTGCCCTACTTCATGCGGTATGACCCCCTAAATTATGCCAGATTGGGTCCCGTGTACGTAGCTGAGATGCAACAGCTTCCACAACCAGTGTTGTCAGAGTTTTAAGAAGGCAACTTTGTTGTCAAATGTACCCTCCAAAAGTTCAACCAAGTTGACCCAGACCAAGCAATGGAGTGGATAAACGGTACTGGAAAGAAAGCAGGTGGAATAATTGGCATCACAAATATACATCATCAGCATTGTGTAGATAGGCTCTCTCCTTCAATCTGAAGTCAACCATAGCGGCTGAAACGTATGACATAACAACTACCATCCTGGCAGTAATCGACGTCACTATGAAGCTACCAAGGCAAGGCAAAAGCGAGACAACGATGATGAAATGGCATTGGTAACTGCGTTCAAGGGATTCAACATGTTTGCTTCCGTTTCACCTGGCTCCTTGCAAAATGTGGTGACAACAGACTTAGCAACAGAGACTATCCAAAAGTCTTTACTCCATGCAAAGGAACTTGGTCAAGCAAAGTTGAATGCATTCGTAGAGAGAATGCTTGTACCCGACGAACATGACCAAGTTGACAAACCAAACGTTCAAATCCATGCACCTCTACACAAAAGTAAGGCCAAGACATTTGCATCATTGTATGAAGTGGTGAAAGCTGACAAAGACAAGGGCAATAGAACTATCTTGAAAGCAGACCGAAATGTGCTCCAACGCCTTGTAATTGCTTACGAGGCAGGTCGGCCTGTTGATTTGACAGCTGTCCTAAGACATGAGCTCCTTCCGGTTCCAATATCTCTTGCCAATACGAATGGAGCACTCCGTACTGGAAACAAAGGCTTGGTACGAACAGTCACGTCACGTTCACGTCACGTCACGTGAAGGTTCTGTACCTTTTGTGAAACAGGTCACCCAAATCTACGAAGTGTTGGGTTACGTGACCCAACAGTTTGTAGATATACTATATGCAATTCATGAAAGCTCACGTAAATTGGCGCTTGCGTAAAACAAATTAATGTAAATTGTCGTTGAGAAGAGACTAATTCTCGGTAAATTTAATCGTGAACGAACCCGTCCTACCTATACTGTAAATTATACCAATTATAGGCATACACAGGTCTGGGGGCAGGGGGATGGACACCCCCTACCCCATCCCCACCCCCTTACATAATTCAAGAAATGTCTTGGTCTCGGCCTCGAAATTTGTGACCGGTCCTGGTCTCGTCCTCGGCTGCGGTCATTTTCTACGGACACCCCCTACCCACACTCCCCCCGCTTACTTCAATTTGTCTGACGAAATATCCCCCCCCCCCTACACCCACCCCTTGAAAAAATCCTGGGTACGCCACTGCCTACAAGTAGCTAGTTCGAATGTCAAATACATTAATTGATTTATTTAATATTGATTGGTTGGTGTGATTGTTTCATTATAATGATTGACTGATTAATTGATTGTTTATTTATAGATTGACTCGATTCAATAACCATAAATAAACACTATTAATCAAATCATTGTTTTATTACTTTTAAACTCATTGATCACTGCAACTCACTCACTCACTCACTCACTCGCTCACTTTCACAGGCATGCACAATACAACGCCGTTAAGGGCCAGTACGCTCAGACGTCGAGCACGGGAACTTCAGGCGTATGCGAACTGAATTGTCCGCTGCGTGTAGCAATTCAGCTGGAAATCAACATTTGCCAAAATCCACGCACGACACGTCTTTAGAAATACTCCAATAACAAGACAAATAATGCAAGTGGTATGGTTGTACATTACCTAAATGACAGAACTGCATATTATGGTCTCAGATTACTCTGAATTATGCACGTACATATTATAAACATAATGATTGAAAAGATTTGATAAGGGGGTATCGGCATTTTCGTCGACATTTTTAAATCTCTTTGCGCGTGTATGTCTAGTCTTAGTAACAAGCGTTTGCAATTTTAAAAATCTTGATTAAACGCTCACGTCACGATTTGGTTAACGCGACACTTCGAGTTTTACCGGCATGGAAAACGACGAATTGTTGGGTCACTTTACCCTACACTTCGTAGATTTGGGTGACCTGTTTCACAAAAGGTACAGAACCATTCACGTGACGTTAACGTGAACGTGACGTGACTGTTCGTACCAAGCCGGAAACAAATCACTTCTTGCAGATGGGCTTACCAAAGATGTTACCTGTCCAGAATCTCTTGATCTTCAATACTTGTCATCTACTCTAATCATTGATGGACAGGCATAGTAGTAGCTCTTGGAAGGTCTAACAAGGCAGTGACATTTGGGGACCTTACTGATACATATGTGCGAGCAGTACTGAAGGCAGGTTCCCACTTCCAGCGCATAGATATTGTGCTTGATAGGTACAGAGACGAAACAATCAAGGGTGCCACAAGGACAAGATGTACCAAAGCAGCGCAACCAATTAGACGTGTTGTTAAAGGTCGAGATGTGCCCCTTCCAAAGAACTGGACTGACTGTAATTGGCTCTTCACGACAACAAGGCTGATCCCGCACAGTTCTTATCGAAGGAGCTTTGCTCCCAGGATAAGGATATTGTTGTTGCTGGGGGATTAAGAGAGGAATGTGAAGCTAGGTCATCAAAGACAACCACTAACTTGACTCAACTCATAGCCACGCACGAAGAAGCTGACATTAGGATGGTGTTACATGCTGTGCACTGCCAAGATGATTCAGTTGTTGTTGCATCAAGGGACACTGATGTTCTTGTGCTTCTGGTGTCTTCTTCCCACATGTAAAGTGCAAACACCTATGGATGATGTCTGGGACAGCAACGAGGAGGAAATACATACCAATCAAAGCCGTTTTCAGCAACTTACCACAAGATTCAGCAGCAAATATGTTATCATTTCATGCCCTAACTGGATGTGATACCACCTCCTTCTTCAGACTCTGTTGATGCAGCAAGACATGTACTGTTCTCCAAAACTTGGAAGCCAGAATCAATGTCTCTAGCGAGTGATGCACTTCGCTTACATCTTATGAGGATACACTATCAAACAATGGTTTGGAGAAATGCTCACTGTGCCATACCCGAACTTCCTGCGACAGCAGACATGTGATCGAGCTATACTGATTCAGGACTACACCCAGTTCTGATGTCATTGAGCCCCATCCCAAAATGTTGCTTGGAAATGATATCTTGTGCATGCAAGAAACAGTGTAGGATGCAACGTTGCAAATGCAACAAGGCCGGATTACGTTGCACAACAATGTGTGCATGTCATCAACAGACTGATAGTCAAACTCCTTGTATCACAATTTGTGGTGAAGTGATTAATACTGTAACATTTCCTATCATTAATTGAGGAGAATGATTATGAATTGACGTCTCTCTCTATACGTGAATTTAACTGCGTGATTGCAATACTTAAGGAAAATTTAACTTGAAACTCGCTACTTCACAACATTCGCCTGTTGACTTTTTATAATTGATTGCCTATTGGTATATTCATTCTTATAAGAAATCATCTGGGTAACTGATTTATTACAACAAAAAAAGTTATTAAGGAAAACCGGTTTACTATATACATGTAGAAGAACTGTTGGTTATCATGATAGGCAAACTACCACCCAACATGTTCTGACCATCAAATCTCAGCAAAGTTAATCAACTTGTCATAAAATATTGCCTTTTTATAATGATCTGTATAATTGTATGTAAACTAACAAGGTTATCACTATATGTTCTACATGTATATATATGCGACATGATCTAAAATCCTAGAATTAAGATATGATTTTTGTTGTTCAGTATAGTTCGCCTGATACCGTAGAAGAATACGGAATAGTCTGAACCTAATTTAAACATTTGTTTGAGATATATATATATATATTCAAATTATGCAAACTAGATGAGTGATTTGATGTGCACTATTTATCATGTTACCATATATCTGGGTAACTGATTTATTGCAGAAAAGTGATCAAGGAAAAACAGGTTAATTGAGAGGTTTTGTACTTGATGAATTGTCAAGATCTCCAAAACATCTGCATGGGTTCCTTAACCAAAAATTGTCACAAGTTAAACAGTGCTATCGAATATAACTTTAGTAACTCAAGACCAATCATCCACATGTTTGTGACTCTTCTTTTAAACAGTTATTTAAGGGGAAACAAATGCAATATTATAACTTAGGCATACTTTTTCTGTAGGGAAATTATGTTCATCTGACTAAACAATTAGTATTGTTGGTTTTCGGCAAACTACTTACCCGTACCGTCCAACATTTGACCATCAGAACTTAGCTAAGTAAATTACCATTATTTGTTCTTATAAGTGCGATATGATCTTAAATCCCCAAATCATGATTATGCATGTTTTTGTTTTTGTATATATATAAAGCAATAGATAAACACTGACTGCATTGACTGTTACAATATTATGTCACTTGTGAACTAGAATATCCACTCTTTTATATTATTTCTCTGTAATGGCGGCCACTAATTTACATATTACCAAATAAGGTATAGCCTAAAACCATCAAATATGTCTTACTCATATTCAGTGGCATTCAAAATATGGGTATAGACTTTGAAAGTGAATGATTTGCTCACATACTTTGAGAGTTATTAAAGAAACATGTTTTTATGAAGTCAAATTAGTGTAATTTTGACGGCCATTTTGTTTATGCAAATTAGATGGTCAAAAACTCAGAACTTTGCTTGGGAACCGGGCTAATCGGATTCAGCATCCCAACATTATGTGAAATAGCTTGGTTCCCAACTTCTACCCCGAAATACTCACCTAGTTTTAGAGTTATTAAAGAAACATGTTTTTATGAAGCCTAAATAGTGTAATTTTGGCGGCCATTTTGTATATGCAAATTAGATGGTCAAAAATTCAGAACTTTGCTTGGAAACCGGGCTAATCGGATTCAGCACCTCAACATTATGTGAAATAGCTTGGTTCCCAACTTTTACTCCGAAATACTCACCTGAAATACTCACCTAGTTTTAGAGTTATCAAAGAAACATGTTTTTATGAAGTCAAAATAGTGCAATTTTGGCGGCCATTTTGAATATGCAAATTAGATGGTTAAAAAATCAGAATTTTGCTTGGGAACCGGGTCAATCGGATTCAGTACCCCAAAATTATGTAAAATAGCTTGGTTCCCAACTTTTACCCCAAAATGCTCCTAACATGCACATTTTCCAGAAATCTGACTAGACTAACATTGAGATTTTATCAAAGATATTATGCCCTACAGCCTCAAGTAAATAAAGATAAGAGAGATAAAAGTGAATAGCACTTCAACATTTCTTAAAATTTATACCAATTGATTGAACAATGCAAATGTTTCAATCAAATTAACATAAAAAATAGCATCAAATATAAAGTAGTCCATGATTCCCAATTGAGCTTTTGAATGTGGAGGAATTAATTTCACAATTGATTTCACAATCTGAAACATAATTTGTTGAAATTCCTAGTCATAATAATGTTAATTCTTGACTGAAAAGATTGACACAATCAAATCTCCAATAACATTCTTGGTATTACAGTTTAATAGTGATACACTGAGAAACAGTTGCTTTAATATTTTTAGTCAATAAGCATTTTTCCAAATTGCAAACAAGCAGAGAATATCTTTTGAAAGATGATACTAGCTAGTAAATGGTCAAATGTGAAAATGATGTGTAACATGAATAATCTCATATTGAATTTGAAGTTTAAATGGAACACTGTCTAACTTCATTGAGCTAGTAAGAATTGAGTGATATATGTGACTGGATATAGCAAAACCCTGCACTTGTAGGTAAAAAAGCAAAATGTAGATTTTCATCAAGTCTTTTACACACAATGTGTGAACTTAAAATGCCCATTTCTTCAAAAGGTGAATTACCGACAAATTAGTGCAGGGTTTTGCTGCAGCCAGTCACATATGACTACCATCATATATTGATGACGAAATATTAATCACTCTCCTACCATTTGAATTATTTAAATATTGTAATTGATTCTTTATATAATTTACCTATATGTTTTTAATGTATTCAAGATGTATTTTGTTGTTGTAAATTGCCTTAATAATTTGTAAACAAAACTTATTTCAGTTCTCCAACTGCTTTGTTTTGTAAACTGAACTATACACCAGTACAGGTAGAATTTGTAACCCCAATAATACCAACATGAATTATAAATAAGAGCAAACCTGGCTGACTACTGTACATGCATTGCGAAGAAACACAAAAAGGCAAGGTTGTTTTAAGAACAGTGTGGGTATGCTATGGGTTATTCTAAACAACTGAATCATGAAAGATAAAACTCTGGTTCTGTGGGGCTATGCATTTTGATGTATAAAATCTGGGAAAAGATACAAATTTACATCAATTAACTGTGCGTTGTATATGGAGCTAATTTGGAGAAGTTGTAGAAGAGTGATTTCTAATGGAAAAGGAAATAAAGACTACATGTACATTTAGTTCTGATCTGCCCAGCAAAATGCATTCTAATGCATTAAAATTGGGGGAAAAGATGTTATCTTAGATAGAATCTTCATTGTTTACCTTCGTGTACAGAATTAACTACATGTAGAAGTTGTAACAGAGACTGCAATTGCATTTTGAAAGTCTGTTTTCTTTAGAATATAGATAAAGACAGATTAGAACTTTATGAATTAGTGCTCTGATCTGCCCAGCTAAATATATATAGATGCATTCTGATGCGAATTCTGATGCACAAAAGCAGGGAAAAATGATAGAATTTACATAATTTACTGTCATGTGAGGCGCAAACTGGAAAATCGCAGAAGATTGGTGACTTGGATAGAGGGTTAAAATAAATGGATTAAAGCTCTGATCTGTCCAGCTAGATGCATTCTGATGCATCAAACCAGGGGAAAAGGATAGAATTTACACCTTTTACTGTTGTTTGAGGCACAAACTGGAAATCGCAGAAGATTGGTGACTTGGATAGAGGGTTAAAATAAATGGATTAAAGCTCTGATCTGCCCAGCTAGATGCGTTTAATAAATGCATTTTGATGCATAAAATTGGGGGAAAAGATAGAATTTACATCATTTACTGTCGTGTGAGGTGCAAACTGAAAGTTGTAGAAGATGGGGGCCTTTGTGTGGTACTTGTCCATGTAGGCCCAGAGGGACTTGTGGGGAGGGCTGGGGGAGTCCCCGTCGCTGTCCCCGCCGCTCTCGTCGATGCGCGACGGTCGCCTCTCCTCATACACTTGCGTTGCTGTAAAGGATAGAGCGAGAAAATAAATAATCAATCAAAGGTACGTGTAAAATTGTAATGATATTATGTTATTAAATGTTTAGTACTACAAAATCTATACAAATCTTTAAATTTCTCTGTTCAAAGGGATGTTTATTTTTTGTAATGATATTATTTAAGCAAATAAAAAGGGGAAATTGGTTCATATAAACTAGGGCTGCTATGAAGGTTAAGGTACGCATGAAGAAAGATGCATTATTCACAATGCATAATTTATGAATATTTACCAATTATTTGATTGTAATTTAAGCAACATTATTGAATTGTCATCATCATCATCATCATCATCATCACCATAACCATCACCATCACCATCATTATCACTATCACCATTATCACCACAATCATCATCATGATCACCATCACCATCATCATCATCATCACCAGTCCCATCACCATCATATCATCATCATCATCATCATCATCATCATCATCATCATCATCATCATCATCATCATCATCATCATCATCATTACCATTCCCATCATCTTTTTCATGAGGAAATAAGTGACTAGCAATGATAGTAGTTAGGCTCTCATCACATCCAGTAAGTCAAAAGGATAAGGGTTAATTCCCCTTTAAAATGATTGTTTGATTAAATGAATGATATGAAATATAAATTATCAAAGAAATGTTTGCATTCAAAGTTATCACCATAATCATCATTGTCTTCCTCATTACCAACACCATCATTATCATCATCAATATCAGCATCATCATTATCACCAGTCCCATCACCATCATATCATCATCATCATCATCATCATTACCATTCCCATCATCTTTTTTTACCTGCTTGGTATCTCTCATAATCCGAGTCCCACATGAAAGTCTGAAAGCGATTTGACACGTAGTGGAACGCGATCGTCTTCAAGAAGTACTGATTGAATTCGAAGGACAGGGGGAACTGAGAGTGGACCTGTAAAATGAGGGTGCAATCAAAGTAAAAAAATACAAAATAAATAAATAAATCTCGTGACGACAGTCAACCCGTTTGAAATATTGAGCCCCTCCCACCACCCATCCTCTCCTTACTATAACTCATACCGGTGCTGTAGTTCTTTTTAGGAACTACAAGCTAAAGAAAGAATACCAACAGTCCTTTCCAGGACTACCATGGTCCTTTTTAGGACTACTCTAGAAAAAATACCAATAGTCCTTCTCAAGACTCTCCAATCCTCCCTTCTCACATGGTGCAACCGCAAACCAACTGTATAAAAATTAATGTAATATTCAACAATTCAAAGCAGAATTCATAATTTTCAGTCATATTTTAACTGCACTTAAACAGTGTCCAAGATGCTGATTTTTACTAAAGATATGTGATTGTCTTTAAGAGGCAAGCCACCAACAGTGAAACTATCAAACAACAGTTTTTAAAGTAGATGACCTTGCAACCAACTTATACAAACCTGGTACACGCAGTCGAGGAACTGAAGAAAGATGGGAGCAAAGCCGCTGGCCTGGTGAGCGATGGTTTGGTTGGATCTGTGAGTAAACCGGTGACCGAACGCCAACCACTCTTTGTCCACGAGGACCTTGAAGCCGGCTAGCGTCCTGTAGTATGGATCCATCAGGAGCTGGGCCAAAGCACACACCTGGAGGCAGGAGGAAGGAGACGCAAGAAGAAAAGGTTAGATCACTCAGGCAAATTGTTGCTAATACAATAACATACTTGATTTTAAATATATACTGTAAACATGGTAATATTCGCTGTGCTTTAATTTTCGCGGATTTCGCACTGAAGTCGGCGTACGCGAAGATTAAAACCCACAAATATGCAATTTTATTGATTTCCATTTACTATAATATAATATAATAATATAATTTTGAGGAGGGTCTTACAATCGACCGCGAATTTAAAAAACTGCAAATGTGTATTTGCGTCGCTCAGCGCGAAATATTAATTGCGCGAAAATAACAACATTTCCAGTAGTGCCTACTATGAATGAAGATTATCTCTAGTAAAGCGCTTTACAATGATATCATTACCACGGTCATCGGACAGGTTAAAGGTAGTTTAGATTAGTAAATCAGATGTGCGGTGCCCTGCGCACGGTGCGCAGGGCACGCTGGCTCAGTGGTATGCAGTGCACACAAACTTGCCTAGTTCAATATGGCGATGCGCAGTGTAGCATCCTCACGCTTGACGACATTTAACATTCAATCCGCACATGATGTGCACCGACCGACCGACCGAAACACCCACCGTCCATCTGACTGACCAACCGACTGACCAACCGACTGACCAACCGACTGACCAACCGACTGACCAACCGACTGACCAACTGACTGACCGACCGACCGACCGACCGACCGACCGACCGACCGACCGACCGACCGACCGACCGACCGACCGACCGACCGACCGACCGACCGACCGACCGACCGACCAACCAACCAACCAACCAACCAACCAACCAACCAACCAACCAACCAACCAACCAACCAACCAACCAACCAACCAATCAATCAATCATTCATTCAACCAACCAACCAACCAACCAACCAATCAATCAATCAATCAATCCATCAATCAAGTCCATGACATACCTGTGTAGTGAAGTCCCATCCATCCTCAAAGCTGAGCCAGACAGATGACCCCTGCAGATCAATGAGGTCAACCACTGCTCCTGCAAGCTGCATGATGTTCTGGATCTGTTTGGAGCACAAAGATGTACCAAGGATCAGTTCATTGAGGAAAGAGTTTACAGGTTCTGCGTACATGTACTTAAAATGATTGTTTGATTAAATGAATGATATGAAATATAAATTATCAAAGAAATGTTTGCGTTCAAAGTTATCACCATAATCATCATTGTCTTCCTCATTACCAACACCATCATCATCATCATCACTATCATCATCATCATCGTCATCGTCATCGTCGTCATCATCATCATCATCATCGTCATCATCACCACCACCACCACCACCACCATCTTTACCTGTAGCAGCCACTCTGATTCTCCCACCATCTTGTGGAAGCCCATCTCTGGGTCTGTGATTGCGTTGCTAGGGACACAGGCCTTCATCAGTTTCTTGAAGCTGGCCTTGATGTGCCGGGCCTCGAAGTAGTCGTACGGAATGAAGTCGCACTGAGGTGAATGGTCCGTCTTGAAAGCCTTTGAAAAACCAAGCAATTCAACAATTAATTTAATAAATAATATCAACTGCAATTAATATGTGACCCGTCAACACAAAACCTTTAATAATGTCACAATATATACATTTTCTTATTTCGGGTATTTCTGAATCCTTCAAAATCTTGTTATTCTACAGTAATAAATAACAACCAAATTTTTAAAAATTCAGAAATCCATCAATGACTTGAACAGTGCAATGACAAAGTCAAATATTTTCTCAATTTTCTCAGCTTTAGTGACTTTACAAGGTTTGCATGGCAACAGGTCACATGACTAATACGATCAAATCAATACATGTTTATATCTCCAAACTCTGTGGCGTCTAAATCCATTATTGCACTCTAAATCCCGCTCACGGGAAAACTGTCAGAAGTGTCGATCACGCATATGTTTGTATGCACTGTGATCAACGTTATTTGTGTGATAATCATGGAGCTGTAAAGCTGTCTTCTAGACAACTCTTTTGCGACAATACGCTAATCAAACTGACTCAGAGCACAAGCAATTACTGTATGCAGGATCGTATGCGAGCAAGCAGGGCAACGTGGAGAGGCGCTTGACCACTTGTACGCAATATCACCTAACTTAGTAAATACAGTACATCAGCTGCCATGTAACATTTTTGGATGTTACATGGCACTGTTACATGGCAATTCAGATAAAACAGTTGTTAACTTTGCTGTCAGGGAAAATCATGGAATGTTCCCCTCGGGATTTTAAATGCTATTTCGTGAAGAAAATAAGTCCCTCGACTACGTCTCAGGACTTATTTACTCTTCCCTCAATAGCATTTAAAATCCCTTGGGAGTGGAACATTCTGTGCTTTTCCCTCCACCACCAGTTAACAATTGTATAATATGTGACCTGCTTCATCAGAAGGAACCACTTGTTAAGAGCTAGATTGTTTTTGATTCAATAATTTGTACAAAGAGCATGAAGAAGACAAAAAAAGAAACTTCACCGAAAAAGAAGAACAACAACTATGAATGGAAATGAAATTTAAAAAAATTACATTTCTTCCCGTTAGTAGATTATTAAAGATTTTACTGTAATTTGGATTGAAAGAAATTGTTATTTCCAAAGAAGGGAACTCTTACCCTGAGTTGGGACTTCTCTCCGAAGATGTAGAGGGCAGCCTTGCGAGCTTCCTGTTTCCGCGGAAACGCCAGATCCTGCTCGGTCACCGACCCGTTGCGCTGGGCTGCCGAACGATAACCAAGGGTAAGATGCTTCTTAGGGATGGCCGGCGACACGCCCCCGCCCAGGGTGGCGTGGCCAGAGGCTCCCATGCGTGAGGATCCGCCCATTCTCATTCCTAGCTGGCCTGCATGTTAATTAAGGGGGAGGGGTTTGTATGTGATAGGGGGAAGTGGGCGTGGTTATTAAAGAATGTGGGTGTTTCCCCCTTTTTCAAGTGGGGAAAAATTGGGTATTCTCTCTTTCTCTTTGCCAATCTCAACTTTCCAGAGGGGGGGGGGGGGTGATAGGATGTACAGAATTGGACTAAACGTGAGCTCCCCAGGGAGTTGAGAAAGGGGGGGGGGGGTTTCTCCCTTGCTCTCTGCCAATGCTCAATTGTAGGCCTGGGTGTGTGTGATAGGTGTACGGAAGTGGACCCTCTTCTTCCTGTATGCTCCCCGGGGAGATGAGAAGATGCACAACATGATTGCGCAGGTTTGAAATGTGCCCAGATGACCATGGGTCACAATGATAATTGCTGTGCAGCACGAGTGTCTACCGACAGACTTGCGCACGTTGATTATCGTTTCTTGATTTGTGATTAAGGAGTAAACTCTACCAAATATTTAGGACCACCTGGCCAGAGTTAAAAAGGGGGGGGGGGGGGGGGGGTAATGCCCTATCCAATTGACTCTCTTAACTTTATTCCATTGCTTCTAGGGTATTATCATTGCTATAAAGTGAAATACAAATGTTAAAAAAATGATTTCATAGGGAAAGATGAACTTTGTCTTAACATTTCCCCAATCAACATTGCCTTGAAAGTACATTTGTTTTTGTAAATAAATATCTTATACACTATCCATGTACTCAATTTAGTTTCTGATTGATACTCTTTAGTCCTATTCAGAACGTCTTCTAAAAAGAAGACACCTTATGACTTATGACTAGGGTTTACGGAGAATGCAGGTAATACCTAAATAAAATCATCCTTTTAATTAATAGTTTAACCTAGATTTGTTTTCATTAAAGCAGCGTGTTCCCCCTTAGTAGTGTTGAAAAGTGGAAAGAGAAAGTAAGAAGTTCCTAAAGTTGAAAGCAATTAAGGTAATCATTTTTGTCGGTTAGCTCTTTAAGGACTTAGCGTTACTACTATACAGGTTAAAACACATTTATCAATAAGCAGATTTAAAAGGCACTGAATTTCGATATTAAAGTAATAACCAGTTTTATAGGGATTAAAGGAAAATGTTATTGGCTGCACAATTTTTAAAGTGTTACTACGATTGTATAAATATTTGTAAGTTATTTTTTTTTTTTCAGTGGCATTTTTAAAGTACACTAAATTTGGATTGATAAATTGATAACAAGTTTAGGGATTAGAAGGGAAATGTTATTGGCTGCACTAATAATACTATCAGAAAGTCAGAAAGTGTAGGGGGAAATCGATCATGAAAAGATTAATACTGTCTTTTTGCAAAGTGATATTATCGCTTTCGGATACACAGCTTAAAATATAACATGTGTGTTCAAAGAGTACTTGATTTTATAGCACGTTGAATTCATAAAACAAGACTCAAAATTTGCACTGGCCGGCGCTAATTCAATTATGTAAAGAGTAAAAGTCAAACATTAATTCATTTATATAAGTATGCATATTCATACAAAATACATAATTAGAATCATTATGGATACATGTACATTGTTGATAGCATATCTTTTACAATGTTCACATACATGTAATACAAATATATCGTAGATTTATATCAATTAATGTTACTTTCAGTTTCATTATAAACAATACAACATAACTGACATAACTGTCATGTACAAACGAGTATACAGTATTCTTTAACTTCCTCGACATTACATTTGATTGTGCACAGGAAAGATGCATTATGGGGGATTTCAACGTGAGGGCACGACACACAAGGATTTGTGCTTTTAATCTACTAACTTAAAAATTGGTTTTGTTTTATTGGCTTAGGTAACATCAAAGATGCAGGGATAGGTTTCCACAAAGATTGTACTAAAAACTAAGGAAAATTTAGAGGATACAAACATTAAAAGTATTATGTTTATGGGTTTTTTTCTGAGAATGTTGGCTTGAACAACTGTAATGATATATTGCATCTTCATACCATTGGAAGAGAACATCATAATTACAAAATTGACAAATTAATAAAAACTTTGTAGCGCAGCCCATTATACTCTCGTGTCCTTTTATCAATCTTGTTAAAATACCTAAAATAATAAAGATTAAGATTTTCAAATTAAAAACATAATTCAATTAGAAAAAGTATAAGTAATTCATTTTATTTCACTCTTCGGTTCTTTAGTGAATATGACCTATGATCTTGAAGTGATTAATTCACATTCATTCAATTCAGATGATTTAGAAAATGTAATTTTTATTTTTTATTTTTCTTGCATTTTAGTGAAATTTGAAAAGAATCATGATCCAGATTGCATCAGGATGTAGAAATACATTTAAGTATGTTTGCTTAGTTTTGCATTTTATGAAATGCCATGAAAGTTTTAGTGAGGTTTCTGGATTTTTAAAAAAAAAAATCGATAAATATATAGTTTTACCTCCAAATAGATGTTTGATTAAAGGGATCTAGTAACTTTGTTGACATGTGCAAAAAGTGATGAATGGTTGATGCAATGTATATTGTTGTTATCTCATATGTCCACAGGGTATTGTGTGAAAATTTCAAGTCAAATGGACATTGCATTGCCAAGTAATGAGCGAAAATGCAAAGTGATATTCAATAACTCACTGCACTCACTTTGTACACAGAAGAAAAACTCGCCCGGAGTTTTTCTTATCTGAATACTTTGATCGTACATATCTTTGTAACGAAAGGGAAATTTGAAAAACCGAAACCTGTCCCATGATTGTATTGTTAATACGAATACAACAAGGTATGAGGGAACCGCTAGAACAAAAAAATTATTTTGAGGATTCGGACAATGTTACTAAGTCCCTTTAATTCTGTATTTTATGAAATGCCATGAAAGTTTGGGTGGGATTTCTGGGTTCACTTCATTCATTGTACTAGATATAAGTTTAGTTAGCAATGATAGACACATCCGAAAAATAAAAATTTACTTCACTGAAGGGGAACAAATTATGTGTTTTTTTTAATTTTTAGAAGTATGTATTTTTAACCTCAAAATAGATTTTTGAAATTGAAAAGTACACATTTGTTTGATATATATATATACTAACATACCACAAAATATGAATGAGTTAGCATGCTAAGTTATGAACCAAATAAAAGTTGACCTTTATTATCAATGCTTGATATTTATAAGTCCCTAGATCATATACTGAATGTATTGTTAGGTATTTTAAATCAATAGCCGGTTAATGTTCAAATGTTTTCCCATACGCAAGCATTATTAAAATGATAACATTATAATTTAAAGAAATCGCGAAATAGATTTAGAGCATAAAAGCAAAATCCAGTTAATACGAAGGTTGTGTTAGGAGTGTTATTTAAGCAATGACTGTGTTTAATTAATAATTATTGTCAAAATACTGATCGTGTAGTTAAAAGCCCATGCGAAATAGATACTAGATGTTATGAAAAGTAAACCATGGTTTAATTTGATAATAATAATAATAATAATAGTAATAATAATAATAATCTAACAATCTTTTATATGGGGACAATTTCAAAATTAGTACGATCTTTCTGCATGTTGGAAAATTTGTGTATACATAAGAATTTTAACAAAATCAATTTTTGATAATTGTCAAAACGTTTAATTTTCATAAATATCAAAAAGAAAATGTTTTAATCAATTTAAGGGTGAAAATAAGATTCAAGGTAGGGGAACATTTCAAAACCATAAGTTAACGGAAACCGACCAGATTTACTGTAATAAAGAGGAAGGGTGGTCACTGGTACGTACGTAGCAAGTTCAATTGATCACAATTTTCAACTTAACAGGGGGGGGGGGGGGGGGGCATCTTTGAGACGAAACCAAAATATGTACCTTCAACGTTACAGAACAGTACGTAGTTTAACATGTATTTGTAATAGCGGGGAACAAGTCTGAGGAAATGCAGGGTTGACTAAGTTTTAGAATGAGATCAGGGCCCTATTGCAGAAAGGAGATACAATGGATTGTATTAGTTACAACTAATTGTAAGTCAAAAGATTTGCACATTTTACAATTAATTGTAAGTCAAAAGATTTGCGCATTTCAGCCAATCAGATTGCCGCATTCAGAACACATGATCTTACTGACTTGCAATTAATTGTAACTTACAATCGATTGCATCTCTTTCTGCAATGGGGCCAAGGAGTAAATAAGCCTTATCCAATAAGCTAAATTTTAGGGGTGTGTGGATTTTTTTTATGGATTTAAGAATAAGTAGCACTTCAACCCAGTTGGCTTCAGAAGATTTTAATACAAAGCACACCTTATTCCCCAGGATGCAAACTGTTTTATTTTAAAATTTTCATCAAAAAAGTGAATTGTTTGAAGACACTCTTCAAGAATGGTAATTCAAAATAGATATTGAGGACACACTATAAAAGAAACCTCGAGAAAGAAGGAAGAATTTCAGATAATATACTGTGACAGCACCTGTACCATTTATTTTAGGTCTAGCAAGCAAAGGCAGTATTTAAATAAGATTTAATTTTCATGTTATTATAGGAGATACATTAGGTGGTCAAAATTAGTTTCAGGCTTTAAATTAAAAAATTCAAGTAATTGTAGCAAGGTTTATTAAAAGGTTTATCACAGAGTATTCGCAAAGTCACCAGAAAGAAATGATTTATACAGAGAAAGGGGGGAACATGATGCTATTACCCAAAGAAATATGATAAACTTTGTAGGAAGATCTTATATTTGTTTTTACCCTAAACTGTTTTGTAAAAATAATTAAAAAGAGAGAATTTTCTAAGAAGTTTCTAGATTCAGAAGTCTTCAGCTTCCTCACCGAAAGACCCTTGAACCTACAGTTTGAAGGGGGGCCAGGGGAGGGGGTGCAGAGAGGAATTACCCACAATATTTCCAACTTTTTTTTTTAAAGAATGGGATAAGTATTAAGAGCAGCCTTGGATTAATACCTTCCTTTATACTAGATTTTGAAATCCCCATAGAGTAAATAATACAGGGCCCACCAGGTTCCCGTAGGCAATGGGTTAACCTGTTCCCTACTAGATTTTGCAAACCCCACGGGTGCATACCATTTGGGATATGAGAGAAATTTGTTTACTATAAACCCTACACAATGTTTCCCACCAAAGGAAAGGCAATAGTTTGTACAGATACACCATTTGTGTATTCATTCATTCAAAGTTGTTTATTAACCCTACACAAGTTTCCCACCAAAGGAAAGGCCATAGAGTTTGTACAGATACACCATGTGTGTTGGGTATTCATTCATGTACATGTATGTGTCATTCGGGGAATGATGGGGTTAAGAAGCAGGCAATTTTGATAAAGAGGTTAGAGAGGTGTGTAAACATGTAGAGTACTGAAGCGTGACATCGCAGCTATTCGTCGCCATGGGTAACGTTTCTAAACAATGGTTCTAAACAATATCAGGCAAGCAAAAAGTTTGTAACCGAGTGGTTGCTAAGGAGGCAATCGTCCAGCTCCAACCCACTACCGAAAGCCCAAACCCAAGGGCAAGTTGTTACGAGCCATTACTATGTTCTAACAAAAGAGTGTGACGACATCACTACTTCGGTACTCTAATAGAATACCACCAAAGTGACAACATCACATTTTTTTGTTGCTGTACCATAGTAACGGTTCTAAACAACTTGTCTTCTGCTTTGGGCTCTCAGTAGTGGGTTGGAGCTGGACCATTGCCTCCTTAGCAACCGCGGCTCAGTCACAAGGTTCTGGCTTGCCTGACATTACGGACTTGTCGATTGCATGTTCACTAGTGGACTGGTTTGGTTGACGTCATATTTAGGCCACGCCACCATGTTCATCCATTGTTCGGTCAACCGTCTCAGCTAAGAGTACCAACTTGGATTTGACCAATGTGGCGTTAGTACTCGACCGAGACGGTTGACCGAACAATGGAAGAACGTGGGGGCGGGGCCTAACCGTGACGTCATGCACGTACCTGTCTACTAGTGAGCATGCAAATCAAGGCATTCTCCACCAAAGCCCACGACTTGGCACGCATGACAAAAAGAACTGATGCTCTATGCAATTGGTTTAGAGCATCGGTTCTTTAAGTCATGCATGCCAAGTCGCGGGCACAGTTTGGTTGAGAATGCCCCCAAATCAAAACGATTCCTAATGTTTAGAACTGCTACCCATGGCGATGGATAGCGGCGACGTCGCTAGGTCAGTACTCTTTAGAGAGAGAATTATGCAAGCAAGCAGTTGTTGAGAATGGGCCGAGTTTAGCCGCACATATGGGAGCCTGGATGGTACATCAATGAGAATTATTCAATCATTAAAAAGAAAAAAACATAACATTCATTATTGGATAGAGAGTAATTAGAAAATATTGACATGACAAGGCGATTTTACTTTTTGATAAATTATGGGAATAAAAGAACAAAAAGAGAACTAAAACATTTACATTACAGGATGTTTTCATTAATAAATAATCCAACATCTTTTTTAAAGATGATTTTTAAAATGTCACAATTTTAAAAGTAGATCAACATATTTTTGCTTTAATCGACAAAATTATCTAAAATTTCAAAATAAGGAACTTAAAATCAAATCTTTATTTTGCATACTTAAAGGGAGCAACATGAAACATATTTTATAACTTCAAAGTTATTGACATTTGTTTAAAACTTAAAAATAAAACAATATATATTAGGATTTTGAATTCAAAGAAATAATTTGAAATAAAAATTGGCTTTGGCATACTTAACTGTAAAAAGGATTAAAACATAGTACCGTACGCATGCTAACAAATAAAATGCGCAATCACACTTTTGAAAGCATACACTCACAATCATTCAGTTATTTTAGGTTTAAATTATTGACTGTGTTTACAGCCACATGCTGGATGTGTGTGCACGTGAAACGTAAATAGCGTGTGTGTGCAAGTGCTACATACATACATTGGTTGTGCTACACAGAGCAAGCAACAGAAAACATGTCACAACGAAAATCACATTTTTAACATTTCAATGCAATAAATAACATTTGAACATGTCAATTGATGCAATCAGTTGCAATATTTAAATCCCCTTTGAACGCATCCACATGTACATATATTGCGCTTCCTAATAAAATTTGTCTAGTTTTCCTTTAATACAAATGATATGATTGAACACACAAATATTAATATCCAACATATAGATGAAAATCATGAAATATGTAATATAAAATTCAACATTTGTACAAATGAATCATGAGTTTAAATGATAAACCTGTGAATAGAAAATGAAATTATCATAACATTTATTACATTTGTATATATAGAAAAAGCTGTCATAGGATGAAAAATGAAACAGTTTACTGCACATTCCTTCATTCAAAAATGTTTAAAGAGATTTATACAAATATGGACATTTCTCTGGATGGACATACATGTAAATGTACACAATATGGAACATTGAATAACTTATTGATGTAATGGAGTAATGTGTTTGATAAAAAAATGTTTAAAGAAATTACAAATATGGAAATGTATCCAGATGGACATACATGTACATGAAAACAATATGGAACATTGAGTAAATTATTGATGTAATGTGTTTGATGTTCTAAATGGAAATGGCAAAAAAATAAAAGAGTTAATGATCCTTACGAAAGAAACAAACTATTGAATCTCTCACCACCTGAATGAAGTTAAAAACTGTTAACGTTAAACATGAAAATGTATGATTTGATTGAAGTAAGTTTTAGTCTTTGGCACCTATTGGTGATGGTAATGATAGATTTTAAGTATTGTGTGTTATATATAGCTGTGAGATTAGACTCTGTCAAAAACATATTTAAACAAAAAAACATTATATGTATACAAATAATGTATAACATAGAGAAGAGATACATTATATTGGAGGACGAAATGAACTTGGAAGAAGAAAAAATCTTTTCATTGAACACTTCAAAAACAAGAAGTTAAGTATTCATGGAAAAGAACACAAACGGCTGATGACATGAAAGACACAAAAACAAAACTGAAGTCTAAATAGATTTAGACCAACTGTCTGTTTCTGGAAGTACAATGTATGTTTACCGCCATGGCATGGTAATAAAGATGTTCTTTAAAGCAAATTATATTAGAATATGGCATAAAAACATATCAGCTAGAAGAGCTTGCTAATCATAGCCATTATTAATGCTTGCGATGGGTTTAATAACTTTAGTAGAATTCTTAATCTTAGTGGAAAAAATAAAAAATAAAATAAAATCAATAGAATCAAATATATGTATTTGAATTATTCTACTGCTACAAACTTCTGTCCTCTTCAACTAGTAGTTTGGAATATGATTTCAATTAAAATGTGCAAAGTTGCAAACTATATAAAAACAAAAAGGCAGCAACAAATCTCAAACAAAATGTAATCTTTAAAAAAAAACACACTGAATACTCATGCACTATAAAATTTTAAAAATAGGATCAAACAACATGAAGTATAGCTACCGGGAAATACATACATGTATTGAGCCTAATGTACGGTTTTTAATAGCACATATTAAACCTAGAATTAGTTTTTCAAAACCGCTTTTTAAATGCAGGGACAGCTATACAATGCTACAGAAAATAACCTTGCGATGTGCTTCAAGCATGTTGTTTTTGGGGGAGTTAGTCTCTAGATAAATCTTATCGGACATTACAACGATTAAAACACAACAACTAACTCTCTCTTTGCTTTAAATCTTCACCAATCTGCACTATGCCAGCTTTGCCACGTTTGCCACGATGCGCAATCAAATGTCAGTAGCACATGAATCTACAAATGTTTAGTACAAAAATATACATTTATACAAAAGGACATTTGCATTGATTGTGCTCTTTAAATCAATTATTATTCTGATAAATCCTCTTTCAAGATTACAAAGGAGTTTTCAACATACTTTTGCTTGAGATTTATTTTCAATTTCTTACTCCGTTTTAAATTAATGAGGCAGAGTATGGATTTTGCATGAGAGAAGCGAAGAAAGAGTCAATCTTTTTATAATGTGGGTAGGGGGTTCAAACATACGCTTGGCTTAGGTTGGTTTTCCAAACAAAAATCTACTAGGTTTTGTGAGTAGCAACAAATTTAAGATACAATATCAAATTTAGGATTGGTGGGTAGAGTTTATATCTCTTTATAATGTGGGTAGGGGGTTCAAACATACTTTTGGCAGCTTGGGTTGGTTTCCCACAAAAATACAATCTAGGTTTTGTGGGTAGCAACAAATTTTGAGATATAATATCAAATTTAGGATTAGTGGGTAGTTTATCTCTTTATAATGTGGGTAGGGGGTTCAAACATACATGTACTCTTGGCTTGGGTTGGTTTTTCAACAAAACAAATCTAGGTTTTGTGGGTAGCAACATACATTAAGATACAATATCAAATTTAGGATTGGTGAGTAGAGTTTATCTCTTTATAATGTGGGTAGGGGGCTCAAACATACACTTGGCATGGGTTGGTTTTCCAAAACAAAAAAAATCTAGGTTTTGTGGGTAGCAACAAATTTAAGATTAGTGGTAGGGAATTAAGGGTTCACAATTTTATTAAATTCCAACATCTTCTTCAAATTTGGTTTGCAATATATAATTTATGTTTTGCAATAACGCAATGGAGCCGAATGATAACAATTTAAATGACATATGACTTTGTAAAGACTATATTGGACAGAACATATCATGCATTTATGAATATTTTGGTGTTATTACTTATTAATGAGATAGTAAACTTACTTAAATATTTTGGAAATGTTTATAAACAGATAAGGGTGACTTTGGTCTCATTATCAATGAATACGACTTGGTTTAGCCTTTGCACTAACCAAAAATATACAATAAAGATAAATTGAATGCGGTCAAACAGAGTTTGACTAACCCTAATGGTTTTCATGTGCTGAAAATGTGATAACAGTTTTAGTTTCCATGACGATATGAATCCTCTTGTTAGATTCTACCAGGAGTTCCGATATTAATTGTTGTGCATTATGTTAGAGCATACCCTTACATTCAATGTGAAATGGCTATGTACTACTTACTTTAAATACAAGTGTATCTTTATAAACAAAACCTTTCCGATGCAATTTAGTGTTCAACGTAATAAATCTACTGCACTCTTACATGTACTACGATGTGCGATTCTATTTATAAAAAAATATAAAAAAAACTTGTTCATGACAACCCATTCGATGACAAGCACAACTGAATGTCATTAATCTAAATATCAAGATATGTATGGCATATTATGCATTTACAATACTTTTTTTATTAATAATTATTATTATTATCATCATTATCATTATCATTATCATTATCATCATTATTATCATCATCATCACATTTAATCTTAAAATGGCAACATATTTAACATTACGTTTCTTTTCTTGTTTAATTTGCAATATTGTCAGCATGCAGCACAATATATAAATTCATGAAATGAAAAGAATTAAGTAACACAAAAATGAAATGAAAAAATTGACAAATTCAACCATGCATTTTAAAACATATTATCTTTACTTTGCTTCATTTTTTTGTTGCCAATTGTAATTTAATATTATAAAACACATAAAATATTTAGATGTTATGCCATTGGTACCAAAATGTTGCGAGCTATAAATTCTAAACAAACACACAAATATCCTTCACATAGATCTTTCACATTTTAATTTGTTTCTTTCTTTTTTAATAATGAATCTTTATCTCTGTCTCTATTGGTTTCCCTCTTGTGATCTGGGGGGTGTTTCAAAAAGATCCTAAGTTGGACTTAAAAAGTATGGTAAGCCATTTGTAGCCTTGGAACAAAATATATTCAAAAGCAAAAATTGGAAGTATTTTAGACTTTTTATATATTTTTCATGAAGAACATGGAATCTCTTAGATAATAGAAAAATATTTATGAATTGAAACAACATTTAATGCCTTTTAAAAGGACTTTTAGAATTTGTTTTCAAAGAAACTAATGGCTTTCCATACGTTTTAAGTCCAACTTAGAGTTAAGTTCAACTTAGGATCTTTGTGAAACACCCCCCTGTTCTCACTCGTTCTTTCTTCCACTCTCTCTTTCTCTCTTCAAAATACTTGTATTCACATCTCAAATTATGATTTTGCATCGTAAAAGCCAACATAGAAAGTGAAAATGTAAAAAAAAAGAATGTAAAAAAATGCTTTTGGTCCATCAAAATGAGTTGCCATGAATGCGTTAGAGGGTGACTACTAAATGGAAACTTGTGAAATCAATTAAAGGTACAGGTAGTACGCTACTAACAACCCCAAAACTACTCTCTGATATATTCATGAAAGAGATTTGAAATAGTGATGCATTCCACCAAAAATCACACAAAATAAACAAAAATGAGGAAAGAAAAAACAGGGTTCTTAATTTATTTCTGGTCAGTTTCCCTGTGTTTGAAATAAAATTACATGAAATCACACTTCCAGAGAAATTTGAATAACCCGTTCCCTACTAGATTTTGCAAATCCCATAGAGTTTAATTACACAGAGTCCACCCGGTTCCTGTAGGCGATGGGTTGACCCGTTCCCTACTAGATTTTGCCCCCTGCTTATAAAGGCCACATTTTCCGTCTCTCATGGGTGGTCTAACCGTCTTTACAGACCGTGTTTGACTGTAATTATTATTGTTATGTAGCCAAGGACTACATACCTTGTCCAGAAAATTAACCTGTTCCCTTTGAGATTCTGAAATCTATCTCCATATACATGTACATGTAGACTTTGTACACAACCCACCTGGTTCCCGTAGTCAAGGGGTTAAGGAACTGGAAATGTAAAGTTCCTACTAAAACAAGTACCCATCTGCTGCCCCTTGAACAAGCATAGATGTTATTCAATTATATACATGTAGTTGGTGGAATGGATTACTGAAACATATCTCTTTTCCATAAAAATCAAAGAATAATTATTTTTGGGATGTTAGTTCCCTTTAACCCTAAAAAGGCCGGGCGGGCTATTTGAGGTCTTTTTAACCGCCGGGAGGGGGACTTTTTAGATCTGAGCTGTTAAACACGCCTGCTCACCATGAATGAATATGTGCATGCGTGTCAAGTAAAGTGCATAGAATACTATGGCAATTTCTGTTTTATGGCCCCATATTAAAAGACAACGTCCTCCAGCCTTTTTAGGGTTAAGTTGCTATTAAAGAACTACATGTATAAATGAATAAGATGTGTCTGGAATGTAAGACTATACCTCTTCTGAGCGTGGCTACGCCCATATCAAATAAACCTGCACGGATGGGGGGGAAAGGAGGATGAAGGAGGTGTGGAAAGTTAATAGCAAAACACACGGAGAGAAAAATATCAAAGATGAAATATGAAAAATACAGTCAAAACCTGTGTATAGTGACCACCTTTATTAGGGAAACAAGACAAGTGACCTCTATAGACAGGTTATAAACCATTGTTTTCTCTGCTAGCGAACAATTTTGGTGTTCACTATAGACAGGTTGGCTGCTATAGACAGGTGGCCACTAGGGCAGGTTTGACTGTACAGTCACACCTGTCTTAGCGGCCACCTGTCTATAGCAGCCAACCTCCTTTAATATAAAGGCCACCAAAAGCGATCCCCTGCAGAGACAAACAGTGTTTTTCTATTAAAGGGGTCACCTGTATACAGTGGCCACTATTCTCGTTTCCCTTGCATGGTCACTACACATACATGTAGGTTTGACTGTACATTAAAGTGACTGAATCGTCATGCTAGAGAGGGCGCTTTCCAAATGGCTAACAATGTTAAAGATAAGTCAGATTCGTAAATCAGACATGCGGTGCCATCTTGAAACGCCTTGCCCATGGTGCAAAATACACACTGGCTCTGTGTTATGTAGGGCGCACATACTAGCATACAAAGTTTTAAAAAGTTACGAACCACAGTTTAATGTCCCTACGCAGGACAATATGGTACTGCTTTTGACGAGTTTTATTTCTTTTCAAAATGACCTCTAGGTTATACGATGCAGTCACTTTTTAGAAGAACAGCAAATCACAAAAGTTAAGGTGAGAAGAATTTGGAAGATAAGTATTAAATACAAATCCACAAATAAAACACATTTAAGTTAAAAATAAGAATTGTCGAAGAACTCGGGGTGTTGCATAAAAAGTTGCATTTCATCGCAAAGTTGCGATTGATCGCAATTCAGAAAACATGCGCACTTGAGCCAATCAAAATTGCGCATTTAGGCGCATTTTCTGACTTGTGAATAAATGCAACTTTGCGATTAATCGCAACTCTTTATCCAACACTCCCCTGGTTTTATTGAATTTTAAGCCTTAATTCAAAGCTTCAGAAATTTAGTCCTGATTTAAATATAATTTTTACCAAAAATATAAGTACTGTATACGTTTATTCTTAATATTTATTAATATCTTTTAATGTGAAGATACATATTTTGTATCAATACAGACCTCATGATACAAGTACATTAAAAAAAACATGGACAAAATAGCAATGTGGTGCATAAAAGCGAATCAGGTAAATGTAAAATTCTCCATTGCATTTTGCAATTCAGAAAATGAGATAATAACAGTTTATAAGTTCACACGAACTGGGTTTATTCCAGAAAAAAAATGAACGGGGGCTCAAGGCCAATTTGCCCCTGAAATGCCCAAAAGAGCCCCCCCCAAAAAAAAAAATTTAAAAATTAAAAAAAAAAAATAAATAAAAAAAAAAATAAATAAATAAAAATAAATAAATAATAATACAAAATTATTATTATCAAGAACCCCATAAATTTACATAGAGTCCAATGCAACCAAATTTAGAGTGTTGTTTTCATGCATGCACCTTGAAAAGTAGCCCCCTCCCCTCCAAAAAAAACGAATAAATAAACAATTTTTTCCCTGATTCTCAATTTGGAAAAGTTGGAATATAAAACAAATGTTAACATTATCAAACTGTGGATGTTTTGCAGTGGTGCAGTGCACTCCAAAAAGACAAATTTTAATGGGAAATAAAGCAGTAAATAAAAAATTAAAAAAGGCAGCCAGATGAACTCTGAGAAAAGTACTTCTTTTTTTTCGGGATGAAAGTACTTGGTGAATCACATTCTTAATCATGGTCTGAATGAGTTAATAATAAGAAAAGAATGTGGTACACACTCTTGTATCATAAATCTAACACTAAAATGTACACATGTTTTTATCATGAAATATATATACTACCAACATAGTGGATTAAAAGACATGTATATATGACAAGATGTATAAATGATTTTCATACAAAATTCTTATCTTTGTGGTTAGCACGTATACAATAATTGATCACATAATGGTAAAGAATGATTGTTTTTTAATAAATCAATATTCTTCTTTAATACAATGTAGGTGTATAAAGGTACGATGAATAATTCAAAGTGGGTTTGCAGCCCTATATAGCAGTAAATGTAACTTTGTCATGGTTTTATTGGAACTAAACAAAAGTTGGGTATGAAACAAAAATGAAATGTACACTTTGATAACTCGTTGTAACAAGGAAACATTAAACACAGAACAGACAGGAAAGGTTGTGTAGCAAAAAAAAAATCAATATTTAAAAATATACATATATAATTTAGTGCATTTTACTGACCTACATGTAATAAAGCAGTTTAGTGCATTTTACTGACCTAATAAAGCATTTTTTTGTTCCTTTATCTTAATACGCTTTCAATCGGTAATTCCATTTTCCCTTATTATACCCAAACAGTTATGGGGTCAATTCTTTCAATTTCAATCCAAAGTTTGAAAAATGCAACAAAAAAACGTTCAGATGCAAGTGTATAAACTCAATCTTTAAATATTGGTCGTTCAAATGAAACTGTATAAAATCAGACTTTGGTCGTGCAAAATATTCTTTTTAACAAAAACTCCAAACAAATACAAACAATTTCAATTCTTATAAAAATTTGTTCATGAAACTCAGTCAAAAAAAACTATGTGCAGTAATGTCTTAGGTATTATAATTGTAATTTGTCGTGCAATTTTGTTACCAGCACTACAATAATTCTTTTTCTTAGTAAATTTGTTTGAGGCAACTCTATAAAATGCAACTGCGTGCAATAATATTTTTTCAGCAAAACCAGGATCAAACTTACAGGAGAAGCGATTGTTCACTGTGGATTATTGAAAAAGAGCACATTAAAACACGGAACATGAAACATGAAAATAACTAGTAATATAACTTAATATAAGTTCTACAATATATACAAAGAATAACAAAGGATGAGCGATATGACATACATGTACGCACAAATAATTTTCCAATTATTCAAGACAGGGAGATGTGAAAAGGATTATCTTTTTAATAACAAAGAAAAGGACATTTCCTTGTTGAAATGAGAGTAAAATATCTGATCAATGAAGATAAAAAACAATCAAACATGATTCATGGGCAGAATAGAGTACAAAAGTGATGTTATTCAATTTTACGTTGTATAATGAAATGGGACAAGTGGATTCTCGCAAGTAACTTGTTACCCGGAGGGTGAATATTAATTCAAAGGTTGGTTTTTGCAGACGCATTCAATCAATTATGATTATTTACGTCCGAGACCGCCCTTTATCCTCACGCTCCGATTAGTGCATAGAGCAGAGCTCTGACCACTAGACTAGAACACCTCTTCGCATTAATCCAAAAACTCTGTATTGAACCCACTCACCTGGTTTGGTTTGTCCCAGAGCCTTCTGCCCCCCGCTGGACCACAGGAAGCCCCTTTGGAGTAGCGTACAACTCCCCCGTTGGTCCTACCTCGTACTGATGATTGGGGTATCGTACCCTTCGCAATAACTTTTTTCTTAAACAATTGGGTCAAGTGGTTTCTTGCAAGTAACTTTGTCACCCAGAGGGTTATAAATAATGTTAATCAAAAACTCTGTATTGAACCCACTCACCTGGTTTGGTTTGTCCCATAGCCTTCTGCCCTCCGCTGGACCTCAGGAAGCCCCTCTGGAGCAGCGTGCCGCTTCCCTGCTGCCCCTTCCGGTTGCTGATGATTGGCGTACCATCCGGAGTCTCTCCCGGGTTGACGGGGGGCAGGATTGCGTTCAGACTGACCAGGGAATCGCTCTTGAGACCGCTGCCGTACGGAGTGTTGAGGACGATTGCCGACAGGTATTTCTCCTGTTCTAAGCTCTTACTGGTGGTGCCTGATGACGTATCACTAGAACCTTTTAGATGGAACATGGAATAAATTTGATTCCATAAAACAAAACTTAATTCAGGAATCAAGCAGATTAATTAGACAACATTGTGTTCAGACTGACGAGGGAATCGCTCTTGAGACCGCTGCCGTACGGAGAGTTGAGGACGATTGCCGACAGGTATTTCTTCTGTTCTAAGCTCTTACTGGTGGTGCCTGATGACGTATCACTAGAACCTTTGAGATGGAACATGGAATAAATTCAATTTAATCTAAGTTAACATATTTTGTGTGATTCATTAAGGAATCAGATTAATTAATCAGACAACATTGTGTTCAGACTGTCAAGTGAATCGCTCTTGAGACAGCTGCCGTACGGAGTGTTGAGGACGATTGCCGATAGGTATTTCTCCTGTTCTAAGCCCTTACTGGTGGTGCCTGATGACGTATCACTAGAACCTTTGAGATGGAACATTGAATAAATTCAATTCAAACCAACTTAACCTCGTTCATGTGATTCAATCAGGAATTAGATTAATTAATCAGACAACATTGTGTTCAGACTGACAAGCAATCGCTCTTGAGACCGCTGCCGTACGGAGTGTTGAGCACAATGGCCGATAGGTATTTCTCTTGCTCCAAACTCTTACTGGTGGTGCCTGAATCACTGGGACCTTTGAGACGATACAATGAATAGATTAAATAGTTCTGGATTCACAAAATTTAATTAGACAATGTTGTGTTCAGATTGACAAGGGAATCCCCTTTCAGCTAGGATGCCAGTAAGCTCCAAGTTGAGAGCATGAAAACCATGTCTTGACACTTGACATCCAATTAATGTGTAAAAGCAATCATCGTCTCGTGTTCTTCGATCATCATCTACCGCCCACCTATAATTCAACACTGGTCCTATCCCTAGCCCCCGCAACAGAAAACATGCCTTCTCAATTGCTATAACTATCAATAACTATTATAACAACAAAAACTCACTTGGTCCTTGTGTCTGTGCACTCTTGATCACCCCCATCAGGCCCTTGCCGTGGAACCCGCTGGATCGGATCAGCAGACCCTTGGTCCTCTGGTGCCGCCACGTGATCGCCGGTAACCGACTGTGCCGGTGACACTTGGCTAGGCGCCGTATGCTGTCGTCACTCAGCACCGATGGTACCACGATTAACGCTGGGTAACTGGAGACAAATCATATGTATATATGGTTAGTATTTTACATTATCATTGCACCACTGCTGGTGCCTTTTGTCCTCTGGTGCCGCCACGTGATCGCCGGTAACCGACTGTGCCGGTGACACTTGGCTAGGCGCCGTATGCTGTCGTCACTCAGCACCGATGGTACCACGATTAACGCTGGGTAACTGAAGACAAATCATAAGTATATATGGTTAGTATTTTACATTATCATTGCACCACTGCTGGTGCCTTTGTCCTCTGGTGCCATCACGTGATCGCCGGTAACCGAATGTGCCGGTGACACTTGGCTAGGCGCCGTATGCTGTCGTCACTCAGCACCGATGGTACCACGATTAACGCCGGGTAACTGAAGACAAATCATAAGTATAATATGGTTAGTATTTTATATTATCATTGCACCACTGCTGGTGTCTTTGTCCTCCGGTGCCGCCACGTGATCGCCGGTAACCGAATGTGCCGGTGACACTTGGCCAGGCGCCGTATGCTGTCATTAATCAGCACCGATGGTACCATGAGTAACACTGGTTAACTGAAGACAGAACAGAAGCATTATGTTAGTATGTTACATTATCATTGCACCACTGCTGGTGCCTTTGTCCTCCGGTGCCACCACATGATCGCCGGTTACCAATTTTCCGGTGATACTTGGCTAGGCATCGTATGCTGTCATCACAGATGGTACCATGAGTAATGTGTATGATTAATATGTTACATTATTATTGCACCACTGCTGGTTGAATTTATCAATTCGTTTGTAAATGATCATGCAGTCAATTCATATGGCCTATCAATTGATCTTGAACATCTCCAGGTTTTTATAGTGCTAGTTATCTGTAACTTACATAGTTGTGTGACATACATGTACATATTTTTCTTGCACAAATCACACATGCAATGGCCTACTCCTACTATAGCGTATCTCTTTCCATTTCCTATCCAACCAAAATGCGGCATAACGGTCAGTATCAAGCAAATTTTAAAGTTCCACAACGTTTCGTTTCACGCGAAACAGAGCCGAATTAAAAATATCCTACTAGTCCATTCCGAACTTGGTCCGCATCTTTTCTTTTCCTGCCAGTATTCTGCTAGTACCTTGTGGATGTCAAACAGATAGAAAATGAAAGGAGATACGCTATAGTTGGACTTGGCCATAACATGACTTTTACCAAACAAATCACTTTCCATACCTCCTGGCCACCTCAAACTTGAGGTTGACCTCCGAGATCTTGAACATGTCCCCCACCCTGGGCTTGGAGATGGCCCCGTTGCCTAGGCAACCCAGGCCGAGGCGCTGGTAGTCCTGGACGTAGAGGCGGTCGGCGAGCTTGTCCACGGTCAGCTGGTCGTTGGGTTTCAGGGTGGCCGTGTTGTCTACCTCGTCGATTACTGGAAATGAAAAACGTTTTTTTCAAGAAGATGTTTTAGTTTAGCTTGCAGAGTTAAAATGGTTAGCTTGGGGAACAGATCAAAATGAATAGAGGGTTTGGCCAATGAATAAAGGGTGCATTAAATGTTGCTTGTAAGTATAGGCTTCCATGGTGGTGTAGATAATACGTGTGGTTTGCGGTTGCACCATGTATGAGGAGAGGATTGGCGAGTCCTGAGAAGGACTGTTGGTATTCTTTCTAGGATAGTCCTAAACCGGCGCTGTAGCTCTTATTAGAACTACAAGCTCAAGAAAGAATACCAACAGTCCTTTCCAAGACTACCAACAGTCCTTTCTAGGACTACCACAGTCCTTTTTAGGACTATCCTAGAAAGAATACCAACAGTCCTTTCCAGGACTACCAACAGTCCTTTCTAGGACTACCACAGTCCATTTTAGGACTATCCTAGAAAGAATACCAACAGTCCTTCTCAGGACTCACCGATCCTCTCCTCATACATGGTGCAACCGCAAACCACACGTATTAAAGGGTGCATTGCAGTGAAAAAATGGGCTCAGGGCGATTTAGCACCATAATGCCAAAGAGAGTCCCCACGATGCCATAAAGAGTCTCGAAAATAACCAAAAGAGTCCCAGAAATGCCCAAATGAGCCCAAGTAAACTTGCATAGATTTCAATGCAAAACAATATTTAAGAGTGCTATTTTCAAGCAGGCAAGCTTGGAAACTTAAAATGAATGTTTCCCTTGTGCATTGTAGTATATATCCATCTGTTATTTCATTTTTACACAGCAGCCTCACGTCCACTGATCGTGGTAATTGTTCTGTTTTTTCTTTAACAAGAATAATGTAAATATTTGTATACAGGTCAGGTATTTAATACCCCTTTTTTTTTTTTTTAGTCACTTTGGTTCTGGCACTGGGTAGTTAGTATAACCTGTTGTTTCTAGTGGGTTGAGCTCTCTATGCATTGATCCATTTATTCCATTAAATTGTAATCTAATGCATTAGCACATACACGATAATAGCCTTGAGCTAATCCTAATCGGATGGATCTGTTAATTAAAAAAATAATAAGACCATGCAAATGTTTTCTAGTAGGTTAGCAAACAATGTACTTGCTTTATTATCCTCTAGAGAGATCTTAGATCGCAATCATTCAAAGTCTCTGCGTTTTTGGAATCACATCCTCATTGTAAGAGTTTAAACTAATCTAGAGATGATGCACGTTTACAATCACATGGGTTAGACGTTAGTTGACAAGAGATATGCTTTTATTCAAGAAGCTGGAAGAAAATACATTTTATGCTGAAACATTCTGATTGTAAGAGTTTAAATACTAATCAAGAAGAGAAAATGCATGTCACAATCTCATGGGTTTAGCTGACCAGTGATATGCTTTATTCAGGCTGAAAGAAAATAAGTGTTAATTTGAAACAAAAGGAAATAAGTGCACCAATTCTGTGATGGATATATATATACATTTGTTTAAAGAGCAATGAAAAGCTTAAGGGTTTCAGTCAAACACAGTGCCAGGGCTTTCTATAGCTCAGCTGGTAACTACCAGTCCTGGGGGGTGTTTCACAAAGATCCTAAGTTGAACTTAACTCTAAGTTTGACTTACAAATTATGGTAAGCCAATTGTAGCCTTGGAATAAAATAGACTCAAAAGCAAGAATCCAATTATTTTAGACTTTTCATAAATTTATCCTTGCTAATAGAAAATATTGATGGTTTGAATCAACATTGTATGCCTTTTAAAAGAACTGTTACAAAAAAATATAAAAGAAAATAATGGCTTTCCATAAATAAAGTCCAACTTAGCATTAAGTTCAACTTAGGATCTTTGTGAAACACCCCTTGGAGTATCCCTATTTTCTTTGCTCATATTTCTTTCTTCTTTTTTTTTACATATTTAGTTTTATAACAGAATGCAAATATCTGTTCTTGTGTCTGAAAATAATACAAATTAGCTGAACAAAGTTGCAGTATAAAAATTAGTATCAAAAAGAAAATCCATGAAGCAGTTAGAATATATACAGTACCTAACTCTAAAGCATGTACATTATATTTGCAATAAGATGATTGCAATTATTGTTTAATATGGATATACATGTATGTCAGCATAATAGCAATAACATGACTGTATATTCACCACAACTTGTTTTCTATTTGTTGATAATGTGTCATTAGGACTAAAAACTATTTAGACAATGGGTAAAAATGGATCATAACTACTCTTGAAACTTACACACAACATATTACAAAATAATAAAAGCAGGTAGAGTAACAAAATAGGGCTTACAAAATAGAGAAGTTTATGCTCTTTCTCCTTGTACAAATTATATAACTAGTTATCTTCTTGCTGAAGTGTAGGACTACCAACCCACACATACGTATGTGGGCCATCGTCCTTGTTGGGGAAAGATCTTTTGATTATCTCTATATAATGCGTACATGGATACAATGGAAACACACACCTCCATTATCAACCAGCAGGATTTAGTCTGTAATACATTGTATTTTGTTTGCTTTGTTCTTTGTTGCTTATATATTTGCATGACAAGCACAGCAAAATACTTATTGCAATTCAGCCAATCTCCCTTTTTTCATGAAGCAAATATTATAATTTTCCATCCACCTTTTTAATTCTTACTGCCCCCCCCCCCCAAAAAAAAAAGCAGACAAACAAATAAATTTCATGACATTAATCACTAATACAAAGCACTATTTATCTCAAACTTGTTGGGGGAAAATACCATCAATCAGAAACCTTGGTTTACCGTACATGACTACCTCAAACTCCAATTTACAACTTATCAATATCTGAGAGCTTCAAAGATCAATGCAAACTTATTCTTATACTTGCAGGGCAACGGCAAAACAAGGTAACCAAGAATTAAATCAGAATTGTCATCTGCCTTTAGAACTTGATTTCTTAAAAATAAAAAAACTACACTTGATAAGATTCTGTGCACAGGTGACGTCATGCAACGTGCAGACATGCAGACAAACTAAGTCGCTGACATATTCAAATGTTTATTCACATCCTATTATAAAAAGGGCTGTTCTATATTCATAAAACCCTGCTAGCTTTAATAGTTTTAATAAATTATTCCAAATGATACAGTTCAGTGAACGCTGGCTAGCTCTTCACGCGTCCCTAGCCATGAACGTTGCCGTCCGGTACCGAAAGCAGTTACTAATGAGGACGAGAGTATATGTGACCTGCTATAGCAAAACCCGGTACTTGTCGGTAATTCATGTTTAGAAGAAATGGACATTTTAAGTTCACACAATGTGTGTAAAAGACCTATGATTGTAAAATTGAATCAATCATATCTTCGCATATTATTGACCAATTAGTTAGAACAAAGCATCAAATGAAAGCTTGTGATGAGGCCTTTCTAATGGTGTGAAAATCAACATTTTGATTTTTACAAGTGCCAGGTTTTGCTATAGCCGGTCACATATTATAAGCCGATCTCGGTCGAGTGATTTCTACCGTCGTCTTCCGCTTCCATCGTGAAGCGAGGGCTCATTAGTAACAAAATGGATGCTCCTTTTCTAAGGTACCAAATTCGGGCAAGTAACATGTTCTGAGGCAAGCTATTTACTTGGGCAAGTCAGAAATTTTTTAATTTGTGTACAGCCCTGACACTAAATAACATCCATCAATCTTGCAGTCACTACTCTAACGCAGGCACAAGGCAGACAAGATTCCATTCTGTAACCAACTTATTAAAAAGGTTCTCTAAAAACATTGGGGGGGGGGTTCTAAGAATGAAACAGGTCAGTGAAAGATCCTAGGAAATAAGGGGGGTTATTAGAGGTTTTCAACCGTTAAGTGGTTAACTTTTTTTTTTGTAAAGGCGTAGAGCCCTGACACTAAATAAGATCCATCAATCTTGCAGTCACTACTCTAATGCAGGCACAACGCAGGCAAGATTCCATTCCGTAACCAACTAAAAAGGTTCTCTAAAAGCATTGGGGGGGGGGGGGGGGGCGGGTTCTAAGAATGAAACAGGTCAGTGAAAGGTTCTGGGAAATAAGGGGGGTTATTAGAGGTTTTCAACCGTTAAGTGGTTTACTTATTTTAGTAGAGCCCTGACACTACATAACATTCATCAATCCTGCAGTCACTACTCTAACGCAGGCACAATGCAGGCAAGATTCCATTCTGTAACCAACTTAAAAGGTTCTCTAAAAACATTGGGGGGGGGCGAGTTCTAAGAGTGAAACGGGTCAGTGAAAGGTTCTGGGAAATAAGGGGGGGGGGGGTTATTAGAGGTTTTCAACCGTTAAGTGGTTAACTTTTTTTTTTGTAGAGGCGTAGAGACGTGACACTAAATAACATCCATTAATCTTGCAGTCACTACTCTAACGCAGGCACAAGGCAGACAAGATTCCATTATGTAACCAACTTAAAGGGTTCTCTGAAAACATTGGGGGGTTCTAAGAATGAGACAGGTCAGTGAAAGATTCTAGCAAATAAGGGGGGTTAAAAGGTTTTCAACTGTTTAGTGGTTTACTTATAATGGTAGAGGCGTAGGTAGAGCCCTGACACTAAATAAGATCCATCAATCTTGTAGTTACTACTCTAACGCAGGCACAAGGCAGGCAAGATTCCATTCTGTAACCAACTTAAAAGGTTCTCTAAAAACATTGGGGGGGGGGGTGGGGGGGGGGGGGTTCTAAGAATGAAACAGGTCAGTGAAAGGTTCTGGGAAATAAGGGGGTTTATTAGTGGTTTTCAACCGTTAAGTGGTTAACTTTTTTGTTGGTAGAGGCGTAGAGCCCTGACACTAAATAAGATCCATCAATCTTGCAGTCACTACTCTTAACGCAGGCACAATGCAGGCAAGATTCCATTCTGTAACCAACTAAAAAGGTTCTCTAAAAACATTCGGGGGGGGGGGGTCTAAGAATGAAACGAGTCAGTGAAAGATTCTAGCAAATAAGGGGGGTTAAAAGGTTTTCAACCGTTAAGTGGTTAACTTTTTTTTTTGTAGAGGCGTAGAGCCCTGACACTAAAAAACATCCATCAATCTTGCAGTCACTACTCTTATAAACGCAGGCACAAGGCAGGCAAGATTCCATTCTGTAACCAACTAAAAAGGTTCACTAAAAACATCAGGAATGAAACAAGTCAGTGAAATATTCTAGGAGAAAAGGGGTTTTCTACCAAAGATCATTCAAATGGAGAATACTGATGGTTCGAGGAGAGAAAAGATTGTTAGGGAAATTAATGAAAGGTCAGGGAAAATAGGAACAATTCTCAAACGTTTTTTTATAGGGAATGATGAGTTATTAATGAACAGTTAATGATTATGAAAAGGGAAAGGAAGCACAGAGTTAGGGTGTGGTATAAAATGAAACTGAAGAATAAGTTAGGTGTAATAGGGAGAAGAACCCATGGAGATCGGTATTTGTAAAGGCCCGGTCACATATCATCGGATAGCGTAAACGGATGCCCGACAGAGAGTACAATTTTCATTCCGTTCGTCTCCATTCGTATGCGTTTCTTGTCCGTTCCATGTCAGGCGATGTACGTTGTGCTATCCTGCCAAAAGTTTTGTGCAAGAAGCAATGTAGAATTTCACCATCGGATAATTTGATTTCGCAAATGTTATATTCGTCGGGCATCCATTTATTCTATACAGTGATATGTGACCTGGGCCCCGTTGCAGAAAGAGATACAATCGATTGTAAGTTACAATTAATTGTAAGTCAGATCATGTGTTCTAAATCCGCAAATCTGATTGGTTAAAACGCGTAAAGTTTCTGACTTACAATCAATCGTAACTTACAATCGATTGTATCTCTTTCTGCAACGGGACCCAGGTCTTTAACAGTAAAAGGTTACAGGTTTCATAAGAGAGTAGTTCTAAAAAACTAACTGGAAAAAGAAAAGGGCATCTAAAAAAAATAGGTGGATTAGAAAACAATTCTTGGAAGGAGGGAGGGGGGTGGTAAAAATGTATAGCTAAAGCACAGTCAAAAGAATGATTTGGGTATCGAAAAGGGGGGATTCACCCCTTCAAGACAGATCCCGAAAAACTTGGTGCTGGGGTCTATCTATGAAGAAGGCATGTTATACCAAAACCAAAACGTCTTGAGTAGGTTAAAGAAAGTATACACACAAAAAGGGGGATAAGTGGAGGTTTCTAGGTGGAGATAGGGTCATAGAGAGGGTCTAGGTGAATAGGGGTAATCAATCAAAACTAAACCGTCTTGAACAGGTTAAAGGGATCTAGTAACTTTGTTGACATGTGCAAAAAGTGATGAATGGTTGATGCAATGTATATTGTTGTTATCTCATATGTCCACAGGGTATTGTGTGAAAATTTCAAGTCAAATGGACATTGTATGGCCAAGTAATGAGCGAAAATGCAAAGTGATATTCAGTAACTCACTGCACTCACTTTGTACACAGAAGAAAAACTCGCCCGGAGTTTTTCTTATCTGAATACTTCAATCATACATATCTTTGTAACGAAAGGGAAATTTGAAAATCCGAAACCTGTCCCGTGATTTTATTGTTAATACGAATACAACAAGGTATAAGGGAACCGCTAGAATTAGAATTTTATTTTGAGGATTTGGACAATGTTACTAAGTCCCTTTAAAGGGATCTAGTAAACATTGTCCAAATCCTCAACATCCAATTGGAATACTAGGGGTTCCCCCATACCTTGTTGTATTTGTATTAACAATAGAAGCATGGGACAGGTTTATTATTTGTTTAATTTCCCTTTCGTTAAAAAGATATTTGCGACTGAAGTGTTCAGATGTTAAACTATCCACTGGATAGTCGTAACCATGTACGAAGTCAGTGCAATGAGTTACTGAATATCACTTTGCATTTTCGCTCATTACTTGGCCATACAATGTCCATTTGACTTGAAATTTTCACACAATACCCTGTGGACATATGAGATAACAACAATATACATTGCATCAACCATTCATCACTTTTTGCACATGTCAACAAAGTTACTAGATCCCTTTAAAGGGATCTAGTAACATTGTCCAAATCCTCAAAATCCAATTGGAATTCTAGGGGTTCCCCCATACCTTGTTGTATTTGTATTAAAAATAGAAGCATGGGACAGGTTTATTATTTGTTTAATTTCCCTTTCGTTAAAAAGATATTTGCGACTGAAGTGTTCAGATGTTAAACTATCCACTGGATAGTTGTAACCATGTACAAAGTCAGTGCAATGAGTTAGTGAATATCACTTTGCATTTGTGTGCATTACTCGGCCATATAATGTCCATTTAACTTGAAAAATTTTCACACAATACCCAGTGGACATATCAGATAACAACAATATACATTGTATCAACCATTCATCCCTTTTTGCACATGTCAAAAAAGTTACTAGATCCCTTTAAAGAAAGCATCTACATGTAGATTTTTTAAAAAGCGGGGTTATTAAAGCTTTCTAGAAAGGGATGGGGTTAGAGAAAAGTACAAAACTGTCTGGAACAGGTTAAGCAAGGGTTAAGGATAACAAATGTATCTACACAAGACGAGGAATAAGTACAGTCTTGTTTTAAAGAGGGGTATTAAGGGTTTATAGTTTTAAGGTTAGGGGTTAGGGGTTATAGAAAGGCGGGTACAAGGGGTAAAAGGGGGTGAAAGGGGTAAAAGGGGGGGGGGTAAGGGGGTAATGAAGCAATCATTCAACCTTGGGCGGCAGAAGTGTCTCCCATAGCTTGACTTGATATCAGGAAAGCAGAGTCAAGATCTGTCAGAAAAAGTGCAAAGGAGCAGAGACATTTGGGGGAATTTTTAGTGAATGCTCTAGGAAAGAGGGTAGAAATGAGATTTGGGGTTATGTTCATAGGAGATCGACAGTGTTTATTAGGAAAAAAGGATGATGGTGATGGAGTTGAAGGTAGACAGAAAAGATGAAGACTGTTTATTAAAGAAGAATACTGGTGATAGAGTTGGCAGATAGATGGACAAAATGAAGATTAAAGTGGTGGTTAGGATGTGGCGAGAGGGGGACATTGGAGTAGTTCTAGGAAAGCGAAATCAAGATCTGTCAGAAAAGTGCAAAGGAGAGACATTCGGGGGATTTAAGAGAGAGTTGAGACTGAGATGGTTCGGACATGTTCATACAGAGAGAGAAAGGGTATATGAGTGTTAGCCGGTGTCTTGGTGACTGATACGAGTAGGGAATATTTGAAGGAGAGAGGCAAAGTAAATTAAAAAGTAAATTTAAAGGATGTTGGTGATGGAGTTACCAGGTTACTGAACAAGATGTGAGTGGAGGTTTTATGGGTGTGGTGAGGGAGGGCATGTGGGTGGGTGGTGTAACAAAAGAGGATGCACTGAACAGGGGGTGATCAAGAAGTTTCATCTGCTGTGGCGACCCCTAGTTGGTAAAAGCTAATAGGGAATGAAGTTGTCAGGTAAAAAGAAAAGACAAAGACCTGGGAGGAGGTTTATGGGTGTGATGAGGGAGGACATCGGACATGGACATGGGGTGAATGGACAAGTTGGATCCACTGTGGCGACCTCTCACTGGGAAAAGCCAAAAGAAAAACATAGAAGAGTGCTTTTTCTAGAAAGGGAAATATCTACAAAAAATATGGGTCGGCCGGCATTACAGAAAGAATCTATAGACAATTCCAAGCAAACAGAACAAAATGTCATGGTGTTACCACAAAACAACTCCTTTGGCATACGTTTGAATCCTTCACACATTTACAGTCAAACCTGTGTATAGTGACCACCTAGGGGAAGCAAGAAAAGTGGCCACTGTAGACAGGTGACCTCTCTATAGACAGGTTACACACAACTGTTTTCCCTGTGCAGGGGATCACTTTTGGTGGCCACTATAGGCAAGTTGGCTGCTATAGACAGGTGGCCGCTACGACAGGTTTGACTGTGTGTTCTTATAAGCTATAATGTGTTGAAATGCCAGCAGTAGCCAGCCATATCAATATTTGTAAGATTCAAATGGAACAAAATTTGTGGTAAAACCGTGACACTTTGATTGGAATCGGCCCTATATGAAGGATCGTAATTAATCAAGCGATCAATCCACCTCGGATGATGGGTATGTCCATGGTTTGACTCGTTTCCATGTAGCTCGAATCAAGATCAACGTCTGTCAAAAAGTGTGCAAAAGAGGAGAAACATTCGGGATACAGATGGAAAAGTGGGATGCATCACATATTCACAAGATGATATAGCATGGGTACCGGAATTCATTGTTATAATGCTGCTATGACTTTAAATAATGATAATGGAGTCTTCTATTAAAATAGATCAAAATTTTCACTCTCTGAAACTCCTATAAATGCATACTGTACATACTGTATACCATATCATCTGTGAGAGTGTGCAGAAGAGGAAAAACATTTGGGATACAGATGTGGAAACGGGGGATGCATCACATATTCACAAGATGATACAAATTTGGTGCATATCCTGGTTATAAAATTGCAATGACTTAAAAAAAACGAAGAAAAAAAGTGGAGTCTTCTAAATGTTTTGGGATCACAAACTAGTTCATATCCTATCCTTCCAGTTTGTGTCAGGTTTATAATTTAGCTTCTGACCATCATGAGCATTGAAAAGGGTTTCAGGGACGAACACCAGCAAAAAAGGCTTTTCCTAGCTCAGTTGGTAGAGCAGCGGTCTAGCAATCCGTAGGTCTCAGGTTCGAATCTCGGGGAAAACCCTATTTTCTCATTTTTCATTTATAGAAATCATTTAGTTATGCAATATTACACAAAATTGACTGAACGTTGTTTTAAACATGTTCAATATCATTTAGGCAACATATTTCATATTTAGGATTTCATGCAAAATACTTTGTGCTTTTTGATTCAGGCTTGTTTGCTTGCCAGTCAATGAATATGATAACCGCCAAACATTCAGGGATATATACATGTACACAAGGAAAGGGAGGGATACTTCAATGATTTCTGCTACCTTACATGAGCTCTGTACAGTCAAAACTGTGTATAGTGGCCACTGAAGGGAAGTAAGAAAAGTGGCCACTGTTGACAGGTGACTTCTATAAACAGGTTCATTCCATTGTTTTTCTCTGCAAGGGATCATGTTTAGTGGCCATTATAGGCAGGGTTGGCTGCTATAGACAGGTGGCCACTAAGACAGGTTTGACTGTACCTACATAAACAGACATACATGATCACACACACATATAAAATGTATGGAACGCATTACAGATAGTTAATCATATTTTCGTCATTGAATGCGATTAACACAGAAGTATATATTTACAAAGGAGACTTCAATGATAGTTGATTAGAAAGTCACTTAGCAGGTATTTGTACAATGATTATTTTAGTATTAGATATGATAATATATGAAAGAAAGATAGGGCAAGTGGCACTTAAAAATTTATTACAGGAAATTAGACAGATATTTGTGCAGCGATTATTCTAGTGGCATTATACGATGACAAGTTAGCAATGCAGGAATTAATTTTTTTTATTTTAGGGGGCTACTTTTTTAATCTGATGGATATCACAAAATATTTCACATAGTACCCTAGGGTAATTTTAAGGGGCGATCTAATTATTTCAAAGCTATTTTGAAAATTATGGGGCAAAATCGCCATCAGCCCCTGTATATTTCCTACCCCTGCAAGTTAGGAACATTGGCATTTTAGAATTCAATGAAAGATAGTAGACAGATGTTTGTGCAGTGATTATTCCAATGGAAATATATGACTGGATATAGCAAAACCCTGCACTTGTCTGTAAAATATCAAAATTGAGATTTTCAAGCCAAGAGAAGACCTCATAACAAGCTTTATTCCCGCTATTGTTCCCGCCTAGCAAGCAAGCCGAGCCAGCGCCTCGCTGATTGGTTTAGCACCCGTGTACACCGGCCAATAGAATTTGCCCGTTATGGACCAATTAGGAATAACTCGCTCATGCGAGATAACGCGGTTTGGAGCCGCATGAGAGTATAAATAGGAGTGTTTTACGTTACTTTAATATCACTTGACAAAGTATTGCAGTAGCATACGAAACGTCGCGATCATTCAGATTCAATGTTGACCATACATTGCGAGACAAACGAATATCACTAGCGATATTATTTCCGATACTATATCCGCAATGAGTAATATATTTACCATTATCAAGCTTTATTTTGATGCCTTCTTCTACAAAATCGGACAATAATTGGCAAAGATACGACTGTTTCAATTTTTACATACATCATGTGAACTTAAAATTCCCATTTCTTCAAACCGCAAATTACCGACAAGTGTAGGGTTTTGCTACATTCAGTCACATATCATGGAAAGTGAGCTTTTATAAACATTTAAAAATTCAATGAAAGATAGTAGACAGATGATTGTGCAGTGATTGTAAAAATATATACTGTATATAACATGGAAAGTGAAGTTTTACAAACATGTTAAAATTCAATGAAAGATAGTAGACATATGATTGTGCAGTGATTATTCAACTGGAATGTTATTATCAATGGAAAGGTTCAAGAACATTTTCAATTCCAAGGAAAGATAGTTGACAGACAGTTGTGCATTGATAATTTCAGCGGTGTGACATCATGGTCCGCAAGCTTGATATAATGACTAATTAGTACACCTCTTATAATCGTCAGCTGTATTATAATTGATATAACAAGAACTGATGGATATACACAATAATGATCAAACAGACCACAATAATGAGTTTTCCTTCTAAAACAAAATAAAAATAGAATTTCTGCTTATGTGGCAAAAAATATGTATGATAATGAAGATTAAAATACCAGTTATAATTTAAGGAACTAAAATGATTAAAATAAAACCCAGTTCTATTATTGCAATTAGCAAAATGGTTAAAAAATTAACAAAATTATTTGCAAAATTGTTGCAAATTCTGCTAAATATTGTGAGTGGCAAAATGCTTCCTCCATGATAGAATAATGTAGGTGTTAATAATATATTTTACCATAAAGAAAAATGAAGAACCATCAAATACAAAATTATGAAACTAAATCTGAAAAATAAATAATAATTTTTATTATTATTGTGACCGTGAGTAGCAATAATGGGAAGAATCTGCAATGATGCCGCAAATTATTATAAATTATTTGAATTAGAAAATGACGCAAACTTGTTACACTGTTTTATGGAAAAGAAATGACGGTGTAACTCACTATGCAGTTGTCTGAGAAAACGGCTGCGTACTCCGCGCGCTACGGTAATTAAATTTAAAGGGAAAGTTGAGTTTTGGTAGAGAGGGCGCTAGACTACTTAATTGGTTTGTGAGGTAATGAAAAACTGAGTGTAAAATTTGAAAGAGCATAATATTTAAACAATAAAATCATCTTTGTTTGATCAAAATCGGTTCAGAAACGGCTGAAATATCCATAAATATAACAATTTGTAATAAACCTGGGGCCCCGGGTTTATTAGAGAATTTTGAACCAGCCGTTAAAAATTTTTAAAAATGCTTCCACTTTTCAAAAAGTTACAAAATAGGTATTTAAATAGTTGTTGGTTATTTCTCTATCTAATCACTATTTCAACAAAGCATCACATGCACAATATTTTATTCAAAATGGTTGAAACCGATGAGCGTTTAGAGAGCCCCCTCTTACGTTTTAACGGCTATTTTTGAATGATTACATAATCTTTACTACGTCATTTGTAATTTTGTGTTCCTTTCTAGTTATAACTATTAGTTTGTAATGTAATGATGCAGGTTTTGGTTACTAAAATTCAGTTTCACTAAAACTGTACTCTCCTTACCAGAACTCAACTATCCCTTTAACATGAATATCAACAATAGTTGCTTCTCCTGCAATACGTACTAATTGAGATAAATTCTCCACAAATTTAGTAAGTTTCTTTGTTTTCTTCTTTTGAAAAAGATATAATGCATAATTCAAGTAGTTTCAAGTTGTTTTTTCCTAAGAATGTGTTAAAGCTATCTTTCAAATTCAAATTCAAATTTGAATTTAATGTCAATTCTTTGCCAGCCTGGCCGATTTGAATTGCTAGATTCTAGTCCTACAGGCAAATTTATCCTATTCTTATTTAAATTGAGTATGTGTTTACAACAACAAAACACTGCACACCACCTATTCCTATTGCTTTTTAGGAAAAATAAGGTCATATTTGTATATATATATCAAGATCTGCATTTAATGTGAAAGATGTCGAGTATGGCAGACCAGGCATTGATCATAATCTCTGTATCATTATGATGGTAACTACTATCAAAAGCAGTAGCGTAGCTTATGGGGGGCCTCAGGGGGCACCTAGGGTTAGGGTACAACCCCCCCCCCCTCCCCAATTTGACAAAAACAATAAAAACATAAGAGGGAAAATCCTTTAAAAAACACGAGAAATAGATAAAGTGGCCCCCAAATCATACACCCCAATATGCCAATGGCTAAACATTTCCATTAAATGACAAACGGAAGGAATTTCTACATAAAAACTCACTTGATAGCTCGTCATCATCGAGCATTAAACTGCTTGGTCTGCTGTTGTCTGACCGAACGCTCTCTAGACTCGACATGTACGCGTCTTCCTTGGACAGCGTCGAAGAGGCCAGGGGCGGTCGTCCTAGGGCACTGGGGGGTGGTAGGACGTACTTGTCCTTGCGGGCAAGCTTGGTGGACGACTTCTTCCCTCCGCGCAGGAATGTATTTTTGGCAAGTTTTCTGCACCAGAAAAAAAAGAAAAAAAAAAAAGAAAAAAAAAGAATTTTTTAAATTGTAGATACATGTATATATAATTATAACACTGTGCTTTTGGACATTATGAATGAGGCAAGGGGCCAGGGGCGGTCGTCCTAGGCCACTGGGGGGTGGTAGGGCGTACTTGTCCTTGCGGGCAAGCTTGGTGGACGACTTCTTCCCTCCGCGCAGGAATGTATTTTTGGCAAGTTTTCTGCAGCAGAAGAATAAATCAATTTTTATTGTAGATATATGCATTTTACGATTTTTGCTTTCGGACATTATGAATGAGGTAAGGGGCTAGGGGCATTTGTCCTAGGCCCAGGGGGTGGTAGGACGTAGGGCAAGTTTGGTGGACGACTTCTTCCTTCCGCGCAGGAATGTATTTTTGGCTAGTTTTCTGCAAAAAATGACCAAATGAATTTGTAAAGATCAAATACTTAAACGGTGAAGCTGACGTGCAATGCAATAATGCATGTCAACATTTTGGAACATTTAAGAATGGAAAGAGTCAATGTAAACTCATGTCTTTAATATATTAATTTCCATGAACCATGATCCATAAACTTTGTCAAAATTAAACCAAAATCACTTTAAGCTTTCACTCTTTTCTTGTACCTTGTAGTTTAGCTTATGGTAACAGGAAAATTAAATGGGTTTTGATTTTGTTTAATGTCTCCCTAATTATAGAGATATTTCAGATCGAATTTGAAAACCTCTCTAGACCCTTTTGACTGTAGTCAAATCCAAATTCAGATACTAAATCCTCCATAGTATCCAAATGTTGATACTTCGCGCAAACAATCGCAATAAAATCAGACATCTGTTTACTATCATTCTCAAGAATCTTACAATGATATTGGTATATGATCGAGGTCTCAAATATCACTTTTCAGAAACAAATATAAAATTAATGGATCACTTTAATATGAGTTTAAATTCCTTTATGGTTCCAAGGACCTCATTTTAACAACACTGTTTAAATCTCACCTCAAGGTGGCGCTCTTCTCCTTGTGCTTCATCTGGGTGGAGAGGGAGGGGGGTATCTGTGAGCGAGGGTAGGCGAACGAGTGGAAGATGGTCTGAGGGAAGCGCAGTTTGTTGCAGTTCTTTCTAAACGCTTCCAACCTCTCCAGGCTGACCTCTGCATCAAAGACGATCTTCATCAGCTGTAAATAGATAATCAAAGTGATAGAATAGAGGTGGAACGTTTTGCCAATATTCGTAAACGCTGATCTATAAGTCGTTGTAGACTAAACATTTTAGTAATTTTGAAAACAATTCAGAACAATATATACCTGGCAAGCATTCAATCTGAGTTGAATTCCTTCAGGTAAGAAAGAGTGGATATGTTACGTATTGGAAATATTTTTTTTTCACTGACCTTCAAATCTTAAGACTGTTTTCGGACTAGTTTGTCAAGGTTTTCATCTCAGCATCTAACAACAAATACCTGAAATTTGTTTGATCCGAGTTGAATTTCTTCAAGCAAGACGGAGTCGAGATGGTAGGATATATTTTAAGTCTAAGACTGTTTTCAGACTAGTTTGTCAAGTTTTGTTCTCATCTCAGCAATTACATTTGATTTTAAATTGCTTTTGATACATTAAGACCAACTAATACCTGGAAAGTGTTTGATCTGAGCTGGATTTCCTCGGGCAGGAAGGAGTCGAGATGGTATGTATTGCCAATATATATTTTTCTCCTTGAACGCCGAGAGAGGGAAACTTCTCGTCATCAGAAAACTGAGAAAAGCTTTATATGGGAAAGATCTAAAATTGTACATAATACATTTTATAAAGCCTAAATTTCATGATCTAACCTGAATTCCTTCTGGCAGGAAGGAGTCGAGATGATTGTCACGCTTATCTTCTTCTCTTTGAACAATGCCAAGAGGGAGAAACTTCTTGTCATCAGAAAACTGAGAATAGCTTTATATGGGAAAGATCTACAAATTTACAAAATACAACACAAGAACTGGTATTCTGTAAAGGTTTATAAAGTTTAAATCACCTGGAAAGTGTTTGATCTGAGTTGGATTCCCTCGGGCAGGAAGGAGTCGAGATGGTATGTATTGCCAATGTTTGTCACGCCAATCTTCTTCTCCTTGAACAACGCCGAGAGAGGGAAACTTCTCGTGACAACTTGCTCGCAAGCTGCGTGGGATTAACAAGAAACATATAAATTAGTACTAATGATGCCAAAAGAATTTGGTTTTAGAGTTAATCAGTGTTACATTGACATAAGGTAAGACAGTTAAGAAAGGAATGTGTTCCTGACGATTGTAACTTTAACATTGCTGAAAACTTATCATACACTACAAAAAGAAACAAGAGAATTGGCTATTGTAAAGCTTTTGCTTTATTTTCTGTATGTTTTTAGACCCTACCAGTTTTATTTCTTAATGTTACAGTGCATATATAAATGCAAACTATTAACATTAGTATCATATTATGGTATGAGCAACGATGGTAAGTTCAACACTAATACTGACTAAAAAGGTTGATTGCCTACAGTTCAACATTTTAACTTAACAACAAACTCTTGATAACGTTGATTCCTTAATAAACCCAGGCCACTCACCTTGCATATCCATAGGAGTGCCCTTGAAGATGACGCGGTAGGTGGTGATAAATAGAGCGCCCTCTGCGGGTAGCAGCATGGGTCCGCCCATCACCCCTCCCTGGCCCTCCTCCCGGCCGTCGAGTACGAGGTAACCACGGAGACCCTCCATGACTAACTCCTCACCGGGCAAGCGATTTGGTTTTAGGATCTTGGGCTGAATGGAAACAAATAAAAGATTTGGTTAATGAAAAACAATGTTAGAAACCCTACAGGAAAAGTTTGAGCAATACAAGGTATATACGGAGACCTTCCATGACTAACTCCTCACCAGGCACGCGATTTGGCTTCAGGATCTTGGGCTGAATGGAGAAAACAACCAAGGTCAGAGGTCAAAGGTTACAAGGAAATGTCACTTATTACACACAATAAGGATTCTTTACAGTCCTATTCTCCATCCTAATACATTAGATATTGTCTCAGACTTTCCATGACTAACTCTTCTCCAGGCTGTGTGGAAAAAACAACCAAGGTCAAAGGTTAAAGGTTACAGAGAAGTGTTAAATATCACATATAAATATTGTTTGTGGCAAGTGCTATCATCCATCCCAGTACAATGTCTCCAAGGAAAAACCTCTATGACTAACTCATCACCAGCATTCGACAAGGATCATAGGCTGTGTGGTAACTAATAAGAGGTCAAAGGTTAAAGAAAGATGTAACATGACAGTATACATGTACTACCATTAGTTTTCAGCAGCATTGCCTACTATTGCCAAACATAGTGACCCGTTTTGCTCAACATTGTTTTATATTTGTATCATGTAATTATTACTGTGCATAATTCAAGTTGTACAGTTATTGTTAACCATTGTACTTGTTGGAAATTAAAAAAATAATTAAATTAAACGGTACAATGACCAATAATCCCCCAAACTTACCTTTTGTATGGGAGGTAACCTCTTGCTCTCCCTGTTCACAGCCTCAAGCGTCTCTATGTGCATAGCTACCAGACCTGATATTTGTTAATAATTGTAAAGGTAAGGTAAAGAAAACATAAATCAAGATCTATTTATCACATTTTCATTTTAAATGGTTTCTTCATTGCATATTCATACCATCAACAAAGGATACAACAGTAGGTAAAGACAACATAAATCAAGTTCTATTTTTTTAATATCACATTTTCATTTTGAATGGTATCTTCATTGCATATTCCTAACATCAACAAAGGATACAAAAAAAAACAGTACAACAAAGTTGTATACTTGCAAAAATTGGTATTGAAATTAACAATTGGGGAAAAAGAATAACCAATGTACTACATGTGAGGGTAATTGTCTCTATGTAAACAATAGCCTAACCTAAAATAGGAATATTCATTACATGTTGAATGAAAAGTTACCTTTTCAAGCATTTTACCGCTTAACTCCTTGAGTGCCAGGCTCGCATTTTTGCACAACACAATGCACACAAACGCCATAGAGCTGTAAAGTCCCTGGCACTCAAAGATAATTTGATTTTGGTTAACATATTATATCTAAAGATCAATGCCAGAGGTATCTTCCTTTCCATCCTCAAAAGTTTATGAACACAATAAATTGCCATTAGAAGCAAAACATGACATTGCTGAAATATCTAATCATGAGATACTATGAAAATTATAAACAAACAACAAATTACAAGCATAAATTTTTGTTTGACATCTTTATAAGAGAAATAACAAAAACAGAAAAAGACTAGACGCAGTGCAATCAGGGAGTACATACATACCTCCGCCAACACTCAAATTTTGATGTTAGCGTGACCTTGACCTTGCCCTTTGACTTTTGACCTTCAAAATTTAATGGGTTCTATTCTAGATGAACAATAAGCTTGTACGAAAAATTGGTTGAGATGGCTGCGAAATTGTGCGCAGGAGACTGGTGACGAACAAACAAACAAACAAACGGGACCGAAAAACATAACCTCCTCCAACTTCGTTGGCGGAGAGCAGAGGTAATTATTACAAGCATAACAAATTGTTTTTGACATCTTTATAAGAAAATCAACAAACACAGAGAAACAAAGCGATCTCCTTACCGGGTATGAGCCCGTGTATATTCTTGAGGTGGTCGTGAGACACGCCAGCTTCCGTGCAGACCTTGTCCACGAACCTCGTGATGAACTTTATGACCTTGTTTGGAACGTCTTTGGGATCGTCGTCATATGCGACTTCCGCATCGTAGCTGTCACTACCACCGATGCTGAAATTTAAGAAAATAGAGGTTTCCTTAAAATAATAACTAAAGTAAATAAAATGATGGTCCTAAATATGAATCCATCAGAATCATTGTTCAGAGATGCAAATTAATTACCCTGGTTTTTTTTTTTTTTTTTAACTTTTGGATCTTCAGCAAAATTTGTTTCACTAAAACCTGAAGTGAACAAAATGAGGTTTTCTTTAATAACAGTCTCAGAAAGTTAATCTGTCAGTTATCTTTTTGCTTTGGGTATAGAGATGAAATGGATGACAGTGGTTGGAAGTTCTCTTGAATCTTTGTCAAATGCGCTCTCAGCATCGTAGATGTCACTACCACCGATGCTGAAATTAAAAATAAGGGGTCTTCTTAATTAGCTAAAGTAAATAAAATGATTGTCCAAAATAACTGTATGAAAATATGAATCTGTCAGAATCAATTGTTCAGAGATTAAATTAATTAATTACCCTGGTTTTGTTTTTCGACTATTGGATCTTTTTTTACCAACACTTTTATTCACAACACTTTATTCTATGTTTACAACTACTCTCTGCCAACGCACCTCCCGGTGATGTTACAGCTCTAGACTATTGGATCTTCAGCAAAATTTGTTTGACCAACACTTTTTATTCACAACACTTTATTCTACGTTTACAACTACTCTCTACCAACTCACCTCCCTGTGATGTTACTGCTGCCTCCGCTGTCCCCTTCTAACGTGATCGAGTTTTTCAGCCCTCTCGACGTATCAAGTGGAACTCTCATGCACACCATTCTGTTCGCATAGTGCACCGCCTGACTATATACGATGCTCTCCTCGTTTTTCGGTAACTCGTCTTTGCTGTCTCCAGACATCGACGGCCAGAGACGGAGCTGTTCGGCCGCGATGTCGAGCGCGCTCCGCTCGGCGTCGGACTGGATCAGCCCGTTAGCGGAAGAGGCATTCTCAGAATTCGTTATGAACCCTTCGTTGTGGACCTTGGTAGATAAAAATAAAAAATAAAAAGTTCATTGGCGACATTCCTATGATTCAAGTAAAGGGGTAATAAGAATTGTTTTAAATATTGTTTGTTGTTTTTGTTTTTTTGCTAGAAATATTGTACTATTTGTATGTTTTATGTATTTGTAAACTATCCCAGTAATTTTGTTCATCGTATGTATTATTTTGTTCACCCTGCCAATTGCAGAATGCAAATCTATTTTCAACTTCTGCCATGGACCTGGGTTTCAACCCCCTTCTTTGTTAAATTTGAATGATTTGAATAAATAAAGAGGATTTATATATAATCATACACTTTCATCATCAAAGTTAAAGGTGCACCTGTAAAGTGTCAGATATTGCCCAAAATTACATTTGAGACTTTAATCCTATACCAAAATCATTGTAAGATATGTCTGAATGATGTGTGAAAGTTTCATTGAAAAAGAACACTGCTTTCTTGGTTAAAAAGTGAAAATTTGCGTCAGCTTTTACAATGGATTACTGTATAACGTGTATGAGATTTATGGCCGTTCATGAACGCTCTTGAGCTGAATGATTATCAATGATAGATATCGTCATACTAAAGGGGCATTTAAAAAAATCTAACCCTATTTTATTCTTCTCTTACCATAAGCCAAACAACACGGTAGAAGAGAAATGTGGAAGCTCTGGTAATTTTCGTGGAGTTACGACACTTTACTGGTTTCACTTTAACCAAATGCTACTTGACATAGATGTCATCAATGCAATCAAGGTCGATCTGAACAAGTTTATATAATTTCCCTTTCAAATTAGGAAGCCATGCTCTTGGGATAGGCCAAAAATATCCATTTTAAATCAAATCTGAAGGAGAAAGTCTCAAAGGAGAATTAATTAATTAATTAATTTTTCTGAAAGTCATGGAAATTCTGTTTAGCCTTTGACAAAGATATGGCCAAGATCGAAAGTTCAGGCCTCATATGTGACCTTACACCACAAAACGACCGTTATGTCGCGGATATACTGTAGTTTCTCTGTTATGAGCTGAATTAGTCAAATTTGGTTTTAAATATGAGATTCAGGATTTTTGTATTTCTTAAATGAAGGTATCTTAATCTGCCTTCTGTGAAATTTTGAGCATCGGAAATCATGTTTAAATATTATTTTTTCATCTAATAAATGTGATCTTATTACAGCGCTTTAATGGAAACTGATCTTTAAATGGCCCGTTTCTCCGTTATTTTAAAAATGGCTCAGCCATATTCCAAATCTTTGGCGTTCATTTTAAGAGGGTTTGCTTAGTCCATATATGACGAATGATATACCATTTTAAAGCTAATGACTTCTATTTTTTATGAAAAGCAGCACAATCAGTTTTCCCGACTTATTGGTCGTTTTGTTTTGTGGTGTAAGGTCACATATTGTCTCTCATTTTATTACATGGGTGATTTTTTAATAGATAAAGCAATTTTTTGCACTATTTTTATTTGAATTCCTTTTGAACTCACATCTCTCTTCTCAATGGGCGTCGTCGGGTCCGGTTCCACATAGAGACTCCTGATGTTCTTCTCCACGTCAGCGTAGAACGCCGTCTCCCAGAACTGCTGGCTGGCAAACTGAGGGTGGTCCTGGGTCTCCGTGTACGCAAACTGGATTGTGCCCGGACACAATTTCTAGTGGGGACACAAGATATTCATCACAAAAGTTAGCTTTTAGTATTAAATATGATGGATACAAAAAAAGAAAACAAATTATTTCTGACCCCGAGAACTGCTGGCTGGCAAACTGAGGGTGGTCCTGGGTCTCCGTGTATGCAAACTGGATTGTGCCCGGACACAATTTCTAGGAGGGACACAAATATCCATCACAAAAGTTAGCTTTTAGTATTAATATGATGGATACAAAAAAGAAAACAAATTATTTCTGACCCCGAGAACTGCTGGCTGGCAAACTGAGGGTGGTCCTGGGTCTCCGTGTATGCAAACTGGATTGTGCCTGGACATAATTTCTAGTGGGGACACAGATATTCGTGACAAAAATTACATTTTCAATATCATAAGATAAGTATGATTGATACATCAAAGTGAATACACTCAGTTTCTGTATACAACTAGCCTTCGGAGTTGACTTGGTTTGAACATGATAGACCACTTTACAGGCATACAAAGGAATCAGATTAAGCTGGATGGCACCTAGATAACATTTCTGGTAAGAGACAAATTTGATAGACCACTTTACAGGCATACAAAGGAATTGTGTTTGAGGTCATATTTGAATTTAAAGCTTCAATTAAATGATTACTTACCCTATAGAATGCGCTGATGAGGGGTAGCATGTCCATGCTAAGACTGAACTCTTCGCTGTTTGAATCCTCCTACAAAGAAAGGAGAAAAACAGATTGACTTTAATATGAACTTACAAATTGATTTTAGTCTACTTCATCTATATCCGTCTCAACATATCATAATAATCATAATTATCATCCTTCTCCTCCTCGTCATCATCAACATAATCATCATTATCATCATTACAATCACCATCACCTTTACATTCATCACAATAATTTTGACAGAGTTTTTAGGGAACAAAATCTTCCCCACTCTTGCCACCACCATCAATACCACCATCATCACCACCACCATCCATCACCATCACCATCACCATCACCATCACCATCACCATCACCATCACCATCACCATCACCATCACCATCCCCATCCCCATCCCCATCCCCATCCCCATCCCCATCACCATCACCATCACCATCACCATCACCATCACCATCACCATCACCATCACCATCACCGTCACCGCCACCGCCATTGCCACCGCCATTGCCACCACCATCACCATCACCATCACCATCATGATCATCATCACCACTACCACTGCCACCACCATCATTACCATCATCATCATCATCACCACCACCATACCTGAAGAGCAGCGTTCATGAGCCGGACCACCATGCTAAACTGTTGAGGTAACAGCATGGCTCTGTTCTGGTGGATGTTCAACTCCAGCTCGTGTCTCAGGGCGTGCCTCGCTGCCCGACTCTTCAGCGATCGCATCACGGCCGGGAATAACTGCAGAGGAACAAAAAGACAATCATAAATGATAATTCATCTTCATGGCATTGATTAAATAGATTTGCATTATTGTACAATTCTATTCAGGGCTGACACTGGTTAGGAGTGTACTGCTTTTAGTTAGCTATTGCTGCCAAGGACATAACATTTTTAACATTACATTTTATATGTCAACTATGCCATATAAATTACATATTTCCAATTTATTAACATCTGGACAAAGATGATATTGAAACATGATCATCATCAACATGGCAACATTTCCTTAATTGCACTTTCATGGCTAACTTGTATAAATCCTTGCCATTGGTTCGTAATTCACACAAGGTCTTTATTTCTAAAAACCTTAGCCCAAGACATCACAGCAAATTTATAGGCAGTTGCAATCCAACATCTGGAATAAACCAGTCAAAGTAACTCACCCTTCTAGCGTCCAAGATCTTGTTGTCGAAGATGAAGTTGATGCAGGTTCGAAGGACCTCCAGCCTCCTGGCCGAGTTGGTGATGAGCTTCCGGTGGTGTCCCTCGAAGGACATGATTGGGGGCCCATAGGGCACGATTTGAGCCTTGTGGGTCCGCGGCTTGGTTAGGTTGGGGTTCATACTTTGGATTATCTGAATGAATGATACACAACATATTTCAATGAATATCATATGGAATAATTCTAGTTCTATCGGAGTAACAATAAAAGAATTGGTGATGAGTTGTGATGGTGGCCCTCGAAGGAAATGATTGGGGGCCCATAGGCCACGATTTGAGCCTTGTGGGTCCGCGGCTTGGTTAGGTTGGGGTTCATACTTTGGATTATCTGAATGAATGATATACAACATATTTCAATGAATATCATATGGAATAATTCTAGTTATATTGGAGTAACAAAAAAAAGAATTGGTGATGAGCTTGTGATGGTGGCCCTCGAAGGATGTGATCAGGGGCCCATAGGGCACGATTTGAGCCTTGTGGGTCTGCTGCTTGGTGAGGTTGAAATTCATGATTTGTATTATCTGAACGAATGATATACAGACGATATTAAATGAATAACATATGGAATTATTGTAATAATAATTGGAGTACCAGGAATAAAATTCCTTGGGCTCGGATGAAAGGTCCTCAGGGCACAACTTGAGCCTCTTTAGTCCTCATCGTGGTTAGGTTTGGGTTCATGCTTGGGATTATCTGAAATCATTTAAAGAATGACATAAATATTTGAAATTAATGGAAAATCATGAAGAAAAAAAACATTTATGTTACTGTTTGAAAAAATAAACAGGGGATATTAGTTTCAAAACAAAAGATAACGTTCATGACGATAGGGCACAGGCTGCACCTTATGTGTCAGCCGCTTTGGTATAGTTTCATACTGTTTTTTCTGTTCTAAATAGATTGGAAGATAACGGTATTAATGAGTAAATAGATATTTCTGGCAGGAGATTATGAAATATGTGAGTTATGATGATGGTTCTTCAAAAACATAGTTGGGCCCCATATGTCTCAATGTGAGCCTCCAGAATCAGTGGCCTTAATTAGTTTGAAAGAAATTTCTTTACTAAATCAACGAAACAAAATATTGATGTTGACACAATAATAATTTAATGGTAGCCCTCAAAAGGGTCATAACAGATTGGTTAACTTGTAAGATTCATGCTTTTAATAATCGTAAACGTTGTTATATTCGCGGACATTCATTTTCTCGTATTTTGCGCTAGATTTGGTGAGCGTGAATTCTAAAACCTGCAAAAAAATAGTGTGGTGTGCGAAGGCATAAACTCTGGTTTTGAGCGCATGCAATACCTATCTACATCAAGAGCGCATGCTGTACTAGTATCGGAACATGCCTTGCGTATATTTGAAATTAAGATGTGTATATTCCTCTTGCAAAGGTAAAATAAATGACACTTGTTGAGCACGAATTTCAAAAATCCGCCGACGTCTTTTGCGTTGCCTAGCGGGTACAATTAATCACGCGAAAAAATAATGTTTTCAGAATGTAAAACAAAATCAATAAAATGAAACAATTCTGAGATTAACTGTCATATGGTGATGTTGTTGGTACTTGCAGATAAATATAAAGTGGCCTCTAAAGGCATGATTGGGTCCATATTCTGGTCAGGTTAGAGATCATGCTCTGGACCGTCTGAAACTAATGGAGAAAGTATATGAGAAAAAAAATATCAAAGAATAAACAAAAGAATAAATGAATGAACGAATGAATGAAATTAAATGCAATCGAGATGCCAATAGAACCATTACTTCCTGATAGAAATCAGAGATCCTCCGGGTCGCTGAAGATGAGTCTTCAGGCACAAAGGAGTGTGGCTTCATAGGTAGACTGTAGTCTATCCTCTGGATAGCCTGATCAACATTGAAGAGAGTAAAGAATACGAGAGTTCAAGAGAAAAAAGAACGAAAAACGCATGACATTTAATTATTCTATGCTGCAACACATATTGACAACCATGCATAGAATGCTTCAAAATGAGCCAATGTCCGACAACCCCATCTCAGTCCTCATCGTCTTCCTCTTCCTCCTCCTCTTCTTCCTCTTCCCCTCTTCCCCACCTCCACCTCCTCCTCTTCCCCTCCTCCTCTTCCCCTCCTCCTCTTCCCCTCCTCCTCTTCCCCTCCTCCTCTTCTTCCTCTTCCCGTCCTCCTCCTCCTCTTCCTCTTCTTCCTCTTCCCTTTTTCCTCTTCCCCTCCTCGTCTTCCCCTCCTCTTCTTCCTCTTCCCCTCCTCCTCTTCTTCCTCTTCCCCTCCTCCTCTTCCCCTCCTCCTCTTCCTCCTCCTCTTCTTCCTCTTCCCCTCCTCATCTTCCCCTCCTCCTCTTCCTCCTTATTTTCCTCCTCATTTCCCTCCCCTTCTTATTCATCCTCTTTTTATTCTTCCATCATCCCCTCATTATCGCAGTCAATAATAATAAGGAAAGGTTGTTAGAAATGAACCTACCGCTTCATCTGCATCTTCTACTTTGAACATCATCATCTCATCATCACAATCAATAATAACGAAAGGTTGTTAATAATCGACCTACCGCTTTGGCCAACCCATCGTCGATGACCTCTAGAACCTTGGGAACGCTTAGGGTGGGGAAGGGGACCTGGATCATCCTGGAGTGTTCCCTTTCCTCCTTCCATCCTGACCACTTTGCAACGACATTATAAAAGTAAGCTGCCACTAGATCAGAATATCTAGTTAAGGTAAGAAAAGAGTTTACAATCGACCTACCGCTTTGGCCAACCCATCGTCAATGACCTCTAGAACCTTGGGAACGCTGAGGGTGGGGAAGGGGACCTGGATGATCCTGGTATGGGCACCATCTACTCATTTCTCCTCCTCCTGTTAATTTTCATATTCTTATCATCATCTCATCATCACAATCAATAATAATGCAAACCATTTGATAAAAGAACCTACCGCTTTGGCCAACCCATCGTCGATGACCTCTAGAACCTTGGGAACGCTGAGGGTGGGGAAGGGGACCTGGATGATCCGGGTGTGGGCACCGTCTGTCGGCTTGGGGATCTTCTGCAGGTACTGTGCCTTGGATGGGTTCTCCTGCAAATGAATAATATTGTTAAGATTTGTAATATCATCATTTTACTTGATTAAGCCCCAGTCACACTGAAACCAACAATGATTTTGTTTTACAAAATGTAAATTTTTCTGTCGAGGTTAAATTTTTGTACGAAATGAGAATTTTCGTGGAAGTGGAAGTGGTCGTGGTCAAAATGAATTTTGGACAGATCTGTTGTCGCACGACACCCATTTCTTTGTACGACTGTCGTACAACATCGCAAAACAAGCCACGAAATTTTGATATTTCCATGCATTATGCGCGCATGCAAAAGTAATGTTTTGAAATGATAGCATGTGTATCAAAATACCATGCAGCAGTACAATTTATTTCCAGGAAAATCCAAATTCAAACATTCACTTTTATAATAACGTTTCAAATAAAAACTTTGTATAAATATTATTTATAAGCACCCATTTTTAATATAATATATTTGTCTTGTTTGTTATGCATAATTATTTAATATTATCTTGCATGAAGTAATCATACTGCAAAGTGCTATGCAACATGCTATAATCTTACAAGGTTACGCTGATGTTATTGCTTTTATGCATGATTAAATAACCATTTTTTTGTACTGTCCTTTTTATCTATAATTAGATTAATGATGTTGCACAAATATAAACAATGCATAGTATGAATATATGTTTCGGTACCTGTATTTAGAAATAGCAAATTAGATTTGTCATTAGCATTTAATGTTATGTCTACAATGTAGACCCTTCTAGTAAATAATTGATGGGATCATTGCAATGGGAAAATGCTAATAATTATAGATATAAACATTTATAAACACTTCCTTCACACAGACATCTCTAAAAAGACGTTGCACCATTGCACACATTAGTCAAGATTACAGATTGAAAGAATTGTGCAAGTTGTGACAAGAATATATAACTTTATGGCACATGGTTAAGCGCACGCACAATCAATGAAATAATTGTAAGATCAATCGATTAATTGTAACTCTTTATTCTGGGGCCCTGGCCCCATATTCATGAAACACTGCTAGCAATAGTTCCTTGCTAAGTGTATTTCAAACATGCAGTTTATTGAGCGACAAACAGTTTTCCTAGTCCCCAACTAGGGTCAACTGGGTAAGCCTTAGGTACCCTTTAAGTTTAAGTTAACCTTTGTTAGCAACTAAAAGATCCTGTGTATACATGATTCTTAGCCACGTCATCGAAAATAGACTTAGCAAGGAACTAAGCTAGGGGGCTTTCATGAATATGGGCCCTGATGTTACAATGACTGATGTACTACAACTAGGGATCCTTTCTTATTATCATGCTCCCCAACACCAAAGCTCCATATCAAAAACGTTACATTATTTTATTGAAGTGATCCACAAACTTTGTATTAGATTATTCCAAAAGTGATATTTGAGACTTCAGTCATATAATGTACAAGTACCAATATCATTGTAAGATTATTCTGAATGATACATGTGTAATATTCTTGTTTTAAGAAAATGTTTACCTAGTCGTATCCTGAACGTTTGCGCAAAGTATCCACATTTGGATACTATGGACAATCGAAGTATCCAATCCCACTTTCCAATTCAATCTTAAATACATAATAAGGGAAACATTTGAAAATTTCAAAACCCATTTCATTTTTCTGTTTACCATATAAGCCAAACAACAAGGTACAAGAGAAGTGTGGATGCTTTAAGTAATTTTGGTTGAATTAGACAAAGTTAATGGATCACTTTAAAGTACAAATTTGTTACAACAATATGAATGGCTCTTTAAATACCAATATAATACAAAGCAGATCATAAAGGTGTACAGAAGAAGATGGCATGACTTTATAGTATACAAATGATGCGCAGGTATGAGTGGGTCGGTAGGAATTGTTTGCACAAAGTAACTATGGAACTGTTAAACCCACGAGGCGAAGCTGAGTGGGTTTAGACTAGTTTCCATAGTTACCGCGTGCAAACAATTCCACCGACCCACGAAATAAACTTGCGCATCATCTGTTTTATAGAATGGGCATTGTTACGCCCCCCAAAAAAGTCAAAACATTTAAAAATTAGAAAAATTACCGGATGCATGAAATAATTTTACTGGACGCGTGAAATTTGTTACCGGACGCATGATTTTTTTACCGGACGCATGAAATTTTTTACCGGACGCATGAAATTTTTACCGGACACATGAAATTTTTACCGGACGCATGATTTTTTTACCGGACGCATGACTTTTCATGCATTCAGTACAATTAATTGTCTGCACAAATTTTGCTCTCAACCAATCAGATTGCAGGGATTTATCAACCCATTCTATAATAACAGTTAAAGCACATGGGAATTTAAAGAATCTAAAATTTAAAAAAGTAAGAACTTCTAGTGGTAATTACTAGTCCTGAGTCAAAACAGGTACCCATCTGATATCCAACAACCGTGGGTGATATTTCAACATTACCGATCTATACAGGGTATATCCCTTTTGTCTAATGACTTGACTTGATATCACCGTATATTCTTATTCTTTGCTTCAATTCAGTTCACCAGCAATACAATGTCCAGGATGATCCAGGACACAATTTGGCTGAATTTCAAAGGGCCCATTGTCCTGATGTCTATAATCAGAACTCAAGGGATCAACTGGATAATGAAAGGCAACCATTAGAATATCTCCGTGGACCATATCAACGAGACATTGGCCCGTATTCACAAAGGAGGTTTGTAGGAGGTTTGTACAAACCATGGTTTATCCATGGTCTACATCTATGGAGTGCCATTTGTAAACTGATGGAGAAAGAATGTAAACTCCTTACTTGTTAACAATGTTGATGGTACACATTTACTAAATGCACCAAATACATGTTTGTCTTCTCAGATGGTGAAATTGGCTGGTTAGCAAGCACTAACAGTCATATCATTAGAAATTAGAAATTGTTTTTACTTGTCTACGAGCAGCACTCCATAGATGTAGACCATGGTTTAAACCATGGTTTGTACAAACCTCCTTTGTGAATCTGGGCCATTTTGAATATGATGTAAAAACTTAACTCATGGTGTGTTTATTGAAATAAAAAATCATTAGAAAATAGTAATCAATACTATTTGTTATTCGCAAATTGGCAAACTGTGGGGATTTCACAGCATATAAATAGTTTCAGTAAAGAAGCATGATACAATATGTTGTATAAACATTCATTTGATCTAGAGTATAAATTAAAGCAAGTACACTAAAAGAAATACTGGAGATTTAAAAATTGGCATACATACAGTGCATATAAAAGTATTCTTTGTTAATATGTGACAAGCTACTAGTATAGTATACTATGAAATGCAATTATGCTGAAAAAGCTATCATATGGAACATCGCATTATTAGTGTAATTACAAGTTATATTTTCTAACTAGAATACCGACTGTGAAAAACCTTTTACACCAATTATCATTACCCACTTGCTGTACCAAAACTGAGACTTGAAGATGCAGATTACCCAGCATTCATGCTTCTAATCAATGATCGTGTATCAGAGGCAGTATATAGGCGCAATATTGCATGTTTTATGTGAAGTTCTTTACACTTTTTTTCTTCTTTCCTTTCCCCAAAATTCTTCTTACAAATTTTGTTTTCAAATTCGGGTTTCTTGCATTTGCATCGAGGTCTGGTGCGCAGTCGTACAGTCAAGTCACAGACACAATACAGTGCGATTGCCCAGTGTATCAGCACAACAATCTGTCTTTGGGAACTTTAGGAACTTTGGGAACTTGGGTTACTTTTTCACAAAAAATGTACTTGGAATATACAGAAATGTACCTCCCATTAATGGGCAGAAATGTAGTTGTTTTGCTTTCATAGCAGAATTAATAGGAACATTGGACAGCTACACTGAAGTACCACATTGCCAACACAGCTCCAAAAGAAACTTGTACAATATCATCAACACTGCTAAATGAAGTATATAAGACTCCAGGGGGTGTTTCACAAAGATTCTAATGCCCGGCGCAGACAGAGCCGACTCGACTGAATGTCATTCCGATCGGCTCAGTTTTCAGTGCCTCGCGACACACATTTTGCCAGTCGAGAGACAGTCGGATGCCAGTTGGGGCCGATTCAACACGATAAATCTGCTCCGACCGACCGGGCCCAACTCTAGCCTGATTAAAACCAGTCGGATCGGGTCGAGTCGGCTCTGTCTGCGCCGGGCTTAAGTTGAACTTAACTCTAAGTTGGACCTAACTATTATGGAGAGCCATTTGTAGCCTTTAAAAACATATTCAAAAGCAAGAATGCAAGTATTTTAGACTGTCAAAAATATAACATCAAGAACATGGTATCTCCTTGATAATAGACAATATCATTATGATTTAATCAACATTTTATGCCTTTTAATAGAACCTTTCCAACATTTTTTTTCAAAGTAACAGCTTTCCATAATTTGTAAGTCCAACATAGAGATAAGTTCAACTTAGGATCTTTGTGAAACAACCCCCTGGTAGAGATATGAAAATGATAGCTATACACATCAAAAAACTCTGCACCAGAAGACCAAATTTCACAAGAAAGAAAGGTATCCCATTATTGGCGATTTGGACAGGTGCATTGTGGGTAATCAAATTATCTTTGGGACTCTGTTTGGTACAGCGGGTAGGGAGAATTAAATGAGAAGAATTTCCTTTCTGTTTTTTCTCTACTAAAGCAAGTAGGCAAAGAGAAAGTGATTAATTTGACAACAGTATGTACTCATTTTCCCCAACAATACTGGGTGTGTTTCACAAAGATCCCAAGTCAAACATAAGGTCTAAGATGGGCTTAAAAATTATGGAAAGCAATTAGTTTCTTTGTAAAATTGTTAAACAAGTTCGTAAACAGGCCTACAATTCATTACAATTTTCTTTTATCAAAGAGAAATCAAGTTATTGATGTGAAATTCTGTGGAAAATTTCCAATATTTGTGTTTGGGCTCTTGAATATGTTTCATTCCGAAGCTACAAATGGCTTTCCATAATTTGTAAGTCCGACTTAGTGTTCAGTTTGAATTGGGATCTTTGTGAAACACACCCCTGAGCTACCATGTTAGAGGTGAAAATGCAGAGAGGTACTAGATGAATAATTAGTCAGCAAGATAACAGAATTTTATAGAGAACCAGCCAACCAGTTGCAATGAACACAGCATCACTGGCGAGAGAGAATCAGATTTGATGCAAGCGCTCCCATTCTCGCCATCACCTTTTGGCAAATTTTCAATTTAGAAGACACATTGACACATCATAAATGTTAAAATATGATATTAAGAGGTGTGTTTGGCTGCCATCGCAAGTTGCTTCGAAATCAAACCCAACTTTGCGTTTGATTTTAATACTAATGATTAAAAACAAAGCTTCATTTCATTGACATCTTGCAAAGAAGTGCTATTCTCTTTTAATATGCAATGGACAGTTTGGTTTGATTGCATAGTTGCAATCAATCAACTAACAAACACATCTTTCGCATTCTTGCAATCCCCTTTTGGAAACAAAACTGACCTAGCGCAAATTGTTGAATGACATAGTGCATAATATGTGCATCATTCAGAAGTCCCACATATTGAGGCACCAAGGTATATATATTTTTTGCAAATACGCAATAGCGAGATTGGTTCCCATACCGGTTGCAACTGATCGCATACATTGTACCTGTGCAAATATGCAGGATTTTCATTAGGGTAATAAGGGACAACCTTTAATAAACTTTGCACCTTCTCCTCCTTTAATTCGTAGTACTCAATGATTAGAAAAATCTTATTACAAAGCTGCAATGAATTATAAGCTGAATTCTGTTATTGTTTCTTTATTTGCATACTTCATTAGTCAAAGTTCATTTAAAAAGCTGTAATTAATTGTATGTCACTTTCATTCATTTTATTATATATTATGTGATCAGCGATATACCTCTTTGTTTCAGTGACAACAGCATGCTCGGATTATCATTCACCCATGCTCCTAATAATCACTATTTCTAAGGTTTTTGGTAAATGCGATCTGACCAGTGAAGAATGTATCATCTTCATGTTAAACCGTTCATGACTGACTGATTTTGGCACAGCCATGTATTCTTCATAGACCCAAGTGAGATTTTTTTCCGGGACCAGTCCTGATCGGGTGAACAGTGATCTGAAAATCCTGCTTATTTGCACTCTTATTTAATAAGTTTCACTTAAGCATCAACTCTAACATGTCAAGATACGTGGAGGAAGCCAAGTTTTACCTCTGACGTCTTAGTCAAGACAGTCGGATTCTCCTGTTAAAAGTATAGATTTAATTAGAAAATTAAAATAAATATCATACTAAATATTCGTAGCTATGTAAATCCTAATATCACTTGTATAAGTTTGACAAATGTTAACATTACAATCATTTTAGGAGATGACTATAAGCCAGAAGGAGAAATACATACAATGTTGCACATTGAATTAAAATAAATATTGCAAAAATATTCCTAGCTACAAAAATATTACAGTATCTATTGTCTTTTAACTTCATAACCAAGTTAGTTTATTACATAAATTGTTGCTAGTTCTATATTTTATATAGAAGCCAAAAGAATACCAAAGTTGTACATTTGATTGTTCCTAAATAATAGTATCTCATAATTATAATGAAATTGTGAGATTATTGCACAAATATATACCAGATGACGAGATATGTTTCAACCATCCAATATCGATTAAATCATTTTGATTTAAGTATAATGACTTGGTCTAATAAATAAACCAGTCGTATACAAACGTGAGATACTTCATATACGTAGTTATGTTAACTAATTTATACATTTGATGTACATTAAATACAATGGGATAAGGCAACAAAAACAATGCGCAACTAGACCGGCTCCCCTTGGTAGAATACAATGATTATTATATTATTCTAATATAATGTCTCTATTGCATGTATGAAAATTCAGATATTGATTACTACTTATCAAAGAGAGAAAATACTAATGATATAATTATTCAATAGAAGCAACTAATGTTCTGATACCTACTGTAATTTTAGCTGAACAACCTGCATATAAAAACCACCTGTCTTGAACCATAGCAAGCGGCTTGCAACCCTCACCCCTACGTAGCAGTTGGTGTGCAAAGACAACCTCTTTAAAGACTACTTCTTTCTGTATTCTTAGGGTGTGAGAACAGGTTTTGCTTTAAGCGCTTGCCTGATGGGCCGATGCCGCTAAAGACGAGGGGAACAAATCTAAGATGAATGAAATTAATAATAAATTACTGCACTTTAATATCTACTTAAAAGCAATGGGGAAACTTACGTTGACATAGAGCCTCTCTGCGACGTCTCTGATGTTCTTGAGAGCTTTCTCCGGCTGCCCCTCCTCCTGAGCTAATGTCTCCTGGATCACAGCTATCAGCTGAAAATCAAACAAGGAAACTAAAAGTTAGTGAAAGGTTTTTCCCTTGCCATTTCAGAATCTCAAAGGGAAAAGGTTTATTGTTCGTCAAATCTGATTGATGTAGAGTCTCTCTGCTAGGTCTCTGATGTTCTTGAGGGCTTTCTCCGGCTGCCCCTCCTTCTGGGCTAACGTCTCCTGGATCACAGCTATCAGCTGAAAATCAAACAAGGAAACTTAAAGTTAGTGAAAGGTTTTTCCTTTGCCATTTTATAATCTCGAATGGAACAGGTTTATTGTTCGTCAGATCGCATTATTTAAAGTCTCTCTGCGACATCTCTGATGTTCTTGAGGGCTTTCTCCGGCTGCCCCTCCTCCTGAGCTAACGTCTCCTGGATCACAGCTATCAGCTAAAAAATCAGACAAATGGTGATGGAAACATAAATAATAACCAAATATTAGAAAAACTAAAATAATATAAGGGCTAGAAATTAACTTTTTTTGCTGGTGGCCCGGTCGGGCCAGTAAAAATAGTATTTTTCAAATTTTGGTGGCCCGAAACCAGAATCTGCTGGCCCGAATAAATAAAGAAGAACAAAAGTAAAATGACTAATGACATAGCAGCCATAGTACTTTACTACTTAGAGTTGAATCTTAGACATTATTAGGTGAATTATTGAAACCCAACATTGAATCAGTTCAGTCTCATCTTGGAGACACCAAATGATGAAATTAAGGAAGTTTTCATGTTCGATTTTGTCAACTTTTGAAACTTCATATCACTAACAAAAAAACACATGTATGGGACTGGGCTTCAAAAAATCGTCAAAATAATTCATAATTGGCAAGCATAATCAATTTGCCAAGACAATATTACATGCGTAAGCACAACACTCATATCTTTTTATGCTGATTCCTTCATAATATTTGTTAAAATGTACTATTATTATGGTCTGAAAGAAGAATTATAACCCTGATCTTGCAGAAAAAAATTGCAAAAACAAAATCGCGCAGCGTGCATGTGAGATTGTTCACAACACAAACAGATAAGGGCTGAGAATAAGGGAGTTCGTAGTTACAAACTGCGCATGCGCCAATTTCTGAGACGAAAATTCACTGTACCAAAAACATCGATATTGCCCGTTGTCCCATAGACCTTCGTGCAAGTTTGAAAATTAAAATGAATGGTTACATTTATTCAATTTTAAATATTTTAGGATTAAGGTGAGTTTTTTTTGGTCAGGTCTTTCAAAAGTAATGAGAATTCACGCACGCACGCGGAAATTCTGCAAAGAGCTCCTGTACTTTAAATGCGTGCGTCACAGGCTGTGCCATAAACGTGCGCGTAAAGCGTCAATTTTGGTACAATCTTCCGAAAACCCGGTTACGTCCGTTGCTCCATGGGCTAACTACGAACTCCCTTATTGAGATGGGGGAAGAGAGGGGGAGAGAGAGAAAGAGAAAACCAGAACGTCAATGACGTAGCGCTCATCCGCCATCTCGCAACATCAAATATCGCAAATTTCATGTGGTACACTTTTCAACTGGTCAAAAAATAAAAATTTGATGCCCTGGAAGGGACATAAAAATAAAATTTAAAAAAATTAGAGTGAAAAAAATATAAATTTGACGCCCCGGAAGGAACATGGGAAAAAAAAAAAAAATAATAATAATAATAATAATAAATTAATTAATTTTAAAAAAATAAATAAAAAAAATTAAAAAATAAATAAATAAATAAATAAATAAAAAAAGTAAAAAAAAAAACAAAAAAAAAACAAAAAAAATAAAAATAAAAATAAAATAAAAAAAATAAAAAAAATTTAAAAATGTAAAAATTTAAAAATTAAAAATTACCATAATTAATGAATGGAGAAAAATTTCAAAATTCTGTGTAGAAGTTAAGTGTACCAAAGTTAGCTCTACCAGATAAAGCAAACCAAATCAAAATCGGTCGAGAAATGAAGGAGAAGAAGCATTTTTTGTGATTTCGAATAAATTTGCATAAATTACCATAGATAATGAATTTCACGATTCTGTGTAGAAGTTTTAAATCCCCCTCCTAGCCCTATCTTATGAACCAATCAGAATCAAAATCGGTTGAAAAATAACGAAGAAGAAGCATTTTGAAAACTGTGGACGGACGGACGGACGGAAGGACGGACGGACGGACGGAAGGACGGACGGACGGAAGGACGGACGGACGGAAGGACGGACGGACGACGGACGCAACGGCATGGCATAAGCTCATCGGGCCCTTCGGGCCGGATGAGCTAAAAATGCCTCTTTTTGTGCAAGCGCTCTCCGACTTTCAGATTTCAGTGATTTAAGATCGCTCTCTCCTCTCTTTTTGAATCACAAATCAAGCGTTGTTTGTGAGGTAACAAATTTGCAAATAATTCACATAATTGTCTGCACAATTGTTTCAACATTTGGTGGCCCGATCGGGCCAGCAAACATTGGTAATATGATTTTTTTACTGGCCCGACAACAATTTTTACTGGCCCCGGGCCATCGGGCCTGTGCTAATTTCGAGCATTGGCTTAATAATAGCCAACAATTAGAAAATCAAAAATAATAATGGCTACTCTGCACCAATGACTTGTATAAATGAAGCACTTTTAATCATTATCATTACCCAAGTTTAAGCCCCGAGTCATGTCGGTTATTTAATAAACCAGGTTGTTGTTGTTTTTTGTGAACCCTACAGTAATGGTTAGAAATCTGTAAAAAAGTCAATGTGGAACCCAAATAAAAAGTTTACTTTAACAAATATAGGGATATGTGAAAGCATAAATTGATTTTTAAACAAAGCAAATAAATAAAACATTTGAACTGGATGATTTGATTTGTATGTGTTTCAAGTCACAGTGACAGTACATTTACTTTACCTTGTCAAATAGATCACAGGGTCTGTAGGGAGGGCCGCGCTCGTTGACGAACGCTCCGAAGCTCATGCTGTCTAGTACCTTGCTGAGGAATTCGTCCCCACTGGCCATTCTCCGGAACAGGAACATACCCTGCAAATGAATCAAGAAAAAGGGTGTTGATCCGTTACTAGTTAACAAGCAGATATGTGATCAGTCGTAGGAAGATTGCTCTAAAATCTCAGATTCCTTGATCCCATCATCCCCATGATTGAAATCTCCCTTAATCCTCTTTAATCCCATTTAATCAAAGGAGCAGATCTGCAATCAGTAGTAGGAAGATTGCTCTAATCTCTTTGTTCAGGAGTCTTGGCTTGGAGGTTAAGTCTTAAGCAAAGCCCCTTACCCTCTTTATCCCATTATCCCTTAATCTTTAATCCCATTTAATCCCTTCCTTGTTGAATTTGATGATTGGAGTCGGATGTATCCTAATGATGGTGAGACATGATCAATATCCTAGGAGCAGATCAGCTATCGTTCGCAGGAAGATGGCCCTAATCTCTTTGTCCAGGAGTTCTAGCTTGGAGGTTAAGTCTGAAGCAAAGCCCCTTACCCTCTTTATCCCATTATCCCTTAATCTTTAATCCCATTTAATCCCTACCTTGTTGAAAGTGATGACTGGAGTCGGATGTATCCTAATGATGGTGAGACACGATCGATATCCTAGGAGCAGATCAGCAATCGTTCGTAGGAAGATGGCCCTGATCTCTTTGTCCAGGAGTTCTGGCTTGGAGGGTGTGTCTGAAGCGATGGGAAACGCCTGGTCAGCAATCTTCAGGTCCGGTCTCAGAACCTAGGAGAGAAAATATCATAGGGATCTAATACCATTGATAGTCAAAATGTGTACAAAGTCAGTGCAATGAGTTATCATGCAATGAGTTAATATCACTTTGCATTTTCGCTCATTACTCAGCCATATATCATCCATTTAACGTGACATTTTCACACAATACTCAGAGGACATATCAAATCACAAAACTACACATTATACTAACCATTCATCACCCTCTGCACATGGCAAAAAAGTTACTTGATCCCTTTAACCCTTTCAGGACCATAGTCGCAATATTGCCACAAGCGGTTCCCACCGCTTCGGGACCATAGTCGCATAATTGCGACGAAAACAAAGGCTCCAGTTAGAAGCTTGTATTTTCTTTGTATGTCGCCCTCTTGTACTGAAATGAATACAGTGCGATTCGCTGCTTCTCGTGCTTTCCAATGCGGTATAATACTATAGGGAGTACCATTGAAAAAAAATCAGAAATTCTCTTCGAAAGATTACGCCAGTGCAATTTTCCCTCCGTGTTCAGCTCATTTTATGCTTCATTATGTCGGATTCTGACTTGGATGTGTCTGATGCGGAAGCATCAGGATCTTTCCAAGTGAATCCTAGTAGTCTTTCTTCTTCTTCTGGAGAATTTTCTGGGCTTTCTAGTGAAGAAAGTATGTCGTTGAGCTCTGATGATGAGCCCCTTGTTGTTGGAGCTCCGCCAGCTTATCCAGCAGGGAGAGCTTCACCGCCACCACCACCCCCGAGAGTTGTGCATGCGAGACAGCGGGGTTCACGGAAGTAGGTCGCGCTACATGCGCGCATGGCCCGCACGCGAGTGCTTATAACGTGGGAGTCTATGGAGAAAACATTTCTTCTTGTTGGATAAAATGCAAAGTTTGATTGGTCTGGTCAAATTTGTATTCCATCTGGTTCGGATGGTTTTGTTTAGTTTCATCAGGTTGCAGAGCTACCAACATTTAAATTCGACAATCAGGTTCAAGATTTAGGGAAATTTTATCAGAACTCAGGGAGATATCTATCAAATGCATACAACCTTAGGACAATAATCTGTCAATAATCAGGGAGATTGGCTGATGGGATGAAATCTAGTCTGGTTATGTGTTATGGTCTGGCTTGATTGGCCCGGATTCGCAAAGGAGGTTTGTACAAACCATGGTTTAAACCATGGACTACATGTACATCTATGGAGTGCTGCTCGTATACAAGTAAAACAATTAATACTTTCTAATGATATGACTGTTAGTGCTTGCTAACCAGCAAACTTCACCATCTGAGAAAACAAACATTTATTTGGTGCATTTAGTTAAATGTGTACCATCAACATTGTTAACAAGGAGTTTACATTCTTTCTCCATCAGTTTACAAATGGCACTCCGTAGACCATAGTTTAAACCATGGTTTTTTACAAACCTCCTTTGTGAATCCGGGCCATTGAGTGTGGTCAGGTTAGGTTTGGGACATACAAAATGTTTTACCTACTTTTGATCTATTCGTTCTTTGATAATTAGATTATATCTTACCATAGTAAGTCCCTAGTTGACACGTTCATATATGGCATCAGATGGAAGCAATAAGTTTGAACACACATTGTGGAAAAACTAATCTGTTTTCAATCTATTCGTTCTCTGGGTATCTATATCTCTAATGTCTGTTGCAGCTAAATCCATATTGCGCTCTAAATCACAATCACAGGAAAAATGTATGACGAGTCAATCACGCATATGTTTGTACGCACTGTGAGCGTCATTAATTTATTTGATGCTCGCTCATCGAAAAGACTCGGGGCGCGAGCGATTACTGTATACAGGATCCTATGCGCGCACGCACAGCATCATGTAGTGGCGCATGGCCACTAGTTATGTTATATCTTACCATAGTAAGTTCGTAGTTGACACGTTCATACATGGCATCAGTAGGGAGCTGCAAGTTTGCGCACTCGGGAATGGACAGGTAGCCACCATCCAGATCTGCTACTATGACATCCAGCTATAATCAGGATGAATTGAAGAAGAAAAACAATTATCAACCTTCAACCGTCATTAATGGAATCGACTTTTGTGTTCTACATGTGCATACCTAGTTCAAGGTCAGTAACACTCTCTACAAAGGGGTGTTCTCCAATACTCATATGTTCATGAGCAGCTTCTTTGAAAGACAAGTACACCCCTGTCAATAATGGAATCAACTTTCATTTCTACATGTGCATGACTAGTTCTAGGTCAGTACCATTCTCTAAAAGGGGGTGTTCTCCAATACTCACATGTTCAGCAGCATCCTCTCTGAGGGACGAGTGCACCCCTATGATGAATGGAGTTGGCGTGCTGAGAACTTCTATGAGTAAGGCAGGCAGTACTGGTATGTAGACATAGCTGAGGAGAGGAACAAGTAAGATTTGTTAAAACAATATTGATTAGACTTTTGCCCACCACTTGGGATACTTCAATCAATTAAAAGTCTTATAACAAATGTTTTGTATGAACTTCTGTTTGCTAATTTCAGCAGCTCTCTGACTGAGGACCACATATATGCATTAGTAGGTGGTTTCTGGCAAAAACTTACATTAAAAATATCTGCATTCAAATTGGCAACAACCTTTAAAATGTGTGCTAACTTTAGTTGATGTCTTTCCTGTAATTCAGTGGAAAGAGAGATGAATGGGCACCCACCAATATGTGAAGATTATCAAAAATATACATGCAGCCAAATTGGCAACATGATTAATAAGTGCTTACTTCAGTTGCTTTTAAAAAAATCTAATACCAATGAAAAACAAGGTGAAATGAGGGCCTATCAGTACGTGAACACTTACAAAAACAAGTGAGAATTTTCCTACCAAATTGGCAACATGCATAGATACATGATCGCTAACTTCAGTTGCTGTCTTACCTGTATTCCAGTAGAAAGAGGAGTGAAATGAGCAACATGCTTAGATACAAGATCGCTAACTTCAGTTGCTGTCTAACCTGTATTCCCGTGGAAAGAGGAGTGAAATGAGCAACATGCTTAGATACAAGATCGCTAACTTCAGTTGCTGTCTAACCCGTATTTCAGTGGAAAGAGGAGTGAAATGAGCAACATGCTTAGATACAAGATCGCTAACTTCAGTTGCTGTCTTACCTGTATTTCAGTGGAAAGAGGAGTGAAATGAGCAACATGCTTAGATACAAGATCGCTAACTTCAGTTGCTGTCTAAACTGTATTTCAGTGGAAAGAGGAGTGAAATGAGCAACATGCTTAGATACATGATCGCTAACTTCAGTTGCTGTCTTACCTGTATTTCAGTGGAAAGAGGAGTGAAATGAGCAACATGCTTAGATACATGATCGCTAACTTCGGTTGCTGTCTTACCTGTATTTCAGTGGCAAGAGGAGTGAAATGAGCAACATGCTTAGATACATGATCGCTAATTTCAGTTGCTGTCTTACCTGTATTTCAGTGGAAAGAGTGAAATGAGCAACATGCTTAGATACATGATCGCTAACTTCAGTTGCTGTCTTACCTGTATTCCAGTGGGAAGAGGAGTGAAATGAGCAACATGCTTAGATACAAGATCACTAACTTCAGTTGCTGTCTAACCTGTATTTCTGTGGAAAGAGGAGTGGAATGAGCAACATGCTTAGATACATGATCGCTAACTTCAGTTGCTGTCTTACCTGTATTTCAGTGGAAAGAGGAGTGAAATGAGCGCCCCGCAGGCATCAGTGAGTCTGGTGTAGCCAAATTGGCAACATGCTTGTAAATGATCGCTAACTTCAGTTGCTGTCTTACCTGTATTTCAGTGGAAAGAGGAGTGAAATGAGCGCCCCGCAGGCGTCAGTGAGTCTGGTGTAGCTTCTGCAGTGGAAGAGGATCTTCTGGTCTGTCGCTGCTGCACAGAACAGCATGATGACGTTGTGAATACCTGACGGTGAATGGATGAAAAATAAGGGTAATTATTTTCATTTGTGATTAAATAAGAATAACTAGTTTCTTTAATACCAAGATGAAATAATTTTCAAACCAGTTGAAACAAGATTATAAAAAATGAACTAAGATGGCGGTCTTACCGAGTTGTTGAGCGAGCTGGGAGACTGATGACCGCGTGACGGGCAGGGAATCGCTGAGGGGCGGTTGCAATGCCTGTCTGTCACCGGCACCGATGGAAAACCGGACCTGCGAGGCAAGAAGGGCATGAAACAAAAATGTGATTTACTTTAATACTTTACAATATTGTTTTAACTAATATTTATATTATTTCTTACTCCATTTTTTTTTCTTTCAGACATATGTTTTAATATTGATAAACAAACCAATAAAAGGCAACAGAAATACAATACAATATACAATGTGATTGGCATCTCGGACTATTGCTCAAAGCTTAGCCCATTGCCTACAGGAAACTGGTGGGTCCTCGTAACTCTATGGGGATTGCAAAATCTAGTAGTGAACAGGGTAATTTCTCATTTCTTTGCAACTATCGCACCCAATTTCATAAACAAAATTTCCCTGACGAGAATTGATTTAATACATAAAACAGACAGGAGCCCCTTTAAATAATAATAATAATATGAACATTTATTTATAGCGCAGCTACTACAAATATATACTCTACTGCGCTTAAATAATTAAAAATAAGTTTTCAAATTTTCAGAGATGAAAATTGGATACTGTATTTGCTGGTGTATAAACCACACATTTTTCATGATGGAAGAACCCATAAAAAGGGGTTGCAGTTACTACACTGAAATAGTGTATGGGCAGGAAAAGTAAAATGACAACCCAAATTTGGGGGTGCGGTTAATACATTGATGCGGTTAATACGCCAGCAAATACGGTAACAATTAAATCTGAAAGTGAACTCACTTGAGGACCGTTGGGCGGAGGGACCTGGACATGACCGAGAAGGTTAATACGCCAGCAAATACGGTAACAATTAAATCTGAAAGTGAACTCACTTGAGGACCGTTGGGCGGAGGGACCTGGACATGACCGAGAATGTTCCCAACCAGAGTCTCTATTTCCACGTCGAGGTTGTCGACGTAGACCAAGTACATCAGGCCGAGGCAGTTCTGTGAAAAGAACAAAGAACAAAGAACATTTTAGTGTCAAACGATTTCTCAACTTTTAGTGGCCCAAAACAACTAGTTCCACATCAAGGGGGTCAACATACACTGTCACTGTGTATACTAAGTACATCAGGCCGAGGCAGTTCTGTAGAAAGATGAGAAGAACAAATTTCTCAACTTTTAACAGCCCAAATCAAAGAAAAAACATTCCTAAATCTGTTAAAGTTGGTTTGCTCTGTCTATAATTACTAGTTCCACATCGAGGTTGTCGACGTAAACCAAGTACATCATGCCGAGGCAGTTCTGTAGAAAGATGAGAAGAACAAATTTCTCAACTTTTAGTGGCCCAAAACAAAGAAAAATATTCCAAAATCTAATGAGCAGTATTTCCTAAATGCAAACTGATGAATGACATACCTTGAGCATTTTCTATTCCATGGGATTACCAAATAATAATAATGATATTAATAAAGCCACATGCTTATTCCCATTTTAGACGGGTAGTTCAGTTTTGGTATAGAGGGCGCTTCAGGAAATAATTATTTTGTGAGGTAATGAAAACGAAACTATCCCTTTAAATTATTAATAAAAATGTACATAATTTTTGTGTTGAGAGCACCATTTACACTGCAAATCATAGGCAAAACGATTCATACCTTTAGGGTTTCAAAGTGTTCCAGCCTTGAAATGAGGGATAGACATTTGGGGGCAAACATCGTCGTGTGTCGGACCAGCGACGCTTCGACGTCTTCGCTCTCCAGGTCATCGGGTCGGGATGGCGTCATGACGACGCCTTCGCTGAAGGACAGCACGGCGCAGTAGTGGCGCCGCGCCTCGATGTCCGTTAGCACGGAAACGTGGAACGTCGGCGGCAGCGCCTTGGTCGTGAGCCTCCATCCTGCTGGCTGGCAGAACTGCAAACAAAAACAGACAAAATCATTTAAAGGACCTAAAGAATACAACGTACTTTGACACTTATTCCATAGTTGATGACTTGAAACATAGGTCTGCCGAAAAAAAATCCATGAAAATAAACACAGTAGTGATTTAAGACTAGTTTTCTGATGCCAAATCTCACTTAGCAGCCAGTTTACGCCCCACCCACATTTAGGGTCCGGAATCGGCAGCGTGATTGACATGTGATCGACAATTAATTGGGTTACGTCATGACGCGTCATCTACAGAATTTAGTTCATTAGTCCGTTCTTTAGATGACGTCACATTTTGGCGATTTAAAAGGGGCGTTCCCAGGACAATTAGATATTTACTAATTACCGATTTCATGAGAAATGACTGCCAAATTCTTTTTCTTCGGGAAAAATTACATATAGAGAGCCGAATTGTGATAATTATGCCATCTAGACGCTGTAGTTCCTTCAAGTGACAATTTATACTTAAGGGTGTTGTCACATATCATGGGAGAGCACAAATGGACGCCCGACAGATAACACAAATTTGCGAAAAACAATTTATCCGGTGGTGAAAGTTGTCTCCATTGCCACATGCACAGAACTTTCCGCCGGATAAAACAAACGGAAATCGCCAGACAAGGAACGCATTCGCATAACAAGAAACGGGCAGGGAAACGCATACGAACGGAGATGAACAGATTGACAATTTCACTTTCCGGTAGACATCCGTTAACGCTATACAGTGATATGTGACACAGGCTTAAATCCCTTTCCGCTGGTGTGGCAGCTCAATTTCAACTTTGCAGTGTAAAGGCCCGCGCAGACAGAGCCGACTCGACCCGATCCGACTGGTTTTCAGTCAGGCTAGAGTCAGTTTCGCTCAGTCGGAGCCGATCCAACATGTTGATTTGGCCTTGAATGACCTCCGACTGGCACTTGACTGGACAAACCGGAATCCTGAGGCAGCGCATACTGAGTTAATCAGGCTGAAAACCAGTCGGATCGGGTCGAGTCGGCTCTGTCTGCGCCGGGCATAACACAACTGTCCATTGCAGAATAAAACGCAAAGATGTGCTTGATTTCAAACGCAACTTGCTATTGAAATCAAACCACATTTTTAATATGCAATGTGTTTGCAGTTGAACGCAAAGTTGCGTTTGATTTTGTGGTCTTGCTTTAATTAATAAATGCAAATCTTTTTGCAACATCCCCTTGTACATGTAGTTTAAGTTGGCAAAAGAGAAGAGAAAAAAAATCACCTCAATGATAACTTTGTTAGGTTTAGTTCTAGAACAAGTTCCAATCAATACCATTTCCCAATATTTTCAAGACACCTATTAAATGAAGTCATGAGTGTAGTATTTTGACCTGTTACTACTATTCAAGGGGAGTCAACGCTTATGTCCAAGAACGTTCATTCATATAGGAAATAGTCATTATATTTGAAATAGTTTGTTACACAAGTTGCCCAAATTTACACAGATGTGCAGTTCTAAGGATATTTCGACTGTAAACCATATTTGTTGTAAAGTTCATAAATCAAAGTTTGGAGAAAACAAAATGTACAAAAATGAAGAAAGAAAAAAAGGATATTGAAGCAAATGTCACCTGCCCTTGAATGACAATCTTTGAATGACAACCTACCACCCTCCAACCAAAACGTGGGAAAAAATCAACCCTACAGGTACTGCGCTTGAATGAATTTTCCTGAAAAATAAATATGCACAGTGACTGTGCACACAGACTAGGCCACAAGAACTCAAATATTACTTATTATCTTGTGTTTGTTTTATGAATGTGTAAATGTGCTTCTTTTCTGTGTGTAAGTATGTGAGTCACGTTGTGTGCATGCGTCTGAAAGTTCAAACGATGATCTGTGGATTTTGTAACCTGTACAGAGTTTCAGACAAATTTGTGAATAGCTGCATTTGAAATGTATCGGGTAATAAAAGCTTGAGTTTCACAAATTATACAACGAAGATGCGGGTGAGCTGCAAGACAATTTCAATTCAATTCAATTTTGGTTATTACACATACTGAGTAATAAGTCCGAAGACTAAACATGTCAGTTTACAACATTTGGAAATATAACAAAGTACACACATATAATATGTACTGTACAAAATAAATAATGAGTTAATCAAAATTATCACCTCACCAAAAGTTTACATTCTAAAAAACCATCAGACGACTGAATGTCATCTTTAGACAAAATTAGACAAACTAGACAAAATAACTAACTATGTAATACAAGCCTCTACACTAACTCTTTTTCTGTACTGGCCCATTCGGGGGAAGTAAAATCATAAATGTTGACATCTTACTTGCCCCAATATAAAATTGACTTGTCCTTTTACTTCTAGAAGTATTTAGTTGCCTGATTGGGCAATTTATGAAATTTTACTTGCCACAATATAAAATCGACTTACAAAATTTCTAGATGAGACATGAAATTTCATTGTTCTCTTGTAGTTGAACAATTTATTAGTTGCCTGATCAGGCATGCAAATTAACAATTTATGAAATTTGACTTGCCCGACACCAATTTTCACTTGCCCTGGGCAAGCGGGCAAGTGCTCATGTCAAGCCCTGTGTAATACATGCAAAATGGTACAAATGAGCATGAATTTCCATATGACCGCCATTTGAAACTTGCATCCCTAACAAACAAACAAACAAAAGAAGTATGGAACAGGTTTTTTTTTTTTTTTTTTTTCCCTTTCGTTAAAAAGATATTTACGGTTGAAGTGCTCAGATTTTTAACTATCCACTAGATAGTTATAACTGTGTACAAGGTCAGTGCAATGAGTTAGCTAATTTCACTTTGCATTTTCGCTCATTTCTCGGCCATATATTATCCATTTAACATGAAATGTTCACACATTACGTAGTCGACAACTCAACATATCAGATCACAAAAATACAAATTTTATCAACCATTGTATCACATTTTGCTCAGAATATCAACAAAGTTACTAAATCCCTTTAACTGAAATACAGAGTAGGATGTAAACCACAGCATTCTTTTCTAAAGTTTGTACAGTATTTAACTGTAAACATTTTCCCAGCAGCAGTGAAACAATTTGATTAGCCTATATCTAGTAGTAAGTGTACAGTGACTGCTGGTGTGACCAGCTACTAGCAGTTGGAAGTTGATGCCTGATACGATTATTGGGTTCATATTTTTACAGGGCTTGATAATAACACTAGCCCAATACCCAGCGAAAAAATTAATATTTTTATTTCGGGGGCTCCTTTTCGGGGGCTACTTTTCCAACTTTCGGGGGCTACTTTTATCATCTCGGGGGCTACAAATTTCCGGGCTCTTTTTCCAATTTCAGGGGCTACTATTAAGCTCTAATGTTGTAAGTGATCATCTTATAAGCATTTGACCACGATCCAAACAGAAAATCCCCCCCAAAAAATCCCCGAAATCAAAACAAAATTTTAAAAATTTAAAAATTGGGGGGGGGCTACTTTTTTTTTTCGGGGGCTCTTTTGGGCATTTGGGGGGCGAATTCGCCTGCCGCCCCCGTATATTTTTTTTGCTGCCAATACCTCTAGGCAAGTAACAAAAAAAAAATGTGCGCTTGGCAGGTAACATAAATATAACGTCTAGTTTGGTTGCCACACCGAGCAGCTAAATTATTGGTCAACAATGTGAGAACAATTTTATTACTTAGATGTGATACAAGTAAATCTCATCTAAAAGTAAAAGGGCAAGTAAATTTCAAAAATGTACAATTTTACTCGCCCGAACGGGCCAGTAGAGTAAAAATTAGTGTAGAGCCTATAAAGTCTGAGGTTTGTCTGGTGCTAGTCATATCAAGTAAATTTCCCTTTTAGCCAGCAAAAAGGTATGCCAGATTGCCAGCCCGATGTTGGTTGCCCAATAGATTTTACAAACTCATAAGATGAGAACATTTTTGTATTCATGTCAAGCGTCATCCATAATTGGAGTTTCAATCAATATACACGTAAGGAGCGAGGTTTTCAACAGTTTAACAAAAAATACAGTTTGGGGGCGGTAAATGTTGGTTGCAATCACTATAAAAAATTAAGAGGAAATGGTTGAGATTTATTATTTTAAACAAACATTGGAAAATTATATATAATTATGTGATCAAATAAAGACAATGGGCCGTATGCATAAAAACAAGCAATTGCTTATAAGCAAATGCTTTAAGCACAAGCAAGAGCTTGTCAAGCAAAAGATCAAGTTCAAGCAATTGCTTAGATTCGTATGCACAAGCCTTTGCTTGTGCTCAAACCTTTTGCTTGCACTGCCAAGCAATTGCTTACGTGTTGAACAAAGGATCGTTACGGTTGTGCGAACATCGCACTGCAGGGCAACAACGCTTCGTGCCCGACCTGGCAGCAGTATTTTTTATTACGCAAATAGGGGGGAAACAGCGCGGAGCATCAGGGGCGTTTCTGTGCAGATCGATGGACAAAAATTGCCGTAAAAAGTCTAAAATAGCAGGAATTTGATCACAACATAACCTCTGGAATATGGAGCTTGAAATCATCCTGAAACGGTACGAAAAATTGATCCTTAAACGCGAATGCCCTGAGTAAGCAAGAGCTCAAGCTGGTCTGGATGTGCTTGAAAAAACGCAAGCAATTGCTTATCAAGACAAGTAAAAGGTTCGTTTTATGCATACGGTTGTAAGCAATTGCTTGTTTGGTAAGCATTTGCTTACGAGCAGTAAGCAATTGCTTGTGCTTGTAAGCAAATGCTTTTGCTTGCAAGCAATTGCTTGTTTTTATGCATACCGATTCAAGCAAAAGGCTAGCACAAGCAATTGCTTGTTTTTATGCATACGGCCCATTGATTTGACACATTGAAATTCCCCGGCTGTATGACTCATGCTAAGTGAGAAAATGTTGATGCTGGGCAATTCCAAGCAAACGCCGTGACGGTCAGAGGGTGTTTCTCACAATGAAAGTCCAAATAACTCATAAAATCTAAATATCTAGAACCAACTTTTGATATGCATCTGTAACCACTATCCTACCAATAATTTACAATAGGCAAGAAAACCAAAATTCCCAATAAATTATTAATTATGAATATCAATATCTGCCGTAACGCCGTGACGGCAAAAAGACATGGGTTTCTTACATGCTAAGAAACTAAGTAAACTCTGTGAACTACAGGAACATTTTGCACTTTTGTCACATTGATTCTTTGTACTAGACATCAAGCTAGAACATCCAAATAAAAATGTAGAAAAAATCCAATGCTCATAGTAAATATGATATCATAAATGTATCTATGCACTGTAACGCCGTGACTGTAACGCCGTGACCTCTGAATTGTACATGTTATATATATGGGAGATATTAAAGAGATGAATAATATGATATAATTTTAATGTAGTGATCCAGAATCAATAAAGAACTAGATGAATGGGTGATAGAACCAAGATGCTATTAAATGATCATCCGCATGACACAAATTTGCAGCACAGCGCCCTCTATTGATCAAAAAATCTTTTAGGACATAATTGAAATTCTTATCTATTTCAGAAGTTAGTTAATGGAACCATCAAATATTAAAACCAAAATACATACTTAAATGTAACAATGAAATATGAGACCTTTGACATCTGACCTTTGACCTTGTTTCTCAAAATAACATACAAATGTTTAATTTTTGGTCTGCACAGTGCATATTTGCAAGTGATTTGTTTCATGTAACATGATTTCAGAGTTAGTAAATGTTTGTTTTTGAATTGGTAATTATCCGAGTGACCTTTGACCTGTGCCCCAAACAGTTTCAGAAAATTGTCTTTTACCTACAGTACTCTTTCTAACATTGATTCTGGAACTTAATTGTGAGAACAAAAAACAACAACAATATTTTGACCTGTTGACCTATGACCTCCCATGACCCCATTCCCTAATCAGGTCATATACTTCATTGGATGCATACCAGTATTATTATCATGTTACCCTTCAAGGATTCTCAAACTATCTTGATAATAATATAATTTGTGCATATTTGTTAGCTATGTGACCTTTGACCTTTGACCTCATGGACCAAAATCATATCCAATAATCCGTACCTCTAAATACATGGATTGTACAAAGTTTGAACGAAATCCATCCAACGATTCTTGAGATATTGCAAAAAAAAGAACACTCATGTACAGATACACATACAGACAGACGGACATACAACCCATACACATACATGACTCGGGTAACTTTGAGATGGAAACATTATCAACTGACCCTATTCATATAATTATAGCATGAGCAATGCCCAAGCATACCTACAAAAAATATCTTACACTATTTGATTATGTCTACTGTGTTATGTCAATGGGAATCCAGTAGGTAGCGTCACGGCGTTACACAAAACGTAACGCCGTGACCAAATTGATATTGATTATATTAATAAGTGGTAAAAGATAATGCTGCTATTCAGCATGCATATTATAGCCCTGTGGGCTAATACAGAGAAAACAAAAAATTATTTCATTCCCATTCATATTTTTCCAGAAATATTAAAAATATATGTTTTTAGTGTAACGCCGTGACATATTAATGATTGTAAATGAGACAGTCACTGAAGCGGAACGAAGAGCGAAAATGACGAAATTGATATTTATCTGAAAAATTGAAGCAATGATCCTATCAACACTGAAATAAAATTTTATGAAAACTCCTTTTCGCAGTTCTTTTATGCTTAATATTTAATTGAATGTTTTGTGAAAATAACTGAAAATTAATTTATGCTATATATTAACAATAAAATAATAGTTTACAATTTTTTTTTTCAAAAACAAAATACATTTTTGGAAAGTTCAATCTTTTAGCTTTCATTTGATACCAAATTTGTTATGGTACAACGAATTTGAAAAATCAGTGGTTATGTCAATGTTTGCTTGGAATTGCCCTGCTATTATTAAGTAAAATTGTTTTACAAATCATTAAAAAGCTTCAAATTAGCAAAACATCGAGTCATTGGTCACATCATTTACACATTATGAAGCGGGTTAAATAGATACAAATGATGTAATCAGGGGGAAAATGTAAATTTATTTTTCGGGGGCTACTTTTCAAGCTTGCAGCTCATGAAAATATTACTCCAAAATTTGATTTGCATTGAACTCTATATGCAAATATGGCGGGCTCCTTTTTGCTCTTGGGGTGTTCCTCCTTGCTTTTCGTGGGCTCTTTTTGGTATTTCAGAGGCAAATTCGCCCAGAGCCCCTGTGTATTATTTTCACTGGATGTAATACAGGAGTACATGCAAATTAGTTCATCCATGTAGTAATGTTATTTCAGACAGATGATTCCCATACAATATCCATACAATTGCCCAATTTAAAACTGGAATTCCCCAACAAATTACAAGTAGCTTCAGGGATGGCTCAGTTCCTTGAATGTACTGGAAATACCAGTTCATAACATCAATGTGAAACCAAAATATCAGCAAATGTGTTGTACATTTTCTAGTTTGCCAAAAATGTAGCAGTTCCACGTAAAAATATGCAATTAGTATAAAATCAATGCTTTTATAGTACACTGGGTATGTTTTGTGCAAACAGTAGATTTGTATATATTCAAAGCAAACCAATGTACACTTAATCATCCAATTGTGGTAAAACATTTGATATTTTATTTGTGAAATGTATATTTATGATTTGATGGGTCATCTATGATTTTCAAAGACAATTTTAAAAGCAACTTTAACTTGTACCCTAATAGGTTGTGCGATCCCCATAGAGTTGATCAATACAGAACCCACCAGGTTCCCGTAGGCAGTGGGTTAACCTGTTCCCTACTAGATTTTGCAATCCCCACACAGTTGAATACATAACCCACCAGGTTCCCATTGGAAATAGGTTAACCTGTGCCGTACGTGGCTGTATTTCTTACACATTTACGTGAACATGCATTGTAGATCTAGCCTTTATACTGTAGGATGAGTCATATACTGGTGGGTACTACTAGCTACTATAATTACAGAAACCAAGCATCATAAAAAATGATTAAATATCAATATCACAATGGATCCTAAAACCATAAATCAGGGAAGTGTAAGTGCCATTTTCATTTTAACTGCAGATCGGACAATTTAAAGGCAATCTTGAGTTTTGTTACGTCGTAATTCTCCTTTCTGTCAATTCCGTGACTGTACATTTTTTCTCTTTACTCGTTTATACCTCTAGAGCATAAACTGAGTATCAAAACATTGTTACATGACTAAATCAACTAAATGAATTCAAATTTTAAATTTTTTTTAATGCTATTATCAGGCCCTGATAATTACATTGAAATGTCTCTGACTATTGCAACTTGTGTGTAATATTTATTGTGAACTTGCTTGTTATATAAATGCTAAATACACATTTTAACATTTTTCTACAATTTAAAACATAAATGTAGGATCATGCAATTTTGCAATGGTTTTGAGACCATTCCTGTACTTAAATTTAAATACTCTATATTAGCTTTAAAGGGATCTAGTAACTTTGTTGACATACATTGCAAAAAGTGATGAATGGTTGATATTGTATCATTGCATATTGTTATCTGATCCACTGGGTATTGTGTAACAAATTATTTTCTCATGCACAATTTTTAATAAAAAATGGTTGAAACCAATGCATTTTTAGAGAACTCTTTTTGAATGATAACAGGCTTTTTATTTATATAGTTGTTTGTAATTTTGTATATACCTTTCGAGCATGGTGGAGTTATAACTATTAGTTTGTATAATTTGTAATGTTACGATGTAGGTTTTTGTTACTAAAATTCAGTTTGACCAAAACTACATTACTATCCCTTTAAATTCTTCTTCAAATTCTCTACATAAGCTTTTAAAGATGCATGCACGATTCAAATGTTTCAAAACTGCTTCTGTACATTAATGGACATGACAAATGTGAATGCATTGGAGTGAATGAGTCACAGGGCCAGGCCTGCGCATTATACATTAAAAGAGATGGTAGTTGAATGGCGTAATGGGAAAGATGTTCCAGATTTGTTGCATACGATTGTTTGATTTTCTATACGAAAGCACAATGTCAATACATTCAAAAGGCACAATACAAAATACTCAATGGAAATTTATTGGAGTATTTGTAGCAAATTTACACTTAAAATTGTATAAATTAAATGAAACTGATAGTATTTTTATCAAAAAATGCTGGGAACTTACATACAGTATGTACACATTTACAAGCCTACATCCATTCACTCTTACAATCTTAGAGTTAAAGTTCACCATAAAAATCATGTTATTTCAATTGTTAATTTTGTTTGTTATGTTGTTATTTAAGCAAGCCTCCACATTAACTTTTTACTGCACTGGCCCATCCGGGCAATTAAAATCATACATTTTTTAATTTTACTTGCCCCCATATAAAATGTGACCTTACACCACAAAACGACCAATAAGTCGGGAAAAATGATTTTGCTGATTTTCATATAACATTAAAATAGAAGTCATTACCTTTGAAATGGTATATAATTTGTCATATTTGGACTCAGCAAACACTTTCAAAATGAATGCCAAAGATATGGAATATGGCTGAAGCATTTTTAAAATAAGGGAGAAACGGGCCGCTTAAAAAATCAGTGTCTATTCTTGCGCTGTAATAAGATCAAATTAATTCAATGAAAAATAAATATTTAAACATGATTTCCGACGCTCAAAATTTCCCAGAAGGTAGATTAAGATATGCTGATTTAGGAAATATGAAAATCATAAATCTCATATATTGAACAAAATTTGACTATTTTAGCTAATAAAAGAGAAACTACCACAGCGACATAACGGTCGTTTTGTGGTGTAAGGTCACAAATGTACTTGCCCTCTTTCTTCAAGATGAGATTAACAGATATTAAATAAAATTGTTCTCTTCAAGTTGAACAATTATTTAGTTGCCCGATTGGGCAATCAAACTAGACAATTTATGAAAGTTTACTTGCCCGGCACAAATTTTTACTTGCCCTGGGCAAGGGGGCAAGTGCTCATGTCAAGCCCTGATTAAAGAACGTTTATTTTTAGAATGCTAATTATGTAGCCAAATTTGAAAAGGAACTCCCAAAATTCAAATTCTATTAAAATAATGCTTTTTTCTATGCCCACGAGCAACAAAATTTGTCTGTCGTGTAGCTCTGAATGTAAGTCACATCTCGCAGTGAAAATATACACGGGGGCTCGGGGCAAACCCACCCCCCCAAATACCAAAAAGAGCCCCTGAATTGCCCCAAAAAGCCCCCGAAAATCATAAAAGAGCCCCCATAAATGTGCATCTATAGAGTTCAACGCAATACAAATTTTAGAGTGTTATTTTCATGAAGGCAAGCTTGAAAATTCGCCCCCCCCCCCCCCAAAAAAAAAAATATATGAATTTGTTCCCCCACGTCTCGTCAACAGATGGAGAAGCTGACATCCTTTCATGGATGAGTGGCTTGATGAATGGGGTTATTATGCACAGCTCTACGTGATAATGAATTCTGGGGGACTTTGTAGTCTAATAATATTCTGTACAGGTACGTCATGCATCGAATAGATACTGTATGTGGTCTGTAATGTAAAGCTGTCTACAATGCATCTATATCTATCTACCTTATTACTGGTAACTAGATGTAGCACAATGCCTGGTGTAGCACCTCATGTGTCAGGCATAATGTATAACTTGACACTTAAAATGCATAAATCTCCATAATACATGTACACATACCCGCCAATTTTGTCAAGTAATATCGTAGTTAGTACTGTAGTATAAATTTGGTTATTTTCCCAAATGGTAACCAGTCACCCAAAAATGGCATTCTTTTACTTTACGTTTTCTCATTAATAATGTACTAATTAATGGAAGCAATTTCCTTCATGTTTTTAGTGGACATACATATATGCTAGCACTTGCCTGCTTGCCCAGGGCAAGTAGAAATTGGTGCTGGACAAGTAAAATTTCATAAATTGTCTTTAAAGTTTGCTTGCCCAATCAGGAAATTAAATTAATTGTTCAACTACAAGAGAACAATTTAATTGCTGTTAATCAAGAGGGCAAGTACAGAAAACAAAGTTAATGAGGCAGCTCGTTACTGGTAATTACATGTAGATGTCAATTTGCTCCATAGATTTACACCTCATGTGTCAGGCATAATGTATAACTTGACACTTATAATGCATAAATCTCCATAATAGATAGTATGTTTAAGCGCCAATTTTGACAAGTTATATTGTAATCAGTGGCGCAGCGTGGTTGGACCAGAGAGGGTTGGACTGATTGAAGGGGCACGCAAATTATTGGGGGGGGGGGGGGGGGTAAGCCTTACATACTTATATGTATTTTTAATTTTTTTTTTTATTAACCCCTTATGTTTTCTATAGTTTTTTTTCTTCAAATTATTGGGGGGCATGCACACCCACGCACACACACACACCCCTCTCCCTCCCCGGTTGCTACAACACTGATTGTAATTACTACTGAACTGTAGTATTTTGGCTATTTTCCTAAATGGTTACCCATCACCCAAAACTGGCATTCTTTTACTTCTTTCTCATTTACATTGATCTATAATTGAATTTGAAAGTGAATCTTTCATTGATAATGTACTAATTAATGGTTCAGCAATTTCCTTATTTAAACATGGACAGAAACAAGGAGATTGCTGTAATAACATTTCTAGCTTGTGTTGATGATGATTAAATGCATCTACGTAGAACACAATGCCAATATTTGTCCTTTGATGTGAGCAAAAACGGTTTGCTAAATCTCAAAATCAAAAGCGGTTTTGACCCAAAACAGTCAAACAGTTGTCCTTTCGCTATTAAAATCACTAATAGAAACTGATGAATCATGCATGCAAATATGCAATCAACTGAAACTACTGGTTTAGACTTCATAAATATATACAAATTTAACAGATCAGAATTGTATTAAATTGTGTATGAACTTTTGTTTTTCATATTTAAGAGAGGTGCTCCAAGGTTCAGGGTTCACAGGAAACTGCAGAGATGATAACATTTTGGTGGCTTCCATGTGAGAAGATTGCAAAAACATGTGCATACATGAAAAGTGAAAACAATGCCATATTTTGCTGACATTCAGTAAACAATTTGAGGCAAGAATATTCCTGAGCGACAATGCGTCCATGATGCATTTTCCATTTCTATGAACAGATAAATTAACAAATTTAATGAAATATTGAATGAAAATGCATTTAAACAAGACGGAACATTTAACAACTTACTATAAATAATATTACAATACATGTGACCTGTAGGAATTGACAAATTATTGATAAAAATGGATAAAATAAAATATGAATGCAGATCTATGACAAATTCATAATACAAGCAGTGTTTCTCAATAGTCGATGGCACATTATACTGTACTGTAAAGGTGCCATCCATTATGCACAACCCTCATCACAGCAGCTTGGTCATTTATCAGACGGTCATTATAAAAAAAACAAGCCTCCACACTAACGTTTTTCTGTACTGGCCCGCGCGGGCAAGTATAATCATACAATTTTTAATATAATTTGCTGGCCCTCTTTCTTCTAGATGAGATTTACACATAGTTTTGTTGTACTTTAACCATTTTTCACTTGCCTGATTGGGCAAGCAAACTTGTCAATTAATTTGATATTTGACTTGCCTGACATAAATTTGTACTTGTCCCCGGCAGGCAAGCGGGCAAGTGATAGTGTCAAGCCCTGTATTACTATGTTGTAGTACATTGTGTAGCACTGAGCACTCAACAGTGAGCTGTAAAAATGTGCCATCCATTATGCACAACCCTCATCTCAGTAGCGTGGTCATATTGATCAGATGATCATTATATGTGACCGGCTATAGCAAAACCCGGCACTTGTCGGTAATTCATGTTTTGAAGAAATGGGCATTTTAAGTTCACACAATGTGTGTTTACAAAAGACTTATGATTGTAAAATTGAAACGATCATATCTTCGTTAACTATTGACCAATTAGTTAGAACAAAGCCTCAAATGAAAGCTTGTGATGAGGCCTTTGTAATGGTATGACAATCTACATTTTGATTTTTACCGACATGTGCCGGGTTTTGCTATAGCCGGTCACATATACCCACACTACACTAGAAAGCAGGCCTGCGTACACGTACAGCGGGTGATCACGTATTGAATGAGAGGTGGCGTCAAATAAAAATGGTCATTCATGTTGTATTATGATGATAGTCATTAAATTCATATATTGAGTGTATGACATACATGTATTTGAAGGGAACCACCACCCAAAAAAAGTATTCTTATTTTAAATGAAAGGTAATTGTTTTTGGAGGTCCATTCCACTTACAAGTTCATAAAAATTTGCTTCCAGACACATTATATAAATTGAAAACGCATCACCATATTAAAGTAAGAACCATGAGGCTCCGATGGTTCTGTAAGTGTTGGTGATTGATTGTATTGTTTATGAATTACATACTTTTTGCAAAATGTTGTACATCTATTTAATATCAAACACTGATACCAAAACATATAAGATTGTATTGTCGCATAGAGTAATTTTGACTATTATGCACTATATAATTATATATTATTATTATTATTATTGTCCTTTGCGTCATTTGCACATTGCTGTACAGTATACACAAATGTGCCATCCATTATGCACTACCCTAACCACGGTAGCTTGGTCATATCAGATGGTCATTATTATATACCCACACTACAATAGAGTAGAGAGCAGGCAGGCGTACACGTACAGCAGGCGACCACGTATTGAACAAGACGTGACGTCAAATGAAGAAAAAAGAACTCCCCGGTCTGTCCTCCGATGCCCGCCCACAGCATGATGACAGTGACATTCATGTTTGAGGGTTATATGAGATGTGCATTGTGAAGTACTGTCTATATCCTTGGGCGAGTTGTGCGGATGAGGCATTGTACAGTATAAAATATGGGTGGCTATTAATCACTCTCACATAATTGCTCTTGATACTAACAAAAGTTAATTACATTTAATAAAACGCATATATTGCAGAAGTCTCTTTAGAAGCATGTAGAGTGTACATTAAACAAAGGGTGAAATAAATGACTGGGTAAACCTATATATCATAAAAAGAAACAAATCTGGTCTATTTGTCTATAATATATGACAAAAGGTAATTGCTATAATGCTAGGTAATTACATTTTAACAAACAAAAGAGCCTCTAAGCATTTATATTATAGTGTACATTAGTAAAGCAATTTAGGGTAACATAAATGAAAGGATATAAAGAAAACCTATATCATAAAAAAATTAATTTGTTTTAAATGGTCTGCCATGCCCAGCATGATGATAGTGCCAAATTTATGTTTGAGGGTTAGATGAGCATAGTGAAGTACCGTCTATATCCTTGGGCACATGAGGCATGGCGCATGGAATATTTAAAGGGGACCACCAGGCATAGAACAACACATAATTATATGTTTTGGTACCGTTTTGTGATGTCAAATAGATACCCAACATTTTGCATTTAGGGTTGTGTAATTCATAAACTATGCAATTAATTACCACCACTTACGGAACCATTATGGCCTTGTGGTTCCATATGCACCAAACGTTTGTGAGTGCGCTGGTTCTATTCACGCGTACGTTTAACTTCAGAGACAATTAGAATCACGGACAATGAACACATGTTGTAGTATGGTGATGCTTTTTTTTCCAATTATATCTTTTTTATGGAAACATATTTTTCTGAAACTTTTTGGTGGAAAATGTTACCTTTTTTTATAACAAAATTTTGTTTGGCGGTCATACCCTTTAATGCTCACTGCTTTCACATTCGATATAGAGTGCTCAGTTAAAAAAACAAAAACAATGCACACTGCTCAGGGCGATGAATAATTTAGCCCTGAATTGCCACAAAGAGGGCGTGTAAATTTACACAGACCTCATTTTGAAACAATATCAAAAGAACACTCTCAAAGCACTGCTATTTCGTTTGTGCTTATTTTTAAACATTATGCACGTATTGACTAAAATTGTAAGTCTGTAATGCTGACCTGAAAATGCAGCTGACATAATTGACTTAAAAGTTACACAAAAGCTTCCTTCCTGATTTGCTAACTGGTCTGTTTTTATTTTCATCTCATTAAAGTGATCTAGTAACTTTATTGACATTATACTGCAAAAACTGTCAAAGGGGTTGGTAAAATGTGTACTAATTGTAGTCTGATACAAGTATTTCAACTGACTGAGGGTTTCATGAAGTGAATGTCATAATTAATGGACAAAAATGTAAAGTGTTTTTTGCTTATAATACTCATGGGAAAGTTTGTACTCAGTTGAAATGATTTCTGGTTTGATTCCTGGCAAAGCATTATTTTGCACTCACTATGATCATAAATGTATTTATACAGTATGTTAATACGTACACAAAACTATTTGTTTCATTGCGTTTGTATTATTTTTTAGATCATTTGATGAATAAAGATGTTGGTTTAGAAAGAAAGGGTTATAAATGTCGATAAATAAACACGACAATAAATGCAGTTTATGTTATCAATTATCAAAAACATGCCTAGCTTGATTTTGAAAGGGTTAACTGCTACCAGTATAAATTATGAGAAAAAAAATAGGAGTACAGTAATTACTGCCAATGTCTTTTTTGTGAGTCATACATGTACTGTATGTGACTTGTGAGTTTTACCAAGGAGACTGGGAGGCGATGAGTCTATCTGAAGAGAAAACACAGACCGCATCAACATTACACAACTGGTAGCGTTTGATGGCAAATGGCAATGCGCACAAAACACATACATACATGTACACACAAACCGTCCGTCGCACATTATGACATACCATGCTACCTGAATGAGCATTTAGCGTGCGTATGCGTACATTGTATGTAGGGAGCTCGGAGGTGCATTGTATTGAACAGTAGTAGATGTATCAATCCACACACTGTCCATCAGACACATCAATGCAAATTTACACATCGTCAGGTAAGAGTAAGAAGGGCGTTAAGTCAATTTTTTGGCTAAATTGAGTTATATGCATACCATATATTGTCAGCTTATACACATCAGCACATTATACCAGGAAAGAGTGAGAAGGGCATTAAGTCGATTTTTGGCTAAATTGAGTTCTGCATGCACCATCATGTAGATTGGAACCTTTAGTCTTAGAACTCTACATCAGGGGCTTCTTTTCCAGCTCACTTGCATGAAAATAGCACTCTAAAATTGGTTTTGCATTGAACCCTACTCTAGATGCAAATTTACAGGGGCTCTTTTATGATTTTTTTGGGGGCTCTTTTAGGCATTTTGAGGGGCTAATTCGCCCTGAGCCCTCGTATATTTTTTTCACTGAGCTACATGATTAAAAAAAAAAAAGAAATTAATCATGATTTATTTGGGGAACATTCCACAAATTATTATAGAAGAGAGTTAAAGGGACTTAGTTTAACATTGTCCAAATCCTCAAAATAACATTTTAATTCTAGCGGTTCCCTTATATCTTGTTGTATTCGTATTAACAATAAAATCATGGGACAGGTTTCGGTTTTTCAAATTTCCCTTTCGTTACAATGATATGTATGATTGAAGTATTCAGATAAGAAAAACTCCGGGCGAGTTTTTCTTCCGTGTACAAAGTGAGTGCAGTGAGTTACTGAATATCACTTTGCATTTTCGCTCATTACTTGGTCATACAATGTCCATTTGACTTGAAATTTTCACACAATACCCTGTGGACATATGAGATAACAACAATATACATTGCATCAACCATTCATCACTTTTTGCACATGTCAACAAAGTTACTAGATCCCTTTAATACCTGAGTATTGTTTTCTACACGACTTTCAAATTTAAAACATTCATAATTATCTCCACAGTACAAACAAATTTGACTTAGCGCCCTTCTCTTCCTAAACCGAGGATGATAAACATGTTCACTCTAATTTGCAGGACCTATAGACACATCGTCTGGGGATGCTCAAACCACAAGGTCAGTTCTAATATAATGCATACTGTACATTTACGGTATGTGTACACACTACTGATTGCATACATGTGTGTACATTGGACATTGATCATGTACTGTACATGTATATTGTACAATAACTGGCTGTACTATTATAATACTGTAGTGTAGTACAGCCAGAAGGTCAACTGTTAGTAATCAAACTGTTGGCGCATGAACTGTCAAAAGTGATTGAAGTACATGAACTTCCACAATGTTATATTCTTTTTCTTTTTTTTGCTCAGTCGCTAATAGCACCAGTCTAGCAATCCAGAGGTCTCAGGGTTCGAATCCCGTTGGAATCCCATTTTCTTTGCTCTTTTTCATTCATATTTTATATTTCTGGTCAGTTTCTTTATAAATATATGTTTGAATTAATCCTTTTTCTTTATAACAATCAAAATTTATCAAAATTAATAATTTTGTTAATGTGATAATATCACATTATTTTAATTATTTAGATTCACTTTATTCTACTTTTACTTAAATTCCATTTTGTTGTTTTCTTCCTTTAGTGAGGACGCGCTACAAGAGTCCTATCTCGCAACCCTTGGACAACGTGTCTTTTCGACACATGTGGCCGATTGTAGCAACCACTCCTTCAGATTAATATTTGAATTTGAATTCTAGATTAATCTACAGGAGACACAAATGAACAAACTTCCACAAATTTTCCTTGCCCTAGGCAGGTGGGCAAGTGCTAGTATTGAGACCTGAATATAATATTACTGCTAGTATTGCAGTGCTCGAAATTAGCATAGGCCCGCTGGCCCAGGGCCACTAAAAATTAGCTCCAGGCCACCAAATTTCATTGATCCTAAATTCTACTGCCCGTTCGGGCAAACAAATTTAACAAAAAATGTTATGTTTTCTTTTGTTTGGGGCCATCAGATTTAGGTTCCGGGCCACTCAAAGTTGAGCAATCTTGTTTGTACTTGCCCGACTGGGCCACAAGGCAAAAAGGTTAATTTCTAGCATTGGTTACTGAGAGAAGCAACTCACCAGTTCTAGTCCTTGGTGGAAGGGGACGTCTTCCCAGTCCTTCTCAGGGAACCTCTGCAGTATCTTTCCCATTTCTAGGCCCCCTCTTACGGCTGAACATTAAAAACATTGAAACAAAAACAAAAATGCAATTTTAATATTATTTTATCATTTCATTTGGCATCATGAATTGAATAGTCGTATACCACACATCACAGAAACCTCTGCAGTTTATTGCCTGTACCTACATGTAGGCCCCCTTTTGCAGCTGAACAGAGAAACATACCACGATAACAGAATTATTATTTCATCAAAAACATCTTTAGAAACAAAACAAAAACAATTTAATATTATTTGATCATATCATTTGGCATCATGAATACCACCACGCATCACATAAACCTGCAGCTGAACATACAAACAAAACAATGGCACAATTATTATGTTAGTATGTTAAGTCAATCAAACTATTCAGCTAGCCGACTCCCAACCATGAATGCACAGTATTGCCTATCATGGCTAATTCCATCACGTCAGCCCGAGAAATTATTCTTTTTCCAAAAGTTTAATATTCTATGTCAGAATCATCAATAAATAAAAGAATTGATTACAAAAAGTATTTTCAATTATTTTTTTCCTTGACAGTGCACAGTTATATTAAAACATTTGTCATTCATTACAAATACTTATTTATTAATAGCACATTTAATGTTTTGCAGCATACAAACATGTGCTTATATAACTGTATTTTTAGCGCGAAATAGACAATAGTGGCTTTCATTTACACATATCTCTCTTAAATTACAAATAGCTCTTATTCAATATCAAATGACCTATATTGGAAGCTGGTAGGTCAGTCAATAAATCCATCGGGCTAGCCGATTCCCAACCATGCAATGCACATTGCCTACGGCCAATTCCATCACGTCACCTCCAGGAAAAAGTCTATCCTACTGTCATTACTATCTAGCCTCACTACAAGACTGACCTCGATGCTACTTATGCCATTTTCCCTATTAAAGTGTATTGGAGAAGTACAGTCAACTTTACAGGCGGATCCTTTGGGACTATAGAAAAGGCTAAATATGCAAATTTTGGATTTAAAAAATATTATAAAAATGTAGGAATCAAGAATAGCCTAGGCATCCTTTCACTTTAGACAGTTATTAGCCAATATCCTCAGGCAGGATTGTCCTCAGGCAATTGTAATGAATGTGAGAGAGATAAATTCATATGTGTAGCCATACAAAAATATTCACTGAATGAGCCAGTTCCTCTGATAGTTCAATCCATCTCTGCACATCAGTTACAAATCCCTCTGATTCATTGTAGTGAGTGGAACAATACAGACTAAGCCTATTCCATTATTATGTTATTCACATACCGTATATATTGTATTTAAAATAAACATGTCTATTCAGAAATCTAACACTCCTACAGTAAATGCAGTGCCCACAGCCAATGTCATCATTTTATGTCAGGAAAACATCCTATCATGTAATCATCTAGCTGGTATTAAAACAGAGCTGAACTTCTTTCTAGAATCTAAATCCCTCAAGTGAAATTGTAGATCCCATTAAAACAGAGAATATGAACAGTACGTAATATAATAATAATGATAATGGCCACTTGTATCTAGTGCAGTCATGTCTGTCACAAACGTGACACTCCTGGCGCCATTATATTACCCACGGTCATGTAACATGAACCACACATTGAATAGAACAGGGTCTGGGAGCAGAGACTAACTGGGCTGGGTCCAAGGTTTGCATTCTACAAAGAGGTACATTGCACTTTGTAATCCCAGAAGCCAATGTACATCATTCATGTACATTGTAACAGCAACACGTGATTTAAAGAGATATGGATACATTCATATAACGTTGTCAAACTCAACCAAATAGACCTCACGCTTTCACACTTAGGCCAAAAAAAAAAATTTGTTGGATTGGAGTAACGGGCAACCAAAAATTAGGGTAGGTCGGTAGGTTTTTTTTTTTTTTTTTTTTTTTTTTGGCAGGATTCGCACAAATACACAAAAACACACACACACACACACATATAACACACACATATAACACACACATATATCGCAATCGCAAACAAATATTAAATAAACAAAAAATCACCAAAAAAAAAAATCATCACAAAAAACCTTTAGGGTTGGCAGTATTTTTAGGGTCGGGCGGGTTATTTTTCATGGCCTTTAATATCTTGTACCTAGTTGTTCGGCTTAAAAAGTGTTAAACAGAATAGTGATAAATGGGTTTTGTTTTTTCCAATGGCTCACTAATTATATATGGAGATAATTATAATTTGAATGAAATGTGTAACTGAACGCTAATAGATTGTAGTCGAAATCATTGGACAATAGGTGAAACAATCTGACATCAATTAATTTTTTCATTTTTTTTCCACTAGGTAAACGTTCTCTTTCTATGAAACTATCTCATATCATTCAGAAGGGTCTTACAAATGATATCGGTACATGATCGAAGTCTCAAATATCACTTTTGGAGAAAAAAATCTCATAAATGAAGTTAAAGGCTCACTTTGCAAGTACAATGTACTTGGTAACCTTGTTGGCATGTGCATGCGCAAAAACATTACTGAGTAGTTGGATATACATGTAGGTGTTTAATTATGTTTGCAAGCAGCTTGCAAAATGTTGATTGCAAACTGATTTGTTTTGGCTTTTAGAAGATGAGTGAATATCAAAATAAAGTACGTATTAAATAAAAAGAAGTGCTTTAAAAAAGGCCCTCATAATTTCTCATAAAGTTCAATGCAGAACAAATATATACTAGAGTTCCAGAGTACGTCTACTTGAACTACTTCTACTTGGGTACTCAACAACAGGATCCATCAGTCAGGATGTAGAGTCGAGACGAGTATAGTAGCACTGGCATCACATGCTTTTGTTTTAACATAATACTCGTAAAACAACTTAATTCTGGCTATTAATAGTAGTGAGTTTGAGCTGGACGATTGCCTTCTTAGCAACAACTAGATCACTTTATTCCTTGCTTGCCTGACATTGTTTAGAACCATTACCTGTACACATGTCAATAAAAAGCTGTGATGTCACACTTCAGTAGTAATCTATTTTATTAGTAGTAGCATGCTTGGCAAGTACATGTAGTCACCCCGAATAAACACTAACACTAACAGCCTGAAAACCAGGCTAATCATATATGTAATCATCTGCTGGTCGCCTGGCCCCACTCTGCCTGCTCTGCCTGCCTGCATACATGAGTAGGTAGCTAGATGATGTACTGTACCACATGCGCATGTAATATTAGGATTGCAGTACGGACCAGTGCAAACTGCATCAGTGGCTCACACAGTAGGTAGTTTAAAGGGATCCACTAACTTCAACATCTTTTTTCTTCGAACGTGACATTTGAGACCTCCAAACATACACCAGCGTCATTGTAAGATGATCTATCTCAGATCCTTCTGAATGAATGACATGTGAAAGTGTCATAGAAAAAGAAAACAATTATATTAACCTACTGAACAAAAGTGACAATTTATCTTAGTATTTATCACATACTGCCTTTCGATATTGACTACAATAAAAAAAAAAAAAAAAGCATCAGTTCCGGAACACATTTCAATTCAATCATAATTATCTTTACAATTAGGGAGATATATTTGAAAAATCAAAACCCATTTCCTTCTTCCGTTACCATGAGCCAAACAACTAGGTACAAGAGAGGTGTGAAAGCTCTGAAGAAGTGATTTTGGTTGAATTTGACAAAGTTAATGGATCACTTTAATATCTAAAGAAGCTCTATCTCTCCGTCTCAATTCTAACTGCCCAAATCTGTCATAATTGGATGGTATTATTTACGCCCCTTGGTGGCGTTCTGGTAAACGGAGCAAGAACTTGACTGCAATTCTGGCATAGCGGACATTCCTGCCCTGAACTCGAGTCTTGAGGGTTCGGCTGTCATTGCTGAGGATTATCATAGTTGGGTTTTCGATTACATGTGCTTTGCCGTTTAAAGCTAAACAACAGCTTAAGAAAATATGTTAAAAACAAAATGTGTATTACGTTATATATTGGCCAAACTAGTTGATGAAATATTGGTTTAAATAATATTGACAAAAGACTGAAATTTAGACCTGAAACTATGGTGGCGTTCTGGTAAACGTAGCAGAATGTGACTTGCATTATTAGCGGATATTCCTTCCCTCCTCAACTTGAAGGTCGGCTGTCATTGCCAGATCATCATAGTTGGGGTTTTCGATTACATGTGCTTTGCGTTTAAAGCTAAACAACAGCTCAAGAAAATATGTTTAAAACAAAATGTGTAATATATTATATTGGCCAAACTACATGTAGTTGATGAAATATTGGTTGAATAATATTGACAACAGATTTAGACCTGAAACTTTGGTGGCGTTCTGGTAAACGTAGCAGAACTTGCATAGCGGACATTCCTGCCCTGAACTTGAGGTTCCGATTTTGTTGCCAGTCCAGATTATTATAGTTGTAATATTTAGAACTAGTAATATTATTGACAAATATTTAGACCCCAAATTTCTGGCTATTTTTCAAGCTTGCCTAGGTAGATTAACACTCCAAAAAATGTTTTATATTGTTGTCTAAATTACAGCAAGGCTCTTTTTGACATTTTCTTCCCTGAACTTGATTTTTGCTGTTGTTGCCAGCCAAGATTATCATAGTTGGGTTTTCAATTACATGTGCTTTGCATTTATAGCTAAACAACAGTAAACGGCTTTGAAAAAAAAATAACCATGGAGGAGCGTGCATCATCATCATCGTCGTCATAATTGCCATTGTCCTCATTGTCATCATTATTATTATTGTCATTGCCATCACATCATCATCGCTGTCATAGTACTCATCACATCTTCATCTTCATCTTCATCACAATCGTCATCGTCATCGTCATCGTCGTCATGATGTCGTGTCATCATCATCATCATCATCATCATCATCATCACCATCATCATCATCATCATCACCATCATCACCATCATCACCATCATCACCATCATCATCATCATCATCATCTTTATCTTCATTTTCATCATCATCATCATCATCATCATCATCATCATCATTACATTATGTAGTAAACAAGAGAAGATAACCTCACCAAGGCCGTACCTTTCTACTGTGGTCACTTCTTTGTGAATTACGGACATGATTTTTACTGTCATCACTCATCACTCACTCGCTGTTATTGCTGCTTCGCATTCCAGAAAATCAGCAATGTTTATACCCATACCGAATCCATTAACTACTGTAATATGTACAGCAACACTGTATCCATTACACACTGCACAGTAAATGCATGGAGTAAGTACTATCCATGGTAAATGCTACCCTGTCCATATGATTATGATGTGTCTAAAGACTTGTACAGTAACCTTGTACAAAAGATACATGAATGTACTATTGTACCCTACTGGTCACTTCTTTGTGAATTAGGGACATGATTTGTACTGTCATCACTCACTCACTGTAATTTTCTGCCTGGCATTCCAGCAATGTTTATACCCATACCGAATCCATTAAAGGGGACCACCAGGCAAAGAACAACACATAATTATATGTTTCGGTACCGTTTTGTGATATCAAATAGATACCCAACATTTTGCAAAGGGTTGTGTAATTCATAAACAAAGCAATTAATTTCCACCACTTACGGAACCACTACTATTTCCTGGTTCCGTATGGGCCAAACATTTGCGAGTGCGCCAATGCTATTCACGCGTACGTTTGGAGACAATAGAATCCCGGGCAATTCGTTCGCTCTGGACAAAGTAGTCTCATACATGTGCAGACCCATGAACGCATGCATTAGAATGGTGATGCGTTTTCCTATTATATATTTTTTTCTGGAAACATGTTTTTATGAACTTGTTGATGGAATGGAATACTAAAGATGTTACCTTTCATTTATAAGAATATTATTTTGGGTGGTGGTACCCTTTAACTACAGTATGTATCTCAATGCTGTATTCATTATCAACATACATACATGTGCAGTATGTGAAGTAACTGCTACCCTGTCCATATGATGGCTATCATGGCATGTGTCTACAGACACAGTACAAAGTCAACAGAAAGTAACCTTGGTTAAACAATAACTTTATTTATAAGTATACCTCCCTCGCACTTCTTTGTTTGAACCTCGTGTCTGATGTACATGAATGTCTTAGAATGTAAGCAGTGACCATGTTCGTAGACACGAGACAAAGGGTTCTCAGGCTTACTTCTGAATGGGTTAACCGTTAATGATCAACTGAAGCACTTTAAATATGGATGGATGTGTACATGTAGGTCGGGGGGGGGGGAAATATATATAATTAATTTTTCGGGGGCTACTTTTCAAGCTTGCATGCTTGAAAACAGCACTCTAAATTGGGTTTTGCAGGGCTCGACACTCGCACTGGCCCGCTGGCCCGGGGCCAGTGAAATTGCACTTGGGGCCAGCAATATAAAAGTCACATTTTGGTGGCCCGATCGGGCAAGCAGATTTTCAACCCGACATTGACAAAATGAGAAATCTTGTTTTATTTTATGTCATACGCTTCATCTATAATAACAGGTTTGATTAGGAGTGATATTTGAATTTTAAAAAGTTTACTCATAAAATAACATTTTCGGGCCACTGACAAAAAGGCGAGTGTGGAGCCCTGTCATAGACATTCTGAGACAAAGGGTTTCTCAATCAGGCTTTATATCTGAATCCATGGTTTATCCATTAATGATCAACTGAAGCACTTTAAATATGGATGTGTACATAAATGTATAATGTAGGTCAGGGGGAAAATATATAAACCATTAATAATTTGAGAATGCATGTTGTAGTCTTAAATAGGTTGGTACCTTTCATAACAATGTGATGACAGGCTACATGTATGTCATAAATTAGCGCTGTAGTCAAAAGGCTAACCATTAATCAGAAACAATACACCATCATGTTGATATGTGCATTGTATAATGGCTTTGATAATGCAAGCTATGTAGTCTTAAATTATGGGTCTTTCATAACAATGTGATGACAGGCTAAGCCTTTGTTATGACTGATAGCATGTCCTACACTTCCTAGACTTCCTACCTGACATAATAAAGGTGCATCGATCACGAGAAATCACAGCCTAAAATAATATAATTTAAGAAATTTATGTAAACATGTCGCATCATGTATTAGCATTTTGATCATTCTAGACATGTATGTACATGCAATGCTATTTAACACTAACTTAATGTACACGTGTGGCTCGGTAGGGAAGGTAAAATAATTTCTCTCAAATTTTGGTTGCATAACAAATACTTGCCCCCTAATAAATTAGGTTTCATTTGTAAAATGCCTGATTGTTACAACTTCTATTGATTAAAACCAGGGTAGGAAATATACGGAGGCTGAGGGCGATTTTGCCCCTTAATTTTCAAAATAGCCCCCTGAAATCAGGATGTACATGTAGCCTCTAAAATTGCCATATATGGTATTATGTGAAATATTTAGTGATATATCCATCAGATTGAAAAAGTAGCCCCCTAAAATAAAAAATTAATTCCTGCATTGATTGAAACTTAATTTGAGGAAGGGGCTTGACAAGAAAGAATACAAGAGTTTCTTATTCTGCCGTTATCAGATTAAAATACTAGTTTGCAGATTGGACAACTTTAGAAAATTTACTTGCCCGGCATCCATTATTACTAGCCTCGGGCCATCAGGCAAATGCTAGTGTTGAGCCCTGCATATATGACTTTCTCAGTCTAACTTATAATTATAGAATCCTAATTTTGAAGCTCCCATTTCCTTTCATTCACATACCCCTTATACATGTATGTAAGCAAGCCTGTAGCTTTTTTTTTCCTCTTGCCCATTCGGGTACCGTACACCGGAGTGACTTTGGCCGCCGGGGTGACTTTTGCCACTTTTTTTCATCAAGTCTCACTCTTTAGAACTAATATATCTGATTCTATACATTACCCTACTAAGAATATATTTGAAACAATAAGAAATTTGTTGTAAAATGTGAGGCTTGATGAAAATACATTCATCTCAAAAAGTGGCCCCGGCGGCCAAAGTTACCCCGGTTCACGGTAAGTAAAATCACAAATGTTCACATTGCCCAATCAGAAAATGTACTTGCCCAAAGAAACAAAAGTGAAACAAAAGAAAATTAATCTCACTTGCTAGCTAGATCTGCTTGGCAGATTTCTTGCTCATTTGTACTAGTTGAGATTAGGAATTACATGTTCTCTCAGAAATGTTGGTTGCCCAATCGGTCAAGCAAACTAGACAATTAATTAAATTTTACTTGCCCGACATCAATTCTTACTTGCCCCGGGCAAGCGGGCAAGTGCTAAGCCTAGTGTCAAGCCCTGCGTATACAAATGACAAACACTTCCTACTGTCCATTGCCACAGGAAGGGTGCAATGCTCTGCAGTATTAATGTGAAGCAACTTCCAAGTAACATAATTAAGGAAGTGTAATGTCAACATATCCCACATGCTTTGCACATTAACATGTCACATTTAGCCTCCATTCCAGGCTTTCTCATTCCAACTTTTTTTTTTCTGTATCATTAGGAATTTTAAAGCAAAAATCCAATGTCATTAATAACCCAGGGCTCCACACTTACCATTTCAGTCAGTGTCCTGGTCAGGCCAGTGAAATAATTTCTTCCCCTTTTCTGGTGGCCCGAAAAGAAATTTACTCGCCCAAAAATGTTATTTCATGAGAAAACTTTTTACTATTCAAAATATTCTTTCCTTTCAAACCTGTGATTATAGATCTATGAAGCATGACATAAAAGAAAACAAGCTTTTCTCATTTTGTCAATGTCGTCGGGTTTGAAAATCTGTGCGCCCAATCGGGCCACCAAAATATGACTTTTATACATTTTTACTGGCCCCAAGTGCAATTTCACTGGGTCAGGGCCAGCAGGCCAGTGCGAGTGTCAAGCCCTGAATTTACCCAAAATACTAAGGCTGGGGTCTATGGAGAATGTATGCTATATCAAAATCAAACTGTCACCAAACTAAGGGTAAGATCTGTAATTGATGTTTGGCAATGAAAGTGGCCTCTAGAGAATATAATCCCAAAATGTCAAAATATTTCAGGTATTTTGCAAAACTTACATGCAGCCTCCCTCCAAGGCTTGCATCTTGCAGTCAGACCAAAATCAAGTCAGGAATCAATTAATCTTGTCTTTTTGTCCTTTTTATTTATATAATTTACTTCAAGTTTATTATAACAATAATGTGCATCTATTGAAATTAATTGCAAACATAAATCTGTCAGATAAGACTAACTCTATACAGTTAGCATCTTACATTGATCAAAATTCAAGGGGCTCATTCACACAGTGTTAAGGAATTCAATTAATCATGTCTCTTTTACAACTTTCTATGTTGATAAATTATTACTTTTGAAGTTTATAACAATGACACACATAAATCTATTGAAATTATTTGCACACATATGTATAAACACGTCAGTCTTGTCAGATAAGGAGACTACATGTAACTCGATATTTAATCGAGGCTGGTTCTCACGGTGTTCAGGAATTCAATTAATCATGCATATTTTTGAATCTTTTTCTATTTTGATTAATGCACTTCTATTGAAATTAATTGCAAACATGACAGTCTTGCAAGATTAGGAGACTGACTGAAAATTTAAGAGGTAGCATCTAAGAACATCAAAAGCCAAGGGGCTCGTTCGCACAGTGTTCAGGAAGTAATTAATCATGATGATAATTTTAAGCGCTTATCTCGTGCCAGCGTCTCCAGTTTCAAGTGCGCTCCTAGGTTACGAGTGACGCAACCTACAAGCAAGGAAGTAACCACTAATATCAACACATTTGAGTAACCACCAATATCAACAAATTTTAGTAACCATGGAAACATACAAAAAGAAAACAATGTTTTCTTGGGGGACAACTTGAATGAAAAAGAGAGGCTATTTCTTACCTGTACTTTCATTTCATTGGAAATTTTAAAGTTATTTTTTGATAAAATATTTGTATTTCACGTTGCAAATACAAGCTATTTCAAACTACACATAAAAAATGAAAGTTTTAAAAACATTAATGGCTCCAAGTCTAATAAAGGATTCGTATCTCTTGTGAACACTGTCAATTTTGTCAATTACAATGTGAACATAAACTATCAACAACAAAAACCTACTTTCAAGTTTCAAATCAAACATTTTGTTTTGTAGGAAATGGGAGGGGGAGGGGGGGGGGGGGCTACCTGTTGAAGACTGCCTTGATCGAAATAGCATTCTGTATAATTATTTTGCCTTTTATCAATTAAACTCTTTCAAATTTACAGAAGCTCTCACAATAACAATACTTCCACGGGGCCTTTGTACAGTACCTAGCATTATGAGGATTTATTCACCTACTGTATACATGCTTTTTTTTCCTTTGTATACATGTTTTTTCTCTGTTTATATGTACTATGCATTTTTTCTCAAAGATGTTCTCCAAGATGGTGATGTTAATCCTGCGTGTCTGTATCATAAATACATAAATTACATGTAGACCAGCTTTCCCCACACCCTCCCTTGTAATTACTTTCTGGCACCGTGAACAACTGACACTGACGAGCAATGCGATAAAGAAGTTGTGTCGGTTGCAATAAACAAAACATTCATCTTAATATATGAAATTCATCCAAAATATCTCACTCACTCTTTTGTATACATGCACATTGTAAGTAATATGGCCTCGAGCCAAACTCAATAACAGTACATACATTTGTACAAAGTATGCATTACTGTAATTTTGTATGCAATACAAAAAAATATCCAAAGTCAAATGAATAAGATATTCGCGATTCAGGTTTCACAATTTTTTCAGAGATTTTTTTTTTACAAATAGGAAGTATAGATATTATCAGTAATGTGTGGGCACATATTGAATGAAACGCAATAAAAAGGTAACTTTACACTCAACCATTTTGTTTGTTTACTTGTCTCACACAAACTACAGCAGCTCATAAACCTAGCAACAACATCAATGAAACAATTGTACACATGTAATGCAGGGCTTGACACTAGCACTTGCCCTATTACCAGGGGCAAGTAAAAATTAATGTCGGGCAAGTAACATTTCATAAATGGCCTAGTTTGGTTGCCCGATCAGGCAACTCAATTATCGGTCAACTATGAGAGAATAATGTAATTCCAAAGGTTTAAATCTCATCTCTAGAAGTAAGCGGGCAAGTAAACTCTCTGTTGGGGCAAGTAAAATGTGAAAATCTATGATTTTACTTGCCCAAACAGGCCAGTACTGAAAAAGTTAGTGTGGAGGATTGCATAATAATTATAATAAAAGTGATTATAAAAGTGTGACTCCTCTGTTTATATTAATGTTGTGACCCGGAAGCAAAAACTGGATCGGAACCGGACCGGAATGGTTCGGAAAAATTTTCTCCGGTCTTCAGACCGGACCGGAACCCGGCCCGGTAAAATCACGCAATCGCGCAAAATCACAAACGTCGGCAAATTGCTGTGTTTGGGGCTTACATTGCTCTTATTATATGCCAATAATATTACAAATATTGACGCCGATAGATGTGCTATCAATTTTTACGGCGAAATGGTTACAGACTGTCCAGAATTTACTCAGTTTTCTGAAGTAAATTGGACATATAACTCGATCGTTTGTGTTGTCCCGGCGAGAGATCAGATGAATTTATATCTGTCGCTTGTGCATCAAAAAAGTGGCTCTAAATTTGTACTTTGGTAATCTAGACTGCACAATTTTGGATGGGAAACTTAATCTTATTTAATCTGCATTATAACTGTTATTTACCGCATGAAACGAACCTGTAAGACTCCACGTCGCTGAAATCGCGATCTTGGTAGCGGGCCGTGAAGGGCGGCGGCCCGCCGTAGCGCTGGCCGCCCAGCATACAGAGGCCTAGGCACTCTGAGTCGCCGAGCACCGTGCATACGCACGTGGCTTTATGTCCTCGCGCGCGGGAAAACCGTAATGTAATTACTGTTGTAATATGATCGGAGGAAATCACATATAATATCCCCCAATCATAATACGCGACTACTTGTAAATAATAATCTAACATGTTTTATTTGATATCTTTTTTTCCATTTACAGACGATGTAGACAAAGATCAAAGGGATCCTGATGACGGACATGAGATCTAGATGACAGATGGGCATGAAAGAGTAGCGATATGGGAGATATATATACGACGGAATAAAGACATAAAGAGGGCGATGACAAAGTGGAGACATTTTGGTCCGACTTGTTATGAAAAGTGTAAATTACGCACTTTCGTACCCATTAAGCGTGACCCCCCCCCCCCCCCCCCTCGTGTACATACATTTTATACTTTGTAGATTAGACACATTTATAAAGTGACATTTATTGCTTGTAAAATAATATTACTTGATCGGAAGTTCAAGAAAAAAGGGGGAAACTGAACGGAATAATTAGATAACCCGGGGAAAAAATATGAGGATGTAAATGATGTGTATGTCTGATATGAGGATGGCAGTGGGCATGCATGATTTTGATAAAGATGGACATGATGATGGCAGTGGGCATGCATGATTTTGATAAAGATGGACATGATGATGGCAGGGGGCATGCATGATTTTGATAAAGACGGGCATGATGAACTGAGGATGATTGGCAATGATAATTATGATGAGGATGATGGTTCATGTTTGACTGGTGATGATTATAATTATAACTAAATTACTAACATCGAGATGGACACACGCGGGACATGGAATGGAGAGAGGCGAAGCAAGGACATTGAAAATACGTCGAAGGGCATGCGATAATACGTAAGTAGTACAATTATTTAGTTTGAATTGCGTCAACAATTATCGTAACTTGAAATATGATTGCAATTACTAAAACTTAAATTATGAGTAGCTTCGAAGGTACGGGGTCCAGCGGAATGTCAGTGTGATAGAAAATAATTACAGGTTCCCATTATGATTTACGTGCCCCCCCCCCCCCCCCCCCTCCCAACGTCAGTGCAGTCCGACCATCGACATATCAACGAGTCTGACCAGTCTAGAAGACCGTTACCAAACCGATTCAACTCTACCCGTAAACTATGATTTCTCATACAATCGTCGTAACCTTGTTGTCAAGTCCATGATAGATATTAAATTATTTTCCAATAAACTACCTTCACATGTCCAGAAAGACAGCACAACGATATTTTTTGCGATACACGTTCAAATTGCGAGCTTTATATTCAGGACTCTTGTGATGTGTGGCTGCATGATTGAATGTTTCGTGTTTCAAAAATCGTGTTTTCTCTCGAAGCATGAAAGTAGTCTATTCACGGTACGAAGTAATTTAATATCAACATGTACTTACCAACAATGCTTCGGCGATTAAAATATAAGTTTTACGTGAGAAACGTTACCAAAAGTAATCACAGTTGAGCTTGCAATACAGTGCACTCGACGAACGATTGACCCCGTAAGATACATGGAGCAAGTTAGAACTATTATTGTAGTTGGCAAGTTGTTTACCATTATTATTCATCACTCTGGCGCGCACTTACTGCATTTCTCGGAAACAACTGCCACATTCTCACGCCGGGTCTACACTGTCGTCTACAACGGCAGTGTTGGAGTCATACTTCTATGGTCTACACCAATGCCAATTGCACTCATACACACTTCAATTATTTACTAGCAGATTACCTACCTGGCATGCTTACCTCGGAATCTCGGATATACTCGAGCGTCATGCAGCCTTGATGGTGGACATTCCCGATGTCGTCCAGGTTTATTTTGTCTCGTCAGGCTTTCATATAGTCATCACAGTCAGTCATAATCATCAACAATTGATCGGTATAAAATAAGTTACAATCACCATCAACATAATCATGATAATACATCATCACATATCAAGTAATCGTCTTTTTGCTATCAGTTTTATTATTTGATTTATTTTCACTCGGCATCACATAATTATACAAATTAAATCATCACCATTATTTTCGATTTGACGTTCAAATTATAAGTATATCAATATTTATCATCAAGTATTCACAATCACCACAAGCCATCGATCATGAGTATATTTACAATACAAAATCGCTAGTCGCACATGAAACAAAATCATATATTATCAGGGACCGCAGAAATTTGTTGATTGGGGGCTGACCACATTTCAATTGTTATAATAATTATTTCAAGCTTACGTATTTTACTGTTTTAAGCCCCCACGGCCCCCTTTATATATCATCTTCATCGTCATTATTAAAATAATTAATTGGACCATAAACGAATTCTAATTATTCAAAGAAAAGAACAACAAATTGAACACGGGACGCCGAGGACGGACATAGGAAACAAAGCATGTTTGAAGGTTGATGATTTGTCGGAGCCTGGCAACAAAACGGATGTGGTACTCTCACTGCCTCCGAGCGTCTGTCATCTTCCTGAAAAGGAAAGAAAAAAAAACATGTTATGATTATGTGAATATAGTTCAATTTTGAGTTGTTGACGCCACGATAATTATAACAACATATCAAGCGGCCAAGATTGTATTTACTCGACCCCGGCCGGCCGCCCTTCCCCCTTCCGAGGTATACGAGAGTACAAACTTATTTAATAATACCAGCTTTCCCCTGATTCCTAGCTTGCTGGCAACTATAGATGAACAAATCTATCGTTTTCATGTCCTCTTCCATATTTTACTGCAGTTTTTAAAGACTGCATTTTACATTTAAAAGAGGATATGAAAACAATAATTTGTCGATCTATAGCCTGCGACATATTTTGTATTACACGCCCCTGCCGCCCGCTCATTTCACATGCACGCGAGGTGATCGCGTGCCGATCGCGCGCCGGGTCTGACGGCCAGAGTTCGTGTGAACATCCGTCGGAAATATCGTTCAAATGACTAGCAATTTTGCGTGCGTGTCTTGTTCAATTTCTGCCCGTCAAACGAAGTAAACTAACCAAGAATTTCTCGAAAATAACCATTCTTTGAAGTAAATGATATAGGTTGGCCCGTTTTTATTTTTTATTCCGCTACTCTTCAAAGTGATTATGGACAGTTTTCTTAACGTTTTTCACTAAAATTCAGTCTTTTGCATCACCGGTTTTTTTCCACCGGTCTCAGCTTTTTCAACTTCAAACTCGGACCGGCCCGTGACCGGACCGGAAGCCCGAGTTCGCCGGTATTCCGGTTCCGGTCCGGTCCGGGTCACAACATTAATGGAGACCTAGAAATAAAAATATAAATTTTTTCCCTGCCATTTACGTTGAAGATGTGAGATAGCCTACTAAATGGTGACATGAAAGTAACATTATTTTAATAGAATAATGAATTTATTAAAAGGGGAACCACTCAGCATGAGAGAAGTGGAACTATATAAGAGCAAGTTAACATGCATTCTAATTAAATAACGATTGATATTATTATGTAGCCATTGCATAAATGTGACATGTGACAAGGGATTAATTTAATGAATACATTTTTTTGGGTGGATTTAGCGGTAATTGATCCATGGCAAATAATGTGTTTGTTCAAATTATTTTGGCATTTTCTTCACCCCTGCTTCCAAGCCCTGATGGACCATGGTGTAATAAGGTAGGGGGCCATCTACAAAGTACGTACGCACAGGGGGGAGGGGGGGGGGGGGGTAAAATCTTATGCGTACACTCCATTGAACTACGTGTATAAAAAGTGCGTACAGGGGGGGAGGGGGGGTCAATTTCGGACCAAAAATTGCGTACGTACTTTGTAGATGACCCCTAGCCACAGTTCTGGCAGATCCGTATGCCATCCATGCGTCGCACGAGGGCCAAAACCCATATATCATAAATATTTACATTTGTTCTAATGAATGATTTAAGATTTTTAAAAACTATAGTAATACATTTCTTTCTTTGGCAGGCATTTTCTTCACCACTGCTTCCAAGCACTGATGGACCATGGTGTTAAGGTAGCCACAGTTCTGGCAGACTCGTACGCCACCCATGCGTCACACGAGGGCCAGAACCCTGACAGAATCAACAGAGCAGTGCAGCTAGGCTTCTCATTGGGTGAGTACAAATTGATTTGAGTGGATTACACTTTGCAAGAGCAGACAGAGCAGACAGAGCTAGAAATTAACTTATTTTAAATGATGCTATGTTTGGCAAATAAATTCAAGACTTATTGTGGTGGCCTAAAGAACAACAATTAATATCTGTTCCCCTACTTTTTGTCCAATTTGGCAGGTAAATAACCAGATTAATATTTTTAATGTAGTTCTGCCTTTTTATCAATACACACTGCTACATATCTAGATTTTTGTCTTAGTGGCATGATTGAGCATGTACACATTGTGCTTGTCTTATGCGATTGGGGGGCATACCTTATGTATTTCATCATTTTTACGCAAATTTTCTCCTTATTTATTGTTTTTGGCAAATTATTGGGGGAAGGGGTGGAGGAGCATGTGCCACCCGTTTGCTATGCCACAAAGTATGTCTACTCAATACATTTGATCCCATCAGTTTAAATGTGTGAAAGGTTAATTGCCAATAAAATACATGTGATAGAGCGTGCAGGAATGAATATGAGCAGTGTTCATTCATTACAGGCTAGGGGGTCTGTGGTTGATTCATGATTCATTTAATCCTTTTTTTTTCTTTCTTCAGACTCTTTATAATTCAGACTCTTTATTATAAAGTGTCTGGGAGGGTTTTATATTACACCAGGATTTAGTGGCTAGCAAAGTCTTGCACTTTGCCAAAAGCAAGCCCCCTCACTATCTGTTTTCTCTTTGCCCATTTGGGCAAGTAAAGTCATGAATTTTCAAAATGTAAATATTTGTCCAAACAGAAACTTACTTGCCCCCCCCCCCCCCCCTAAACAAAAAATATGATTCTGCTAAGTACATGTTGCTCAATTTGCTTGGCAAATTTCTTGCTTGTTTCTAGATGAGATTTACATGCAAGGCAGGGCACTAGCACTTGCCCTATTGCCCGCGGCAAGTAAAAATTGAAGTTGGGCAAGTAAATTTTCATAAATGACTTAGTTTGGTTGCCCAATCGGGCAACTAAATCATTAGTTCACTACGAGAGAATAATGTTATTCATTACATGTAAATCTCATCTAGAAGTAAATGGGCAAGTAAATGTTCTGTTTGGGCAAGTAAGATGTGAAAAGTTATTATTTTACTTGCCCGAATTGGCCAGTAAAGAAAAAAGTTAGTGTGGAGGCTTGTGTAAGGAATACAATTGCCCGACATAGATTTTTACTTGCCCGTACAATTGGGCAAGTGTTCGTGTCGAGCCCTGCATATATCATTTTCTATTTCATCATTCTCTATGTGTGGGGGAGGGTTTTATATTACGCCAGGATTACAAGTGGCTAGCGTAGCCTTGCATACAGCAATGCAGGAATCAATTTTTACTTTTCCAATCTGATGGATATCCAGAAATTTTTCACATAATATCCTTTGGTAATTTTAGGGGCTACCTACTGAGTTCCGGGGGCTATTATGAAAATTAGGGGGCAAAATTGCCCTCCCCCCGTATATTTCCTACCCTGGCATACAATCATACTCACATCTATGTGTGGGGGGATACATCTAATGAGGCATACGATTATAAACTCGCTCCATTGTAAATTTCTTTTTCAATTCAATCTCTTATGTTATAATTTTTGACCCCCAAATCGTAGCATAATCGTGGGACACAGTTGTTGAATTACCACCCTTTCTCTAGGTGAAATCTGAAAACACTGGGCACAGCAAATTTGACAGTATCCCTTTACATTGTCTGAAGTTTTGATTTAATTTCATTCATAAGCGACTGAGTTATTACGGATTAAAAACATAAATGTTATTTTGTTACACCTAGTACTTGAAGTTATTAAGAAGACATAGAACTACATTTTTGCTCAAATACTCTTCTATTTCTGTCTCTTTTTTCTTGTTATGCGCATTGAGACTTAATTGTAAGATTGCGCTTCATAAGAAAGGATTTTATTATTTTATTATTATTTAAAGCTTGTACATGTAGTATCTTGCTATTGTCACTGATTGTCTCATTGATAACTGTCTTTCTTTATTCTGAAAATCGTATTTTGATTGGTCTGTCAAACTCTGACTGGATTCAAGTCCCTTGTGCCTTGGTTGTTTAAAATGTCAGAGATGTAATGTACATTAGAAGCTTCAATAATATCATGGTGTTGGTACTGATCATCCTAGTACAACTTAATTCTTAAATTGTAGTTGAATATTTTGGATCTGATTAGTTGCTACCTATTTATTTCATTGCATTTCATTGCAAAATATGTGACAATAGTTCATACAACTAATGGTTGGAAATGGAGAGCGCTGCTGAAAAGCGATGCTTGTAAATTGCAGCGCTCTCAAGTTAATTGTTACAAATGTAAGTAATTTACATGTATACTACCAACAAAAATATTATACTACATACATACACAAACATTAATTGATAAGTGTTTGCTATTGAGATAATGTGCAAGTATTGGTTGCTCTCCCTTGTTACCATTATTATTGTTATCACATATTTTTATTGTCTCTGATTTTGTACATTGATTATTATTGTCCTGGTTGATATCTTGCAGGTGGTTTCTTGTCGGAGGCTGGTTGGTTCTGTAATGCAGAGAAGGTGTATGACGCCTGTCTGAGGCTGTGCAAGCCAGAGTCGGACCAGCAGAGACTCATGTGGGCTTTTGAGTGCACAACAAGGTAAATATACTAAAAGTATTACAATTTAATTGGTTGCACAGCCTTTAAAACGTTCAGCCATTTGCATGAATTATCAAATTTCTGATAAAAACCTATAGTCACAATTGTAAAAAAAAAAGTTAAATTCATGCACGTAACCATTGATGTTATTATAATGCAACTGCCCGTCTAAATGCTGATTTTTAGCTTTCTTCCAGTTTAATACTTTAACTACATATTTATGTTACAGTGCCTGAATTAAATGCAAAACACATACCTCTCTCTAATCCCCCTACCCTTTCAACCCAGGTTAATACATGTACGCAACGCCAACTGCAAGTATGGCCAGGCAGAAGAATCGCACCACTCGGCCTGCGAACTCCTCGAGAAACTGAAAGCCATGAGCGTGAATATCAACGAGGCCGCGCTGCATGGCGAGATCTGCTCCCTCTACTTCTCCAAAAGCCACTACGACGACGCGTACCGGTCGTGCCAGACAGCGCTGCGCAGCGTCTCGTCGTCGCCGCCGCGCATGCCGGTGCGGTGTGTTATCGACATCCTGCGGCAGGCCACCAAGGCGTGCGTCGTCAAGCGCGAATTCAAGAAGGCGGACCTGCTCATCAAGCATGCCGTCTGTCTCGTTAGGTAAAAATGAAGTTGTGATTTATTGGGATTGATCCTCATTAGGCTGTATGCATGACTACGGATTTAAAAAGAAGGGTACATTTGAAATCACTTCAGTCTGTTCTATTTGGGATTGAGATATACATTCTGAAGCTAAAATATGCTTTCAGTTGAAGGTGATTAGATTAATTTTCTGTTCAGATGGTGAACATGATCTCTCCAGAAACACACATGCATGTTCAATTAACTTGTTTCTAATCTATACAAAACAGTACTCAGAAATCTGCTTGCATAATTTATTTGCTGCCATGTCTGGGAAACCTTAGGTAAGATATTTAGGTTGCTAGAAACAACCTTTGTTAATAGGATAAAAATTATAATATTGATCTAGTCTCTTTCACTTTTATTCAATCTTATCCATCATTAATGTAATGTCAATCTTGATTTATTATTTATTTAAAGGGGTAGTACAGTTTTGGTAAGGCTGAGCTGTAGTAAAACAAAACCTGCACAATAACATTACAAACTAATAGTTATAACTCCACCATGCTTGAAAGGTAAAGAAAATTACAAATGACTTTAGAAGTAAAAAGCCTGTTTCATTCAATAAGAGCCATTCAAACACAAGAGGGCGCTCTCTAAAAAAGCATTGGTTTCAACCATTTTTCATACAGAATTATCAAACCATCAAAGTCATGGTGTTGCAGCGCCGTTAGATTACTGTATTATTTATGTTTCTTTTTCTGAAAATGACATCTTCTTAAATCTGTTCTATTCACCATTTATTGAGGGAACACTTTGGAGTGAGGCACCCAAAGTATGCAGATGTTCTCCTAGACTTTGAATAATTCAATCATTTCTTTTGTTTCATGTTTGGCCCCAAAACCATCAAAGTCATGGGTGTTGCAGTGGTAAGATTACTGTATTAATTATGTTTCTTTTTTCTGAAAATGGCATCTTCTTAAATCTGGTTTTATTCAGGGAACACTTTGGAGTAAGGCACCCAAAGTATGCAGATGTTCTACTGGACTTTGGTTTCTATCTTCTCAATGTGGATTCGATATGCCAATCCACAGCAGTTTATCAGGTAAGTTTCTTTCCCCTTAGTCTTCTTCTTACATGACCATCATCTGCTCATCAAAAGATAAGGTCCTTAAAAAACGTGGGCTGGGCATCAGTGAAGGTGAAGCATCGTTGAAGGTGTGGGAAGAAGTGCCACATGCACAGTTGGTGTTGTTATTATTGGTGTATCCCTAGATCCTTTCTGTTTAAAACTCAGTATTGTGGAATTCATTTTAATAGTATTAAAAGTGAGAAGACTAGTTTGAGACTACATTATGTTCTCTGGGGAGTTAGAAATGGTACACAAAAATATTCTAAGGGTTTGAATTGCTCAACATTTTGTGAACTAATTATCGTTGTTTTTGACATACCAATAATCATCAAAATTATTTAGTATGGTCTTCATTGTTGGGAGTTGTTTAATCACAATGTTAGATTGTATTTTGCCCTTTACCTACGTAGGTTAAGCATTAAATACTGTTTAACATACGGTGAAGGGCCCCCCCCCCCCCCCCCCGAAAAAAACAAAACAAAAACAAAAACAAAAACAATAAATTAATTTAAAAAAAAGAAATAATAACAATTAATAAATTAATTTAAACAAATTAAAAAAATATATAAAAATACAAAAATAAATAGGAACCTCCATGTAGCAGTCGCCCATGAAGATCTAGCCTACGCCTCCAATGTCCATCAATACAGCTACGGCAAATAGTTTGCTTCTTCTTTGTCATTGACATAATCATCGTTGCCTACATTGTCAGCTTCATCATCATTGTCATCGTTATCATCATCATCATCTTCATCATCATCATCATCTTCATCATCATCATCACCACCACCATCACCATCGCCACCATCACCACCACCATCGCCACCATCACCACCATCGCCATCATCATCATCATCACTATTGCACCACCACCATTATCATTATACTATATTATTGTATTATCAATATTTATAAGCTTTGTTTATTATCATTATATTTCAATGTAATAATTCATTATCCAATTTTGTCTGAACAGCAAGCGTTGGACATCCGGTTATCAGCATTTGGAGGTAGGAACCTCCATGTAGCAGTCGCCCATGAAGATCTAGCCTACGCCTCCTATGTCCATCAATACAGCTACGGCAAATTTGATGACGCAAAGTGAGTAGTTCCTATCATATTTTCTGCTTTAAACATTCTTATTACAACTAAGATCAAGAACCATGATTAAAGAAAACAAAATATTAGATTTAAAAAAAAAAAAAAAAACGATTTCTGTATTAAGGCAATATTGATTACTTATTTTTGTAACATATTGCACATGTTCAGTATCAATATTGATTTTGTTTTCTTCTACATCCTTATTACAGGGAGCATGCAGAAAAAGCAATCAGTATCATCACTCAAATCTTACCAGAGAATCATCTCCTTCTAGCGTCGTCACGAAGGGTCAAAGGTCAGTACTCTCTTTATTACCATAAAATCTAACCTAGGGTGCTAATACTTTCATGAGCTGTGTATATTTTTAAAGTTAAATAGGATTTAACAAAATATATATGTATCTCTTACAGCCGAACAGCTACATTTGTATGTTACAAATATTTAACAATAAGAATAAGAATAAAACATTCTGATTTGAATGTTTGTTGCCATGTTTAAATTGATCCTCCAGTTCTCATTCTTATGACAAGAACAGTAAAACCAAATACCACACAGGACCAAGTTGTTACAAGAGGCGCACCACTTTCACCAATCATCCCAGAACCTTGCCAATCAGATTTTGCTCTCAATTATGATTTGATCACTTGCTGCCATTTTAAGGATCTTCTGTTCCTTGTTCTGGTTTCTCGTCTCTGTTTCTGACTCGCATGACCAGGATATTGAGAAGAAGCTATTACAAGAGGCCCACAACTTTTCTGTGTCATTTCTAATCACTTGTTGCCAATTTAAGGATCTTCTGTTCCTTGTTCTGGTTTCTCGTCTCTGTTTCTGACTCGCATGACAAGGATATTGAGAAGAAGCTATTACATGAGGCCCACAACTTTCCTGTGTCATTTCTAATCATAGCCTTACTTGCATTACTGTCTTTTCTGATTTGAATATTTGTTGCCAATTTAAGGATCTTCTGTTTCTCATTCCAGCGCTAATCCTTGAAGAGATTGCCATCGACCTACATGATAAGGACATTGAGACCATGCCGTTACAAGAGGCCCAAGATCTACACAAGTCATCCCTAAATCTCTGATTTTGCAGTCGAATTATAATTTTATGTAAATATTTGTTGCCAATTTAAATATTCTCTGCTTTTGTTCCAGCTCTAATCCTCGAGGAGATTGCCATTGACTCCCATGACAAGGATATTGAAACCAAGCTGTTACAAGAGGCCCATGATCTACACCAGTCGTCCCTAAACCTAGCTAAGCAGGCCTATGGAGAATTCAACGTTCAGACGGCAAAGCACTACGGCAATCTAGGAAGGCTCTACCAGTCCATGCGCAAGTTCAAGGTAAAAAAAATTCTACCCCCAATTTTCTTTACATTGCAGTTCAGCAGAAAACATGTCTTGGAGAAATTTTCTTCTTATATTTCAAAATTTCAATAAACTGTCTCCAATCTTTTTCCTTAAATTCAAAGTAAATAACAATTCCACCCTTTGTCTACTTTACTGGCCAAAGAACCTAGCTTGGAAACTGACATTTTTGAAACTCTTGTACAAAGACTTTTAGATTGATTCATGAAGTTACTTTTTATTTCATTTTCAGCTTTCATTTATTCATTTTGGAAGTTACATACAAAGTATTTTGCAAATCAAGAATTCAAAATGTTTGATATCATATTGAAGAGAGAAAAAATAGTATAAAACATTGTCCAATTATCTCACCCTAGATGGCAGAAGAGATGCATGTGCGAGCCATTGAAATTAAGGAGAAACTCCTGGGGGAAGAAGACTATGAGGTGGCTCTCTCGGTGGGCCATCTAGCATCGCTCTACAACTATGATATGAAGCTGTTCTCAGAGGCTGAAAAGCTCTACCTTAGATCAATAGATATAGGTAAGTTTTCAGGATAAGTTTGTTATTATGTATGGTTTTTTAATGGGATTGATGATCATAAGCTGATATTAAGTAAAGTTGTATCTTTGATTGATATAAAATGTATGAAACTTTTCAGACTAACGCCATACTAATTTCTTTTTATGTCTCCTTCAAGTTAGTAGTAAGGAGACATTATTTTTTAGGATTGTACATCCGTTCTCATTTCTTTTGTTGTGTATTCAGATATGATTAATCTCTGTCCTAAGTCCTCAATGTCAAGTATTCATTTCTGATATTACTTTCATTTTGTTTTGTATGTGTGCTTTGCAGGCAAGAAGCTGTTTGGTTCGGGGTACAGCGGTCTAGAGTACGACTACCGAGGACTGATCAGCCTCTACTACAACACAGGAAACCACGCCCGCATGTACGAGTTCCAGGACATTCTGAACCACTGGAACAACATCCGGGACGGCAACACCAGCCCTGTGGACATCCTGGAGTACCTGGCAACCTGCCGCAGCGAGATGACTACCAAAGAGGTCATTGACAAATTCTTCAAGCAAGACTGAGTTGCCGCTTATAGTTAGTTATCTTTGTTTATATCGACGACTCATCTTCAATGGCTTCTAGTTTGACTGGCCCCATGGCTCCCAGATATCTATACAGTTGTGATGGCATCAAAAGTCCTGTGGACGTCATGGAGAACCTGCCGCAGCGAGATGACCTCCAAAGAGGTTATCAGCAAGTTCTTCAAACAGGTGTGAGATTCTGATTATCACCATCTTCGTTTTTTTGTCATTCAATGACTTCTAGTTAAACAGTTCCTTAAACCTAAGTAATGAGCAAGGATGAAATGTGTATAAGGAAACTTGTAAAAGCTATTCTTCCAGGTTGATAAGTACTGGCATAAGCATCCAATGAACCTGAAGAAAACCACACCAGCAAGAAGGTGTTCATCAGCGGAGGTCATTGACAATTTTGGATTCTTTTTGGAGAATGTTTCCCAGCAAAATTGTAAGCTCGACTGAGTTCCAGGTCTGTTTAAAGCGAATCAGATGATGATAATAGGTACAAATCTTCAGAGGGTTCCTAACTAAATTATTGTTTGAGATCATTATCTTATTTAATTTATGTTGAGGAAGGCTGACCATGTGTGACCAATGCAGGCAGGGTGCTAAATAACTGTTACCAAACACTGGCCGATTTGGGCAAGTCAATTTTTCAAAAGAACAACGTTTATTTGAGTTTAAAGGGAAAGTAAAGTACAGTAGAACCTTCTTATATAGAGCTCTGATATAAACAAAACCGTTTTATAATGATGTAATTTGCCTGGTTCGTGCTCTATATTTTCTTATATTTTTTACCCTATTAAGAGAAGGTGATTTTCATGGTTGCTAAAAAAAGGTTCGCATACATAATTCTAGACCAGAGATCTATGGTACATCTACTGAGTTTGTTTTGTATATTATTTTATAAGTAGTTGTAATCAATTTCTATTTAGCCTTTACTTGCCTTGTTTTACATGAGTATCGAGGTGAACTTCCTGTGAGATTTACTTTGATTGATTTTAATTTCTCGATCGTTACTGATGGCCTGTGATTTTTTTCTTAAGAATTAATTTTGAAGAAATTTTCTCATGAGTTGAAAAAAACTTACCTATGATCATCATAACTTGATATATATGTTTCTTTTCCGCCCAAACAACAACCGCATTGCTAATAAATATTTCTGAGCCACGTCTAGAAATTAGCCATTTTTCATGGTGGAAACTATAGACGGCATGAAATTCATGAAATCTGCTTCCTAGGAAGCCACAATTAGTGGTCTTTATAGACAGGTGGTTGCTAGAGCAGTAGCCCATTTCATAAAACACTTGCAATTGTTGTAAGTGTCCAATTATTGTAACTATTTGGTCAACAGCCAATCAGCATGGAGCATTACAGCTGATACCACGGTAGTTACAATAATTGGACACTTACAACAATTGCAACAGTTTTATGAAATGGGCTACTGGTTTGACTGCATCTGTCATAATTTCAAGTGCATACTGTATCACTTCTTAACTCTTCTACTGCTGGAAGAACATAAATGTCATTGTGTGCTAGCATGATACATGTATATGTACATACCGCATATGTAAAATACATATGTATTACTATTGATACCTAATAACTATGTTGTACATGTGTGTAGAATGGTAAGGAATTGGCACAATTTGCATATTACTCAATTTTCCTTGTACAAAATGTTTAAAAAAAAGAAGCAATATTGCTTGACGCATTATCAGTGTGCATCTGTATGATTACATACATATATTGGCTTTTGTGGCTCTTGAAATTTGTGAAGAAATTGTGTCTCCCCCCCCTCTCCCTCCACTGTCACACTGAAAAACTCTTAAAGTCTGTACAAATGCAGAATGTACAGATATTTCTTCCAATTTATCAGAAATTATTAAGTGAAATTATGACTTTATAATTTGGGGATTGATAATGTGTAACCCATGCTGATTATTCTTGAAAATATAGTCATGAATGAAAAAATAAAAAATAATTAAAACAAAAATAATTTTTAAATTTTTAAATTTTATTGAATTGACATTTTCATGCATTTCTCTGTACTTTTATTTGACCCTCATTTTGATTTCAGTTTTAATGAAGATATGTTTTCTTTATATTGTGCAATGTTTAGTTAGGGCTTCTTTGCCATTGAAATTAATTGAATAACCATTTGAAATATATTACTGGTGATTGGGGTTTATATAAACATACATGTATGAACATAACCTCTAGTTGTGCAATTAAGAGAAAAGTGGTTGCATTTAATTAATGAATTTGCCAACTTGTAGTCGTTGCATTACCTTTTCTGACTCTATGAATTAAATTAAGTTTTAACAAATCAAGCATGAAAGGAGAAAGGATGTACATTTTAACTTGTGTTTAGTCACCAGCTAGGAAAATTAAGGAAAAAACAGTGGTCATTGTATGATTGTAAACAGATATCCTCCATAGACAAGTTCCGTGACATTGTTTTCTGTGCAGAGGATGGGAGTGTGCAGAGTTGGTGGCAACTGCAGGCTGGTGGGCTGATATTAGCAGGTAGCCACTGTAGATGGGTTTGACTTTACATAATTGATATTTATCAAATCATTCAAAATATTTAATAGGTGCTCCGCTCAAAGAGAAAAATATTAACTTTTTGTTGTAGTTTTGATTGTTAACCCTTATAAGGTCTATAAATTAATTGTAAAGTAAGGCTGGAGGTCTATGAAAATCAGAGTTACATAATGTATATCAAAGTGTCCAGATGACAGGAGACTAGCTTTATTCCGTCGTGGCAAGTAGGGCAAGTACAATGGGGACTTTTGAAGTTTGGTGGCCAAAGCCAGATTTTGGTCGACCAAAACGAAGAAATACCTGTCAATATTTGGTTGCCCAGTGGGGCAAATTAAAATGGGGTATTTTCAAAATCCTCAAAACTTACTTGGAACTCTAGCGGTTCTCTCAGAGCTTGTTGCATTTGTATTAACAATAGAAGCATGGGGCAAGTTTTGGTTTGTCAAATTTCCATTTCGTTCAAAAGATATTTACATTTGAAGTGTTCGGATGCTGTACTATCTTCGGGATCGTTTAAGCCGTGTACAAAGTCAGTGTAATGAGTTAGTGAATATCACTTTGCATTTTCGCTCATTACTCGGCCATGAAATTTTCGCACACTACTCAGTGGACATATCAGATCACAACAATACACATTTTATCAACCGTTTATCACTTTTTGCACATGTCAACAAAGTTACTAGATCCCTTTAACCCTAAAAAGACTGGGCTATTTTTAACCTTAAAAAAACGGGGGGGGGGGGGGCTAAAAGGGCCCCCCCCTAAGATCTCGGCAACCAAAACTCCGATCGACTCCAAATTTGGCATCGTGATAGATGTCCATAAGGTCTACAATATTGCGTAGTTAAAAAAAAAAATTAAATTCGAATATGCTAATTAGAGCTAATTAATTATGCGAAAATTGTATTTTTTTGTAATTTTCGTAGTTTTCTCGGCAATCGAAACTCCAATCAACTCCAAATTTGGCATGGTGATAGATGTCCATGAGCCATACAATATTGCATAGTTAAATTTTTTGTTCTAATTATAATATGCTAATTAGAGCTAATTAATTATGCGAAAATTGCATTTCTTATGTATTTCTTTGTTTTTTCAATTATGTTTGTTATTGTTTTTTCAATGGAAATAATTATTGACCATTATTCAACCATTTTTAGCCCAAAATTAAATGATTGCTGTGATTAGAATGAAAAATAATGAAGATTTTGTCTTTTCTAGGAAAAAATCAATTTCCATAGGATTTGTACACAAATCACAAAATTTAGCGATTTTCGGGCCGACGCTCACTTACAAAAGGTTACGTAACTTTAGAACGGTACACCCGGTTGTCGCAAATTTGGTATCAAAAGTTGCGAAAGACTCTAAGGAAAAAAGTCCTGAAGTGGCACTGTAAAATATTTAAGCGTTGCGAAGTAATCGCGAAATTGGAGGAGGGGGGGGCTAAATCAGCCCCCCCCAGTCTTTTTAGGGTTAAGGTGCCCAATGCTCATGTTTGGTGACCCACTAGCCAGCAAAACAAATGCTATTTTGAGCCCTATCTTTGGAATAAACCTTTGATGGATTACTGGTTATAATTTGTTTCTGCTCATGAATGCTTACACGTTTTAATTTGAGCTGTATATTCTTTGATTGCTTGTACTGTAAATTCATGTTTGCCTTTTTAGATCCACATACCCAAAGATGATTTTAACAGATATTATTTAACAACACATGCAATTGGCTGAATACATTTTATTTACCAGATATTTTCATTTCCAGCACAAAATAAAACAAATCTTAGAAATGTCTTTAACAATTATTGTGATGCATGTTATGAGGCCTTAACATTATAGTGAGCAAGATCATGATTGGCTTGAATAGTTTTTGAAATGTTTCAGACCGTTAGAGTGAGTATGGACAAATATGTGAAAATACAATTTACATTACTTTTAGTTGCGCATTATAGCTGAATATTTGTGTAGAGAGGCATATATATATTATAGTGAAAAATAAGTGATTGCAAATGTCATTTTTTTTGCATGAAGAATACAGCTTAATCTACCGCTTATTGTTAGAAATTTTTCATTGAGAGCATGTTCAATGTGTTCAAAGTTGAGTTTTATTTTGATATGATTTTGAGATGCATCATGTATGTGTGGTCAAAATACAACAATATGTACATCTCAATTGAACTGATAGTCCACTTCATAAAAAATGCATGTTTTTTTAGTATTTAGAGTGGAGTATTTATTAATTTGAATAAACTTTTTTTTCCCCCATCACTTACGGGATATGGTTCTGTTTGAGATATCCTACATAAAAGTGAATGTGTTGGACTGCAGTTTATTTCACTTGCTCATTTCCGAAGTGCATGTTTGACACTCTACGTTTTTGTATTGATTTTAGCATTATTATGTGAGTTTTGTAACAACTTTGCTCTTTCAAGGTTGCATAAACAGAAAAAATAAATAGTTTTACATACATGTATAGAATGAACATGTTATTACCACAACAGAAACATCGCTTTGTTTTATACATCAATATTTGTTTAAAAATTACAAGTAGACTGTACATGTAATTACCACACCAGTGGTCCGATTTCACCAGTATTAAATGCTCCCTGCCAGCCGCATAGCAAAATACATGTACGTCACTTTCCAGTTATAACATGAAGAAACACAGTCAACGTTAAAGGGATCTAGTAACATTGTCCAAAATCCACAAAACGTACTTAGAACTCCAGCCGCCCAGCGGTTCTCTCATATCTTGTTGTATTTTAAATGTGTTACCAATAGAAGCATGGAACAGGTTTTTTATAATTTTTTTGATTTCCCTTTTGTTATTAAGATATTTACAATTGAAGTGATTGAATTTTTAATTATCCACTGGAAAGTTATAACTGTGTACAAAGTCAGTGCAATGAGTCAGCAAATATTTACTTTGCATGTTCGCCCATTACTCGGCCATATAACATCCATTTAACGTGAAATTTTCACACGTTACTTAGTGGAAAAATCAGATCACAAAAATATGTACATTATTTGATCAACCATTCATCACTTTTTGCACATGTTACTAATCCTTTTAACTACATGCAAGTCCAACTTGGATAAGTCCAAGTTGGATACTGGTTCTCTGTATTTGGTTTCTCTTGTTACGTTATACCTACATTAGTTGAAATTTGCCCCAAGTCAAACCACAAACCACACGTATTAAGTCAAAGCTCCTTTAAAGGTTGAGTTCAGTAAAAAAAATTGTTGTGTCCGTGGTTGCCTATATGTATTGTCTAATGTAAAGCAAACCTACATTTCATTCACATACGAGTCAAAAAGTGAGATATAGTAACGTTATGTGTGCCACGAGGTATGATTGTACATAGATATATCTGTCGTACATTTATTTGTTGATATTCATATGATATATACACAAGCTGTTTAATATCAAAGCAGAAGTTGTTTTTGTAAAAAAGCTTTAAGTTTTAAATGTGTACAGGTACATTGTAAAATTATAAAAGAGGTTACAGTTAGTAGAATCGTGCACACTGTAGATGGCAATGGAAAGCATGTGAAATATCAAATAAACTAAAGAAATAAAGCATATAAAATATAATATCCAGTGTCAATTTTGTCTTCTTTTTTGCTTATGTCAATGCTCTAAGTTATTTATTTATTTATTTATTTATTTTTTTTTTGGGGGGGGGGGGACCAAATTCTTGCATTTTAGGCTTTATGCTAAATGCTTTATGCTAAATAACACACAACTTGGTAAATAAAAATGTTGGTGGCCCAACAGGCCACCAAAATCTACCCTTTTAATTTTGTTGGGTGGCCTCGGGACACTTGCTAATGTATACTATATGTATTGAAACACCAACCATGGATCGTACTAGTACGATCCATGCACCAACAAACAAAATATTGTTGAAACGTACTTGGTTGATAATGACGTCACATTCTTTAGTTAAAATCATAGTATTGTTTGATTAAACTGTCCTTTTGATTTTCGCTCTTGATAGTGGTTCGGAGCTGGCTAAATGCCCATTTAACAACTGCGAGGTCACACATTTTGGTCTGCCCTGCATTGTTTGGAATCATTACCTATGGCAATGAATAGGTGATGTCATACTTGAGTGCACTATAGCAAGCAAATATAAATATTTATTTTTTGATAATACAAACATCACCATGGGGGTGTTTCACATGCATAGATTTAGCAGTTACTCTGTAGTGTTCTAAAACCGGTCTTAAAAATGGGTATATGGGACTAAAGTAAACAAAGTTGATACAAGTCTCAGTTCAGCTGTATAAGTTCACAGCAAATTCTCACCCAAACTGCTTAAATATAGTCAAATAAATTGCTCCTGGCTGCTCTTTCTAGCATACTGCAGTTATTTACATGGTGCTGTCATCACGTACATGATGTAAAATCCGGTATTTCAAGTGATTTTAAGAGAGAGAAGCACACACCATGTAGTCCACAACAGAGTTAAATTTGTGAAACACCCCCATAACAAATTTATACCGCATCATTTCACACAGAACACTCCCAAGTCCAAATGAATAACACAAATGAACAAAGAAACCCAAGTTTCCACGCATTTATGGAGTTTGTTTTTGCAAGATGATTTACTACTGTACATTCTATTAATGTATATAAAATGGCAAGTACATATAAGGTAGCATGACATACAGTAGCTATAGATAAGATATTGTTACACAACGCATACATTTTTAACAGATGTCCATTATCCAAATTGAAAACATACAAATATATTTCAATACATTATACTCATGAAAACAATTAACGATAATAAAATAATTAGATTAACAAATTCCCTTCACCACAGCATGAAAATTACAATTATCTTCTATTTACTAGGTTAATGTATTTAATGAATTACTGAATGACTTATTTTACCAGAGCTTCGTAAATAAAAATCCACTGCAATAACTTCGTAATTTCTAGCAAATCAATAGCTACATGTATGGTAAGGGTAGCCTTAAGCTGAAACTTTAAATAGTCCACATATTATCCAACTATTTTTTAAAATTTAATGACTTGGAATACAATTTTAAATTTCATACAGCAAACAAATTTGTCTACTATGAAAATGTTATGGACACCCTTATTTTAGAACATACATGTCTTTAGATTAATACATTAAGTACTGACGCGTTCAGCTGTAGACATTCTAACATAAAATCAATTTTGCAAGAAAAGACTCATTACAGAAAAAAGTGGCAACATTTTCCCCCTCACATTTCTTTAACAAATGTAAATTTTCACAGCACTTGAAAATAATAAATCTAATGCACTTCATAAACCCTGAAAAAAAACTAACTAAATTTCAACATAAAAATAATGCACATAAATAACCCTATGTTTAGAATACAAAATGTCAACACTGACAAAATAAATATATAACTAATGCACTTAGTACCCCTAGTTAAAAATACAAAACATAATCACCTGTCACATACAGTAATACATTTTCTAAATTTACCTGAATGGAAACAATCGTAGAATTCCAAATAATCAGGGGGTGTATTCTGAAAACGATTTTAAGTTAAAATTTATTGTATCTACGTCATATCTACGTCGCTAAAATATATTTTAGCAAATCGCTATTCCTTAAAGTACAGTTATATATTTTAGTGATGTAGATATGACGTAGATACAATAAATTTTAACTTAAAATCGTTTTCAGAATACACCCCCAGCATTGTAGAACAGAAAATAAGTTATAAGTTTAGAACCCATCTTAATTTTACATCTGGAAAAAAAGTAGTAAACTACAATCATAAACAAATAACCTAGACCATTTACCTTTTCCCGTTTTCATGTAAATTAAATCAATATCAAACAAACGATACAAAAAGATCATAAGTAATAGAAAGACATCCATATCCACCTTCAAAGCAAAACATAAAACACCCCCACAGAAGTTTACAAAATAATTACTTTCGTACATTCTTAATTGAATTTCATTTCACTCTTAAAGTGCCAAGATGTACAAATTTGAACATTATTTATGTTTAGATTAACTTCAAAGAATTATGAATATCTAACAATGTGAACAAGCATAACAATTTTGTTTTACCTCTGTAAATTTGAATTTACAATTGAATTTCAACAAGCCTTGTGCTAACAGTCAACAAACAAACATTTCAGTATTTAGGAAGGAACAGAATGTTTATATTACCAAATCCAATGCAACAGAATTGCAGAAAGAAATTCAGTAGAAAGGGGTAATATTCTTTTAAATACTAGTAAGTAGAATTTCATACACAAAGCAAACTTATGTTTTCATAATTTAAATAACAGGAGTACATAAAACCCAATTTAATGCAACAGAAATTGTAATAATAAAAAAAAGCTTAAAAAAATAAAGTAGAAAGGGAAGATATTATTTTATATAATTAAAGTGGAATTTCATACACAAAGCAAACTTACATTTTCATAGCTTAACTAATAGGAGTAGATACAACCAATTTCATAACTGATTACTAGACATAATAACCATAACTTTGACAAGATAAAAAGAAAAGTCATGAATTGATTAAAATATGCAAATTAGTTCCCAAAGCAAAATATAATGAAGCAGCACACCGCGATACATTAAGCAGATAAATGTCATAACCAAGATACACATTTGAATATGCGATTATAAAATGAATTAATAATGCTTTAAATGAATCAAACCCATGATGTACGAATACATTGATTAAAGTGATTACAAGATTAAATATGACATAAATATATCACCAGGGGCCCCATAACATAAATATTAATGTTTAATTGTACAACCGATTGATTGATTAGAAATGGAGAGCAAGTTGGAATCTAAATAGCCCCCAAAACCCTAAACTAAATGAAATGTAATACAGAATCAAAAAAGAAAGAAAACAAAACCATAACAAAGTAAAAACAAAACCAAAATATAAACAAAATAATAAAAGTGTGGCATTTGTTTAATCCCTCAGTAAAAATAAAAGTTCTAATATATACCAAATGTAACCACATTAGCAGCACAAGAGGGGTCAAATAAGACTTCATGAAAGACTAAAAATAATACTTTCCCCCTTAACTAGAGATGTATAAAGAATAAATCAAGAATATCAGTATAAAGATTGTCTGAGGTTGTTATACTTTTTAAAAACAGCAGTTCAAAAACTTAGCAATTTATCATAAACACAACTCTACAACAAAACCATTAAAAGTGACCATAATCATTTATGAAAGTTAAAACGGTTTCACATCATCATTTTAGAAACACATTATATTCTTAAATATTGTTTCAATAATTAGTATCCAACATTTAAAGATAAAAACACTGACATCTAATGCCCTCTCAATATACAGTATATATTTTTCTTTTTCCACTGACAACTGATTTTACTTCCAGTTACAAGTTTCACTTTTCATATTTTCGCAACTACAAATTAATACAATAATAAACTGCCTTTAAGAATATAGACAAGTTTCAAACTGGCCTCTTAAAACTTTGCACTTATCTCCAAATTTTCATTAATAATGTTTTACTGTCTATCATTTGATGCTTATCAGGTGTTTATCAGATTAACCCTAATAGGGCCGGGGGGAGGGGGGGGGGGCATAATGGCCCCCCCCTCCACAATTTTTTGTATTGGTCCAAAACGCTGTACGATGACGCGCCGCGGCTTGGTGGCTTTTTTCTATCTGGTCTTGCGCACATTTTAAAACAAAAATTTCGAAAATCGGACCTACCGTTACAAAGTCACGTGACCTTTTGTCTATGCATGGCAGCCCGAAAATCGCTCAATTTCGTGATTTGTGTACAAAACATATATGGAAATATCAATTTTCGTAAAATGAGGTGTATCATTAGTTATTTGGTGTTGTTTACATGTTATATGTTGGTTTGGGGATTCAAAATAGTTAAATTATAGTTAGAAATAAAATAAACAACAAAAACAATAAAATACATAAGTAAAAAAAAACAAAGAAATACATAAGAAATTAACAAAACAATAGAAAACATAAGGAAGAACCGGGCTCTTCCAAAATTTTTTGTCGTATTATCATTACAAATGCTCTATAGAATATATGTATTGAAAACCAGAGTTTAAAGGGGTATTCCGGGCCTGATAAAACCATTTATTATTTGAATAAGCAGAATAAGAGGCATAATTGGTGAAAATTTGATCAAAATCGGACAAGAAACACGGGAGTTATACCTATTTGAACATCATGTAGTAATGAGCGATCGTTTCAAAATTGCCGCCATATGCAACATAATTGACGAGCAACCCGCCATGGCTTTAGTACATGAAAATACACTTATTTCTCATTTTCGTTGCTAAAAATTAATTTTTCTCTGCTTGTTTTCAAGAATTCATAGAAGAATATCGATGGGCCAACCTCTTTGGAATTTGTAAGCTCATAAATTTGCTTTGTTATTATGAAAATTTTAATTTTGTAAAATTTCCATGTAGAAGTCAAAATGGCTGCAGCTCGCAAGTGACGTCACGATCGATAGCAATTGCGAACGATACTAAAAATCGGAGCAAAGTTCATCCTGTCATAACTTTTGTATTGCTCTACCGTTTTGGCTCAGATTTTCGATCATGATTCTTCATATTCACTTCATTTTATAGCAAACATCACATTTCTGGGGTGGAATTCCCCTTTAATTATGAAGAATATATGATTTATGGGTAAAAATATGAATTTCATGACTTATTTGCATAAATTACCATAAATATGCAAATTAATGAATTTTTAAAATTTTTTAAAAATTACCATTGTATTCTATACACTTCACTTATCATGCGTGCACAATTTTACGGCGATCGGCCACTCCGCGGCCGAGATCTTAGGGGGGGGCCATAATGGCCCCCCCCCGGCCTGCTGAAGACCTCAAATAGACCGGCCCTTTTAGGGTTAAGTTAAATTCATATATGCTATTAAAACAATAGCAGAAGATTTCACATTACAAGATATAAATATAAATAGTTTGTCATGGTCCACTATGTGTTTGTGGGAAAAGGTTATTGTTAACTGTTAAACCCTGAATCCTAAGCCTCCTATTCTGGACTAATATGGCACAAAAGCAAGAATATTTTTTTGCAACTTTTAATACAAAGTTAAAAGTAAAATGAGCGCTATTATAACTATAAATACAGTGGAACATTGTGTGTGTTTTTTTTATACACAGGTGTTCTTAATAGACAGGTGGTTTCTAGAGCAGGTCTGACAGTATTATATTTTTTTTCTTGAATAAAAGCAAAAATGTGCCTTTTAAAGATAAAACACAGACATCAAATGCCCTCTGCATACATGCATGCCTTTGATAATGTTTTTGGTAGACCGTTTAAATATTTTCCTCAAACACCGCAAAATTCCCTGTCAGCATCTGCCCATCCCATTGCTTCTGCGAAACCACGACGCCCCTGTCGTTGTTTCGCAGACGGATGCGTCTCCTCGGCTCTAGCTCGTTCTCTTTCGTATCCTGTGCATCGTTGGCCACTGGCGTGCCTCCGACCTTCTTGCGTTTGGGTTTGACCGGAGGTATCTTCTTGTTCTTCTGCACTGGGATTTCTGTCAATTTGCCAGAGCTGCATTTTATTTAAAGAGATGAAAAATAAAGAGAAGATACATAGATAGCTTTCATATTTTACAATTCTACATGATAAGCTATAACATTTACGAAGCATTCAACAGGAACATCACAATTAAAATTTCAAGAGTAGGGTTTGAACCTTTGAATTTGACCTTGAACAAAAGGAATCTACATGTACAATTGTAAATCAATGGCTACACAATCTCCATGACATTTCCCATCACTCTTGTTTGACAATGATATTGGCACCAAATAATAGCAACAACTTGGGAATTTGTCTAGAAAAACAGACTCTTTGGCTCAAAACCAAGCTCAAATTGAATTTTAAAAGGACATTTTTATATATACTACTCAAAAAGAAGTTAAGGATCACTTTTTCTTAACTTGTATTTTGTTCCAAGCTATGAGTGAGGTCTTACCTAGTTTTTTCATTTTTTATTTGACTAGATGGTGTCCTCATTCGATTACAAAAATGATGCAAGAGACATTATGCAACAACTGAACCACATGTGATATTGATTACAGTGTGTTTGAGGTCATTCAGGAGTAAAATATGTCATTTTAAAATTATACACAAAATAAAAAGTGATCCTTAACTTTTTTTTAGTAGTGTATTTTACAGCTTGATCAATAACATATCTTGAATATATTATGGTCTTGGACATATTCACACCCATTAACTCTAAACAACTTATAAATGTACATCTCTAATTAGTAATTACCTGTCTTGTTTGACGATGGTCTTGGAAATACTGGCACCCATTGACCGCAGAGTGTCCAGAGCATCACCACTAGTCTTGACCAACCCAGCTGGTGACCCTTGACGTTGACCAGCCACCTGCAAGGTCAGGGAGTTGAGGTCACGCAGGACCTGTCCTGGACTGGCTGCAAGCTGGATCCTGCATTGGATGATAATAAAAACATAGATAGGGCTCAAAATTAGGCCAAATTTTATTTTTTTTGGAAATGGAGTAACGGGCAACCAAACATTAGGGTAGGTAGGTAGGGTTTTTTTCTCTTCAGGATTCGCACAAATAAACAAAAACACATTATAACACACAAATAACACATTGCAATTGGAAAAAGAAAAAAAAAAAATCAGAAAAAACCTTTAGGGTCTGCGGTACTTTTAGGGTCGGGCGGGTTACGCCAATCCAACCATTTATTTTTCATGGCCTTAGCAACTTGGTAATCATCTGTGATCTTTAGGCTAAAAAGATATCAAAACAATCAATGCCACTTGGGGCCAAATGGCCCAAACCAATGCTTGTGTCATGCCACCAAATTGTAAAAAGCTTTGTTTATAAAATTTGTAAAACTTTCCAAAATATTTTTAATAATGCAGAATAAACAAGCATACAAATTAAATTCTAAAAAAGTAAAATAAAATTTAGTATTTTTAAGTATCCATCAGAAGTAACAATCACTTTACATTTGTTTTTTTGTTTAAATAAATATCTTTGTTTACAAGAGTGAATTCAAGATAACTTTTACAAAATAAAAACAAATGAATTCACCTTTTAATAAAAACAATAATGAACAAAGTAAACTTAGAATCAAAAGTCAAACAATTACCTCTTTGGGGTTGCTCGTCTCGTCGGCCTTCTGCCCATGGTCACATCCCTCCTAGGCGTCGGAGTCCTGCTGGCGATCCGTGCCGACCTTCTCACCCCATCGAGGGCCAGGGGGGAGAAGGGGGTGAGGGGCGTACCCACTGCAGCTGGGCGGTACTGGGTGTGGTTATCCCTCGTTGGGGTGCCATAGGGGTGGCCCGGAGTGAGGGGAAGGGGGGAGTTGATCATCAAGCGCCTGGTGCTGGGGGTCTGTGGGCTGTTCATGCTCATACTCCACGGTTGGTGCGATCTGTAGCTGGGCTGTGGCATTAAGGCTGGCCGCATTTTCTGTTTAATAGGAGGGGGAAATGAAGAAATATAATTGATTAACCTATTGCCAACTAGAACCTGGATCGGTAGCTGGGTTGTGGCATTAAGGCTGGTCGCATCTTCTGTTAGGAGGAGGGGGGGGGGGGAATTAAACAAAATAACTGATTAACCCATTGCCAATGGGGACCTGGTGAGGGGGAGGGGGAGTTGAGCATCAGGCGTCTGGTGCTAGGGGTCTGTGGGCTGTTCAGGCTCATACTCCAGGGTTGTTGGTGCGATCTGTAGCTGGGCTGTGGCATCAAGGCTGGTCGCATTTTCTGTTTAATAGGAGGGAGAAATGAAGAAATATAATTGATTAACCTATTGCCAACTAGAACCTGGTGAGGGGGGGTGGGAGAGGTGAGCATCAGGCTTCTGGTGCTAGGGGTCTGTGGGCTCTTCATGCTCATACTCCAAGGTACATGTACTTGGTGGGATCGGTAGCTGGGTTGTGGCATTAAGGCTGGTCGCATCCTCTGTTTAATAGGAGGGGGAAATGAAGAAATATAATTGATTAACCCATTGCCAACCAGAACCTGGTGAGGGGGGTGGGAGAGGTGAGCATCAGGCTTCTGGTGCTGGGGGTCTGTGGGCTCTTCATGCTCATACTCAAAGATAGTTGGTGGGATTGGTAGCTGGGTTGTGTGGCATCAAGGCTGGTCGCATCTTCTGTTAGGAGGAGGAGGGGGGGGGGGGGGAATTAAACAAAATAATTGATTAACCCATTGCCAACCAGAACCTGGTGAGGGGGGTGGGAGAGTTGAGCATCAGACATCTGGTGCTAGGGGTCTGTGGGCTGTTCAGGCTCATACTCAAAGATAGTTGGTGGGATCGGTAGCTGGGCTGTGGCATTAAGGCTGGTTGCATCTTCTGTTTAATAGGAGGGGGAAATGAAGAAATATAATTGATTAACCTATTGCCAACTAGTACCTGGTTAGGAGGGGGAGTTGAGCATCAGGGGTCTGTGGGCTGTTCAGGCTCATACACCAGGGTTGTTGGTGGGATCAGTAACTGGGCTGTGGCATCAAGGCTGGTCGCATCTTCTGTTAGGAGGAGTGGGGGGGGGGGGGGGGGGGTGGGGGGAATTAAACAAAATAATTGATTATCCTATTGCCAACAGGAACCTAGTGAGAGGGGATGCGGGAGTTGAGCATCAGGCGTCTGTGGACTGTTCAGGCTCATACTCCAGGATTGTTAACGTTGGTGGCTGGCCGAATTTTCTGTTGAGAAGAATACAAACAATTTATCATCCCATTGGCAACCTGGTGGACCCTGTATTATTAGCTCTATCATCTCTAGGGGGTTAGCAACTTAGCAGATTCTAGTAGGGAACAGGTTACCAACAAAGAAAAGTGTAAAGAAATTGTGAAAATGATAAACTATTTATAAAGCTAAGAAAGAAAAAGAAAATCATGCAGCACAAGATAGACGCACATGACTGTATTGTCAATGAAAACAAAATCCCCAGACCTGTGCATTGTCCTTTTTGAAGTATTTTCAATCATTCTTTGAATGTAAAGTGCAAAACCACTGTATTATTATGTCTTTTCATTCAATTTCAAAGTGGTTTCAATCCTTCTTTTTTAAATAATGAATGGGGCAAAAATATAATAAACCAAGCCCAAACAAAAATATATTTCCCCTTTTCTTGAATTGCCTCTTTCATTCTCTTTCTCTTTGGATCTTGATCTTGATCTCAAACCCACCTCGCTCTTTTCTTCCCTCTTTGGGGAGACTATCGTGACTCATAACATCATAATATGCCTCTGTCTGAATTTTATGGTAATAGACTGGAGCTACACTGTATTCCAGTTTTGCCGCCATAAAGATGCTGGACTTGGCTCAGATTCAAGTTCATTGGGCTCTGCTAAAGCCAAACTTCCAAAGCACTGTTCACATGTTCGGGTGTCTCAAGCATATATTTTGCATTAAAGTCTAGATGCAAATTTATGGCAGCACTTATAAGATTTTGTTGGGTCCATTTTGGCATTTCGGGGGCAAAAAATGCCTGAGCCCCAGTGGGTTTTTTTTCACTGATAAAGTATAACATGTAGAGTTAAAGTGAAGCCTGTAAAGTGTCAGATATTGCCCAAAATGACATTTGAGACTTCAATCCTGTACCAAAATCATTGTAAGATATGTCCGAATGATGTGTGAAAGTTTTATTGAAAAAGAACACTGCTTTCCTGGTTAAAAAAGCGAAAATATGCGTCAGCTTTTACAACGGACGTTTATGAGGTTTATGACCGTTTGTTAACGCTTTTGAGCTGAATGATAGATATCGTCATACTAAAGGGGCATTTGAAAAAATCTAACCCTATTTTATTCTTCTCTTACCATTTGCTAAACAACACGGTAGAAGAGAAACGAGGAAGCTCCAAGTAATTGTCGTGGAGTTAGACACTTTACAAGCCTCACTTTGCAGAAACAATCTAACTTCCATTACATTTAAAACTATTAACAATCATCATTTTCATAAATAATAAATGATTTTTGTTTTTGATGATACTTTAGTTTAATTGATATTGAATTACAATCTACTGATATCATTGTCACCATTTAGAATACAAACTTGTGCATACATGTACATTACATGTTTACATGTACATATTCCTAACTTTCTTTCAACTACATACATGTAGCACAGATTGTAAGCACAATGTAAATGCAGATCCTAACACAAAGTTTATTTGCTTCTTGAATTTGCATTCCTAACTAAACAAATCAATCCGTCCAATTTCTTTGCAAAGTTCTGCATTCAAACAAAGACATTACAATTTCTTTAAAACTTCCTTTTGACTGATAATCAGAAGGCAACTAAGCAAGGAAGTATTACACTGAGCTCACTATAATACCCCCTTGTTAAAAGTAAGTAGTATAGATTGAATAGCACTACAAATTTACAGAGGACTTTCTTTTCAACTGTTGAGTGTGTGCAAACAGAGTCCATAAGCTGCTTGAAATTAGGTGGTTTAAATACCATCTTTAAAATCTAAGGGATACTCAATGATGCTTTGGATTAAATTTACATGTTGCTCACTAATGCCAGGATAAAAACTTACTCAATGCACTTACTTGAAGCCCCTGATGTTATGATATTAAGCTTTTTCATATTAGAGGGTGTTAAAGGGATAGTTGAGTTTTGGTATAGAGGGCACTACACAAAATAATTTGTTTGTGAGATAATGAAAAACTGAGTGTCAAATTTGAAAGAGCATACAATTTTAATGACAGAATAAACTTTATTTGATCAAAATCGGTTCAGAAATGGCTGAAATATCCAAAAACATAACCATTTGTAATAATTGTGGGCCCCCACAATTATTCAATAATTTTGAACCAGCTGTTGAAAAAATTTTAAAAATGCTTCCTCTTTCCAAAAATTTACAAAAGAGGTTTTAAAATAATTGTTGATTACCTCTGAGCTATCTAATCACTATTCCAAAAAAACATCACAAGTGCACAATATTTCATTTCAAATGGTTGAAACCGATGAGAGTTTAGAGAGCACCCTCTTGAGTTTTAACGGCTCTTTTTGAATGATAACAGGCTTTTTACTTAGTCATTTGTAATTTTGTATTCCTTTCGAGCATGATGGAGTTATAACTATTAGTTTGTAATGTAATGGTGCAGGTTTTGGTTACTAAAATTCAGTTTGACCAAAACTGTACTCTCTTTACCAGAACTCAACTATCCCTTTAAATTTTCTCTAGATAAGCTGCTTTGAATTTTTGGTTGTTGGAATGCAATTTTAAAGGGGAATTCCACCCCATAAATGTGATGTTTGCTATAAAATGAAGTAAATATGAAGAATCATGATCGAAAATCTGAGCCAAAACGGTAGAGCAATAAAAAAGTTATGACAGGATGAACTTTGCTCCGATTTTTAGTATCGTTTGCAATTGCTATCGATCGTGACGTCACTTGCGAGCTGCAGCCATTTTGACTTCTACATGGAAATTTTACAAAATTTAAATTTTCTTAGTAACAAAGCAAATTTATGAGCTTACAAATTCCAAAGAGGTTGGCCCATCGATATTCTTCTATGAATTCGTGAAAACAAGCAGAGAAAAATTAATCTTTAGCAACGAAAATGAGAAATAAGTGTATTTTCATATACTAAAGCCATGGCGAGTTGCTCGTCAATGATGTTGCATATGGCGGCAATTTTGAAACGATCGCTCATTACTACATGATGTTCAAATAGGTATAACTCCCGTGTTTCTTATCTGATTTTGATCAAATTTTCACCAATTATGCCTCTTATTCTGCTTATTCAAATAACGAATGGTTTTATCAGGCCCGGAATACCCCTTTAAAACTTTATTATGTAGGGTGCATACTTTGATTAGGGGTCAAATAGACTGTATTGTGCATACATTCTATGTTAAAGTTTTCCTTTGCAGAGATCCATTTCAATACTTCTATTGATAATGCTATTGGCTGATTTTGGCATGTTAATGTTTTTCATTATTTTGGTGAGTACTAATTAGCTCTAAGGTGCTTGCAACTAAGCTGTTTGAATACCAAATAACAAATGTTCTATACCATACAGTACCTGATAATACTTTGGGTCAAATGTATCATTTCACACACTCAAAACACCACAATATCTTACTCAAGGCTCGACACACGAACTGTGTGAAATTGCACTTGGGGCCAGCAAAATGTATAAAAGTCATATTTTGGTGGCCCGGTTGGGCAAGCAGATTTTCAACCCGACATTGACAAAATGAAAATATCTTGTTTTCTTTTATGTCATGCTTCATCTGTAATCACATGTTTGATAAGGAAAGAGTGATATTTTGAATAGTAAAAAGCTTACTCATAAAATACAATTTTGGGGCCAGTAAAATTTTCTTTTGGGCCACCAGAATAGGGGAAGAATCTATTTCACTGGCCTGACCGGGCCACTGACTTAAAATGTGAGTGTGGAGCCCTGTCTTACTAAATACCAATTATTCATAATGTTCTCTGCATTTGTTGTATTGTATGTCCTGCATGTATTGAGTGAGACCTTGACCCTTTTCACTACTGATGTGATTCCACATTTTTGGATTTCGATAATTCAAACCTGGTGTAAGTTTTTGCTCTAAGATGCTTGAAGCCCACTTTTCTTTGCTCATTTTCATTTATTTTATCAAATAAATGGCTGGAAAAAGATTAAAAACTAGTCTGAAAAAGAAAAAAAACATAGAAAGGATATATACCCCTGGTTAGCTTAGTCAAAGCTTAATGCTGAATGGAAATGATAATGATACCTAGGCCATCGTGCAAATCTAAACACCCCTGTAGTAGATCCAGAAATTATCTGGCACAAATTCAAATACTTCTTGTAGTTTGTATAGCCCTTGATTGTTGGTGTTTGAATCATATTTTGGCGGGCCAACCAACTGCGCATTCCATTCATGACCTCTCCGACCCTGCAGGCTGTTTCTATCCTATTCCAGAGACATTGACACTGGTTAGTGGGGCCCTCTATCAGGGAAATCTCCTAAAAGTTGCCCGACAAAGAAACCATTATGCAAGCTTCCACACTAAGGCAAAACAAAAAAATTGTTGGATTGGAGTAACGGGCAACCAAACATTAGGGTAGGTAGGTAGGGTTTTTTTTCTTCAGGATTCGCACAAATACACAAAAACACACATATAACACACAAATAACACATATCGCCAAAAAAAAAAATAAATAAAAAATCAGAAAAAACCTTTAGGGTCAGCGGTATTTTTAGGGTCGGGCGGGTTACGCCAATCCAACCATTTATTTTTCATGGCCTAACCTTCTTCTGTACTGACCCGTTCGGGCAAGGAAAATCATACATTTTGAAATTGTATTTCCCCCAATATAAAATACACTTGCCCTCTTACTTCTGTATGTGAAAAAACATATATTGTAATAATGTATGAATTTACATTGTTCTCTTGCAGTTGAATAATTATTTAGTTGCCTGATCGCGAATCGGGCAAGACAATTTATGAAATTTGACTTGCAAGCCCTAACACAAATTTTTACTTGCCCTGGGCAAGCAGGCAAGTAATAGTGTCAAGCCCTGCATTATGCCAATGATCATTCCTAGAAATTAGCCCTGGCAACTAAAATGTCATTATTATGCCAAATTTCACGAGCCTGACTGGGTAACCAAATATTACATTGTTTTTAATGTTTTCTTCATTTGGGACCATGCAAGATTCAATTTGTAGGTTTTGGGTCACTTTTAATTGGAAAAATCTTAGTTTTACTTTTACTTGCTCAACTGGGACTTGGGCCACACAGAAAAAAGGTAATTTCTATCAATTGTTATGATATTATGCTGCTGTCTGCTGACATAAAAACCTGTAGATTGGCAAATGAATTACATATATGGTTGATAGTTGTCATCAATGTTTTACACTTTGTATTATTATGTAGGAAGTGATACATACCGCCACACGCGTGTGTCTTTACCATACGGCCACACGCGTGTGGCGGTATCCATACAGCCGGATATGGATACAACCACACTCGCGCATAATCTTACGGCAGCGCATGTTAAAAACCGACTTATAGCCATTAATCTGACCTATAGCCACTAAATCTGACCTATAGCCATTAATCTGACCTATAGCCACCAAATTAGGGTTAGGGTTAGGGTTTAGGTTAGGGTTTATATATCCCCTGAAACTAAGACAAAATCCCTTCTGTCCCGCTGCAAATCAAGCCACTGGCTGTGGCGCAATTGGATGCGTGCTAACCTTATAATCTAAAGACACATGTTTTGTGGTTCGATGCTCGGGTCTTGCCGTCGATCTCTTCTTTTGCGTAAACTCGTACTCGATTTTCGATATTATACAAGTAGGAAATTTTGGCTGTGCGCATGCACGAGTGTGCTTGTATCCATATCCGGCTGTATGGATACCGCCACATGCGTGTGGCCGTACGGTAAAGACACACGCGTGTGGCTGTATACACTGCCTATTATGTATTCATACTGCAGAAAACAATTACAGGTTACTGTAAATTCACAAACCAACCTTAATTTTTTTTCAAATTTGAAAATGCTGCATACAGTGTCAAGAAGAAAGCAAAAATTCAACAACAAATCAAATACATCAAATAACATCAAAGCAATAGGGCATTTTATTTTTGCTAGTTGATTGTATGAGAATTTAAATTCAACAACAAATTAAATACATCAAATAAAATCAAAGCAAAAGGGCATTTTATTTTTGTTAGTTGATTGTACAATTTAGAATGCAACTCTTGTATGTGTGATTTCTCATGCAATGTTCATGTAAATATATGTTTTTAAAAATTGCATGATGTCATCAGTATCGGAAGGAAGAGGGAGAAAAGCCAGACAAAGTCAAAGAGTATAAAACTTTCATGTGAGAAGGGAAGACGCTAAAACTCATTATAATAATCTTTTTACTAATACTAGATTCAATCATTCAACTTCAAGATCATACGAAATGACACATATAATTATTTTTGAATGCAAACAATTATTGGCAATTTATAGTTTCTTAAAGTTATTGATTAATAATATTATGGAGGCAGCCGGCAGCCTGGGTTGGAAAAAAATGTCCATACATCGTCTAGAAGTAGAAGAATCAATCATTTTCCAGTAACATCAATTTATGACAAAGTCAAAGTAATAGGCTACTCAAAAGTCAAATCATCACTCACAGCTTTGAAAGAGCCCCATGCTTTTTTGACGGTTCGCAGCCTTCTCGTCGCCGTTCCTCTGGCGGTCCTCAGCTGCTCCAGGCCCATGTTCACAACTTCCTGCGGCTCTTTCGGATCTCTCCACCCAAGTCCGATAAGATGGTTGTTTTCTGCCTCTATTTCTCTTCCAGGAGTGTCTCCCTGCATATTCTTCGGAACTCGAAGATTCATCGAATGTGTCGAAGGAGAAAGGAGGTTGTTTGAGTCGCTTCTCAACATGTTTGATGCCGGGTTTGATGGGATTTGATGGTGTCAAAATCAAATAAACCGTACCGTTATAATAATACCGTTACGTGATAAGTACACAAAGATTCCGGGATTTCCGCCGCATATTAACATACACAGAAGCAAATGCATTCATTGAAGCCGCACCCATATGCACACACTGCATGTATTGCACTATGGATATGCACTGGTATAATGCACCTGTTTGAAATCGCCGGTTTTTTGCACCCCTATTATGTAATTGCAAGACTGGTAACAGTTTGTGCATGTTTGTATGCACAACATAAACCTCGGAAGTGACAACAGAAAGCTAGTCCATTCATTCACCATGTTGGCGTGTTTCAATTTTTGCAGGGAGGAAGTAGTATGTTATGAAATTAAAATGATATATTTATCGTTAACAAAAATAATTTATCAATCAAAAAATATATATTATTACTTACTTGCATAGTAAAATGAGAATAATAACAATAATAGCAAACAATTATTTTGACTAGTCAGAATTTATTACAAGCACCCCTACTATTGAATGAAACAACCCAGTGCACCGATTATGCATATAACACGCATATCCGCATGCGTGATCACCTGACAGCTAGATCGATTGCTATTCAGTTCGGCACTGTAGCTTGTTTGCGAAGCAACTGAGCATACCCTTTGCTGTATTGTACACTCGGCTGATAAGCGTTTCGGCAAGCGGATAGCTGTCAAGAAACTCCCCGTTGCTCTCCCGTAAGAGTAACCTCATCGAGCCGTACAAGCACGAGTGGATTTCATATAGCTGGACTCTGTTGTTGTGAACTGATAAACTGATTGTTTCTGCACTTTTAATTTCTACTTGTACTTATGTCAGTAAAACGCATCGCAATGGAATACAGAGGTTATAAGATATTTACTGACGTGTTATTTTTCTTCCTTGGTAAGTTTTGTTATTCTTATATTTATAAAAAAAAAAAATCTTCATTTTTAATTTCACATCTTACATTTACAAAAGACTTTAATACTGAATCATTTACCATATGATGATGACGATGATGATGATGATGAGCATGATGATGATGATGAGCATGATGATGATGATGACGATGACGATGATGATGACGATGATGACAACGATGACCCAGCTACAAATACAATTATGAATTGATAACTGATCATATATATTTTTTCGCTGGTACACATCATCATCGTCATGCGTCATCATCATTATTCATACTTACTGATTATTTTGTATTTCTTCTCTTCCTTGTTATTTTGTTTTGAAATATCTGTACTTTCATTTAATTGAATAACTTTCTGTATTTTCCTTTCATCCTGAATAAAATTAAGTTTGAACTTTTACCAATTGTTTCTTATTTTACTTATTTTTCCCTCTAGAAATTCTCCCTAGGCTCTAGCTTCATAATTTATCTTTCCGGTCAACTTTCCTAAATTTACATTTATTTTCTCTCAATTTTGTTTTGTTTCCTGGTTATTTTTCTTTGTTTTAATATAACCTTAAATTTGTTTTATTAAATCTACTTTTTAGTAGTAATGTATATATAACATTCCCAGTTTAGACTTTTCATGAATCCATGACACACAACTTGAACAACTTATTGTTTTAAATATGAAATAAAATATATGTATTTGTTAAATATGTGTAAATTGTATTTCATAACATTTAGCCCGAAGGCTTCCAAAATGTTATCCCCAAAATATGTGAATAGTGAACCACCTTCAGAAGGAAAATAAGAAAAGTGGGCACTGTATCTTATACTTATAGAGGGGTAACCTATCTACAGACAGGTTTCATTTTATTGTATGTCTCTGCATGGGATCTCTTTGGGTAGCCACTATAAGCAGGTGGGCTGCTATAGACAGGTGGCCCGCTATAGACAGGTGGCCCAGGGTAGGAAATATACGGGAGCTGAGGGCGATTTTGCCCCCTTATTTTCAAAATAGCCCCCTGAAATCAGTAGGTAGCCCCTAAAATTACCATCTAAGATGGGTATTATGTAAACATTTTCTGGATATCCATCAGATTGGAAAAGTAGCCCCCTAAAATTAAAAATTAATTCCTGCATTGAGGTGGCCACTAAGACTAAGGTTTGAGAAGGGGATCACTCGTTGTTGCGATTATCTTTATAGGCAAGTTGGTTGCTATAGACAGCTGGCCACTAAGACAGGTTTGACTGCAGTTTCAGTCAAGAGTAAAGAGATAATGATTGATGTGGATACACAAATCAATACAGCATGATAATCAGCCAGATCAGTTGGTTCTTAGCTTCTAATCCATTATTTATGGTCGTTTAGGTATCAATGGTCGATTCATTAGTGGGCCATTCATCTCCAAGTCAGTGGCCCCAGGACGAGTGGGATTGTTGGCCCATCGGTATAAAGAGGGGCCAATTTGGCGGACAGTTCATCCCCCATTTATCATTTCAAAGTCACTCCAGTAGCCAAAACACTCTATTGTTAAGTGCCACTTCTCTTTGTACGTCTCTCTTTGCTTTGTAAGAACTTTTGAGTTTCTTGGTACTTGTCTTTTTGACCTATAATCGTGTACAGTAAGTAAATGTCAGGGAGAAGTTAATGGGTATAATTATCCATTCCTGAGCTGAGTATTTGTACTCATAAATCTTAAAACTTCCTCCCATCCATAAACGAATGGGAGTTGATTAAAGATGTTTTATGTACATACACTTGAAGTTGAACCTTCTCAGTGTGGTGCCTACTTAAATATCTTTAGCTTCACCATCGAGAATACTTGTTTAAAGCCCTTCAGTACTCACTGGTCCCCCCAAAAAAACTCTGGCTCGGGTCTATATGGACAATACACATTATACAAAATTATGACATGAAATAGTTTTCAATGGGTGAAAGGTATACATTTGGTAAATGGTTAGTTTAATTGTAAGAGGACACGTTTGAAAACATATATATGTTTTTGCACATTGAACTAAAGTTACCAAGTGCATATTTAGCCCAACTCAAATGGTCTTTAAGAGGTTAAAGAAAGAACTACCACAAAGATTTATATTTTAGCAAGGCTTGCGTGACATGTGCACAAGTGCTCCAATTTGCTTTGAAATTAAATTGCAGACAGTCTCCAGATGCTGTTTGTCATGTTCTTCCATCTAGATGTAATACTGTTAGCTCACTTGACTTACAAGTAACAAGATGCACACCCACGGTCCACCTCTTCATAGTTTGTGTCTACAGTGTACAGTCATCCTCAAGAGATGTTTCAGTAGTACTGTACTGTTGTTTGCAAACTGCATGTGTGTATAGTGACATACCGTATCATCCACGGTTAGACACAAGATGCAGTCATTTTATAATGTAAATGTTCTGTTTCATAAATTTATATATTGCATACTTTACATTATATGCTATTTATAATGTTACAAAACCAAATGAACATGGGTGACACCCAATGAAGGTGTTTTTAAAACTGGCATCAGTAGAGATGGTCATTAATCAACATTCAGGTCTCATGTATCGACACTTGTGAATGCTTTTAAAATATCTACCAGTCATTTATTTAAGTACTTCTACTTAAAATGTAAGTACATGTTACATGTTTATTGTGCTGATGAAAACAATTTGCAGTTGATGTGATCTAGTAGTACTGTCAAACAATCAATAGTTGTGAGAGGATCTATTGAATAATTAGGCATTATTCATGTAATTCAATGTCCACATACACTGTACAGTACGTGCATGTGCATTGAATCTGTTTCAGACATTTGTAGTAGACATTTGATTATCCCAATCAATATGTGTCAGAGGATCTATTCCTAATCAGGCATTATAAGGTACCTTAATACATATCTACTCATTGAATCCTTGTGCAAATTCTTGGGCAGTGGACACATAATGGGCCGTATGCATAAAAACAAGCAATTGCTTGTGCTAGCCTTTTGCTTGAATCGGTATGCATAAAAACAAGCAATTGCTTGCAAGCAAAAGCATATGCTTACAAGCACAAGCAATTGCTTACTGCTCGTAAGCAAATGCTTACCAAACAAGCAATTGCTTAAAACCGTATGCATAAAACGAACCTTTTACTTGTCTTGATAAGCAATTGCTTGCGTTTTTTCAAGCACATCCAGACCAGCTTGAGCTCTTGCTTACTCAGGGCTTTCGCGTTTAAGGATCAATTTTTCGTACCGTTTCAGGATGATTTCAAGCTCCATATTCCAGAGGTTATGTTGTGATCAAATTCCTGTTATTTTAGACTTTTTACGGCAATTTTTGTCCATCGATCTGCACAGAAACCCCCCTGATGCTCCGCGCTGTTTCCCCCCTATTTGCGTAATAAAAAATACTGCTGTCAGGTCGGGCACGAAGCGTTGTTGCCCTGCAGTGCGATGTTCGCACAACCGTAACGATCCTTTGTCCAACACGTAAGCAATTGCTTGGCAGTGCAAGCAAAAGGTTTGAGCACAAGCAAAGGCTTGTGCATACGAATTTAAGCAATTGCTTGAACTTGATATTTTGCTTGACAAGCTCTTGCTTGTGCTTAAAGCATTTGCTTATAAGCAATTGCTTGTTTTTATGCATACGGCCCATTGTGTGCACAGCCACAACATGAGTGATTTGTTGTTTATGTGACCGATACCAATCAATACTTCTAAAGGTTTACAACTCAAGTGTTGAGGATATCAGTAAACATAAGTATGCATGTATGATCTGATCCCATGAATACTACAAGTACCTACAATGTATGAACTCATTGTATTATTTTAGGCACATCAATACAATCAATCAGAAATCATACACGTAGTGTAACACCAATTTGACGCCCATGATTTGAAACCTTGTAGACTTGCTAAGTGTAAATACATGTTATTGTGTAAGTACTGTGCAGTATGATAACAATGCTACTTAGGGTATAATAATGTGATGGTACCAATCAATACAAAAGCAGAACGTACTGGTCAACATTCATGTAGTGAACACTCAGCTCAGATGTTTGCACAAGTGTGTGTAACTTGTGGCACACTTTTCAAGGACTTTGGACATCATTCCATTATCCCATCAAGGATGATTGCCTACACACATGTACATATTTGTGGTTTGGTAGTCATACATTTGAGCAAGAATATAACAAGTTGTATTACAAGGAGAAGGAGCATATTGGCCACTATTTTGTTACTGTACATGTACCTGCCTCTTTTATTTTTTAATGATTTGTGTGAGTGTAGATCGCTTTAATTTAGAAAAAACCCTTATATTGCAATGCATTGTCACATTTACAAATTGGCAACTTCACGGCAAACTAATTCATGTTTTTTAATAAACTAAATATTTACCACTTATTTTGATGTCATTAAAATAGCAAAAAATCGGGAGTTGCCAATTTGATGAGGGAAATAATGATCAATTTTGCCTTGAAATACCTCTCATCCTGGAAAGGTTATTTGATAGACTACAATGGTCTTGTTATGGGGTAAATGGTCTCTCTTGACTAGAGATAGCAGTTCAGTTTTCAGAGCAACTTCAGTCTTGCATGCACACTAATAAGTCTTCCCTGCTTAATAGGCTAGAATTTGTATGGTTCTAATTTCTATGGTTCTGGTCCAGTGTACCGAGTCCTGGAGTGGATAGCGTTAGGGAAATACTTTTAAGTCTCTAGACCATGCTACATGTAATTATAAATGGATGGCCTCATTAAATAGAAAGATGACATCATGTATCAAGCCTCCATACTAACCTTTTTGTTCCTACTTCCCCATTCAGGCAAGAAAAATCATGAATTTATAAAAAAAAATGTTACTTGCCTGAACAGAAAATGTACTTGCCGAAAAAACAATGTGAACCAGAAGACACATTAATAGGTAGGTAGCTCAAGCTATTATACTCGTCAAATCACTTCCTTGTTTCTAGATGAGGTTTTAATACACATTTTAAGCTATTATTTTTTTGTCTCAAAGTTGAACTAAGAGAAATGTTAATTGCCCGATTCCAAAATGAAACTAAAATGTCCTAATTTGGTTTCAAGAATTTTACATGCCCGGGGATAAATGTTTTACTTGCCCTGGGCCTGGGCAAGCAAACAAGTGCTAGTTTTGAGCCCTGTCTGTACATGGCTGTTGACGTTCTTCCTCCCTCTCATACCCCCCCCCCCCCCCCCCCCCCCCCCTCCCCATCCCCCCTCCCCATCCCAGCATCCATGTCTGCACACCACTCCAGGGCCCCTTCATTCAACTTTGGAAATTGTTTTAAATGCAGGTCCAGTTTGTTCTTCGTGTATGTATCACATGGTAACAGCAATAATGATCCATGCTGATTGGCTGTTACCATTTGTAATTCACAATTGGGCATTTACAACAAAAATTCAACAATGGGAAAAACTTTGTTAAAATGAAACAGAGCCCAGATCTTCATGTTTCCATGCATGTATGATTACTTTATGATGTTAATTAATTGTAATAACTAATAATTGGGCATTTATAACAATTATTGGAAATTTTTTTTAAATATATTTTAAAAACAGGGCCAAGACCATCATGTTTTCATTCATGTATGATGTACATGATTATTTACGTTTATAACCTAGAAATGTCGCTTATAAAGGGTTAATTGGTTGGTTGGTTGGTGGGTGGGTGGGTGGATGGCCTAATTATTGAAAGACGTGTGATCGTTGTTGATATGCCGATTGACGCGTCTCTGCGTTCCGTCATTGCGTCCTTGTTGCGGTGTCCTAGATAGCTGAGTCAGGAAAACGGCCAATTAGTAGGAAGTCACTTTTTATGAATGTTCTGCTAACTTTTTCTTCCCCCCTCTCCTCAAATTTACAAATATATGTTTGTATTTTCTGACCTTGGAATGATTATCACGCTGTCTGTGCATGGCTCGCATTGTTTATCACTGCGCTGCCAAAAACTTGAGCATTTAAACCAGTCCATTAACTTCTTAAGATTTTTCCCCAAAGTGATATATTTGAGACTTCAATCAAATCAACCTACATGTAGATGTATCATTGTTCGGAATGATGTGTGATAGTTTCATAGAAAAATAACACCTTTTATGTAACGAAAGAGTGAAAATTGATGTCATATCACCTCCTTCCCATTAATTTCTGACTACAATCCTGGAACACTTTTCATTCCGTCTTTTATAGATCTCTATAATAAGGGAGACATTTTAAAAGAAAAACAATCATTCCATTCTTCTGTTACCATTTAAGCCAAACAACAATGTACAAGAGAAATTTATGTGAAAACTCAAAAGTGATTAAATGGTTGAATTTGACAAAGTTTGTGGATCACTTTAACATGATGGCGGAAGGCTGTTGAACAGTATAATCTTGAGTCACGACTTGTGTACAACATGTTGTATCAAATGAAGTACGCACATCAGATATTTATTTACTTCTACCCACAACATTAATGATGAGTAACAATTTGTTTGCAACATTACTAAATTGTAATTGATCTAAATGGCATTAAAAAGATTATCGATGTAAATATGGAAACATTTTATGACCTTTCTTATGGCAATAAAATATAACATAATTATACTTTTGAATGACCATGAATGATGAATCAACCTCCCTTTTTATTCCTCCAAATTAATTGACAAAGATCATATTTAGCATGACCTTATTATTATTATGACCACAAATAAACAAATTACTCTTTGAATGACCATGGATGATTATTTATTAGTACCCCTTTTAATTGCCTCAAATTAATTCACAAAGATCAAATTTTATATTGATTAATACCGTTTTTATGACAACAAATAGAACATTAAACTTTGTATAATAATAATAATAATGATAATAATAATAATGGTTTATTTATTCATATGACCAGGATGAATTAAGTTCCCTTTTTATTCTCCCAAAAGAAATGAAAACAAAATCATATTTAGTATGACCATTTTGTAAAAAACATATTTACTTATAAATTGTAAAATGACCAGGATGAATCAAGTTCCCTTTTTATTCCCCCAAATTATATGTTCAAGATCAACTTTAGTTCCGCATTCATGAACATTAATTGCTGGTACATTACTTCTCAGTTCGCACGTACTGTAAATATACGGCAATGGACAATTGGTAACAATTCAAGAAGGAAAAACAATTCTTTGAATTGTGTGAAAAAATGCTCTAGTCATAACAGTAATGAATATTGTCATGGATGCAGTCATTATTCCATGAAAACAGGTTCAAATTCCAACTGTTGCAACCAAATAACAATATTCTTGATATTACTGGTATTTTACTTCTTTATCATTAAAATATTTTGCAGAAAAAAAAGGTCTTGCTTCCTGTGAACAAACAAAAAAAAACAAAAAAAAGAAGCTAAGAGCGATCTGTAATGTCACTGAGGCAGCCATTTTAATCAATTTCCAAGAAAATGAATTCAAGATCCAATGGCCGTTACCGCATGAATATAAATACACACGTACATTATTGGCACTTCACTATAGTATGACGCATTGGAAGAATGCCAGTTTGTTCTGGGATCAAAGTTACTTTGTGAAGTGCATTGTAATATTTATTCATTGGAGAAAAAAAAACACAATAAACCGATACTCAATGCTAGAAATTAACCTTTTTGCCTTGTGGCCCAGTCGTGCAAGTCAAATCAAGATTGTTCAACTTTGAGTGGCCCGGAACCTAAATCTGGTGGCCCCATTCAAAGAAAAACATAACAATTTCTGTTAAATTTGGTTGCCCGAACAGGCCAGTAGAATTGAGGATCAACATGTTTTTGTTATCAAACTTAATATCAGAATTGGAATAGGAAGGCACCTTCATAATGGATGATGTAATTTATATTTTCTATAATGAGGGTGATGTACTGTCAATTAATGTCAGAATCATTATGGGTAATAGAATTTAATGATTTTGTTTTTCATTTGAGATAAAAAATAAAGATACCGATTACGTTTTTATTAATGCTGTCATGTAAACATTATGTAAACTAATAACTAATTCATAGTACGTAGAGACGGTTAGTTTATTTTTAGTCGCAATTTTCAAGAATTGAATTACTGTAAAGTGAATGTAATTTATTTTTACTTAAAACGTATGAACAATGATAATTGAAAATGTTTTTTTTGAAAATGTCTCAATAAATTTAGATTTAGTAAATGAAGTAAACGTATTTTGCAATTCACCATGACTACTGATAGAAATTAATCCGTTTCCTTAATGGCCCTTTTTGTCAGGCAAGTTAAATCAAGAATTTCCCAATTTTAGTGGCCCCGAACAAAGAAAAATATTAGAAAGTCCAGCTTTTGGTTGCCCAATCAGGCAAGAAAAATTTGTAAGTGGTACAAGAGAAATTTGGTGCCCTGTGGCCGAGAGCACGATCGTGACCCAGGACCAGCCCTAGTTCCACTGATCTCTAGATATATATATGCTTTCACGGTGGAATGAGTGAGGGCGGTATGTGTGCTCTGCTACGTTTGGTGGCAGTGGGCCAATGGTAATTTTGATCCTTGTATCCATGTATCATTTGAAAAATGGTTTGTGCGTGGGCGAAAAAAGAAGAAAAAAACAGCAAGAAAATGTGATTCACTTTCTTTTCCCCCTCATGTCTCCCCTCTCCCGAATGTCTTCCCAGGTGTTCATGTGGAACAAAACACTCAAAGTCATTTGCTGTTTGAATGACACGATAACTGGAACTTCCTTTGTTTTGATTTGAAATCGTACGTTAACTTAACCAGTTTGAAGGGGAACGGAGGGGGAAAAAAACTATCAATGTCAAACAAACAAACATCTATCTAGGCTATGCTTAATTTCTGGGGGCTCGTAAAAGTCGAGACAAAGGGGCAGTTTTCCCAGGTACGGAGAAAAATGCGGTTTTTGAAGAAGACACCTGGATGCGTTATCTCTCTACACCCGGGGGCAAGATCCGCGGCATCCTGTGGAACCTTGGTGTTGTTGTTGTTGTTGCTATTTACTCTGTCTTGGTGAGGAAGTATGACGTTAATGTTTTTTCGTTGGTAGAGAGGGAGTCGGTGCTATTGTTGTTGATTATATTTCATTGTCTTTTAAGGTTTTGCGAGGCAGTGTTATAATTGTTTTTGATGTAATTCATTGTAGTTCGGTTTGGGGGGCGGAGTTATTGTTGTTGATGCAATTTATTGTAGTTGGGTTCGGGGGTGGGGGGGGGGGGGGGAGTTATCGTTGTTTATGCAATTTATTGTAGTTGGGTTCGGGGCGGAGTTATCGTTGTTGATGCGATTTATTGTAGTTGGGTTCGGGGGGCGGAGTTATCGTTGTTTAAATGCAATTTATTGTAGTTGGGCAATTCCGTATGAGAGAAGGCAAAAACACCACATCTCAAAGTTGAGCAATCTTCCCTAAATCAAACTGTTATCAATAGAGGAAGACTTGAATTTTAGGAAACTGAAAACCGTTTGTATATAGCTCGATTGGTTTTTCAAATATTTTTGCTTGAATTGAACAGAAATTTATGACCTTTTATTCATAAATCAGCTTCATTTTGTGAAAATAAAGTGAATCTTTTAATTCAATGACTGTTTCTGCTCATTTCCTCATATTTTCCATACGATGTTGTAACAAACACAAATTGTAAAGCATGGGCAGTAACTTCATTGCATATTTTTTTGAGAATTTGTTTAAATCTATGCACATTTGATCGTAATTCCGTTACGATAAAACGATTTAAGTTTTTCTCAATATCTTATTACTTGTTCTTTAGTCATGTCATTGTGAATTCTCTTCCTTCACCATAGTCCTAAGAACTTCCAACATAATTTTCCGAAATAATGTCACTACTTTTTCCAAAAATGGCGTAACAGTTTTAGTAATTCCGTTACGTAACGGAATTACATGCACATGGTTTGTAAGGTATTGAATGATATTGCTGAAAATAACATTTTTTCTTGTTCTGAATGTAGAAATACCCTTTAAATAGCATGAACTGTAGCCATGTAGACAATAAGTCATTATACATACAGTACATGTACTGTACAATGTTACTTTATCTGACTCATTACCTCACATGCTTCATATTGCATCAATGGTGATTTAACTAAATTGATACACGATAGATAATTTCTCTAATTTCTCCACGAACATAATAGAAATGGTAATGTTCTATCATTAAATTAGTTTCCAGCAAGACCCACTTGACTGAAATTATGAAGATGCAGCAGATTCATGTTTTATATTTATATGCCAACTTTTTGTATTTGGATCATACATGTATTTCATGAAATGAATGAAAACGCATTCTAAATTGATTTGAGAGTAAATTAAGATCACTTTAGGATGAATTTTTAAAAGAATAATTTTAGAATATAACAAGAGTTATATAACAAATCTCGATTTGTTTGTAATTCTGTTACGCACACACATAAATTCAGGACTTGTTCTGGTCCTTATGTAAGAGTTTAACAATGCATACATTGTTTAACAATGCATACAAATTAACAATGCATACAAATTCTTTATTATAGACTGTACGCAGAAAAATGTAACCAAGAAATTGCATTTTCATGGGTGGATTCATGGGTGGATTTCGCAGGCGTAATTCCGTTACAGTGACATTCGTTTGTCTTAAGGTAATTTCAGAGGTTAAAATAGATCATTTCTGGAAAAAAGATGTACCAAATTCAAGTTTGTAACTTAAATGATAAGTTTTTATTACCAATGAAGAATTTTTTGTGGTAGCTTTTGCAGAAAATCATTACAAAGTTAGTGTTGAATAAAAGACCCCTTTCCGTTATGATTGTATTTTGGTCTCCTGACGCTACAGTGTTATAGATTTGTACCTCTAGTACCCCTGCCAGTTATTAAAGTTGTAAAAACTGTGGAAGTGAAAGGAATTTTAAATATGATTAAGAAAACAGAGCTAAAAATCACAGTGGAATTGCCCATTCACAATGCATTTCCATTCACACAGATTTCCAATATTCAGGAAGTTTACGAGGCTTTATAGCATTGAAAGTTGAATTATTTGACCCGTTTGTGATTTTAAATTGTTAAAATGTTTCTTGATATTGATGATGTGCAGTTCTTTAGCATGTCACATAATGTAGGTACTTTTTTTTTTTTTTTACTTTGGGTTTTTTCACAATTTAACCATTTTTCTTGAAGTAAAGGAAAAATTAAAAAATGTTGCTATTTTTTACTTCACATATGGTTATTATTGTCAAATTATTGATTTTTGAAAAGTATTGAAGCTAAAATGTGAATTTGTTTGTTGTTCATGTACCGATTTGTGGAAAAGTTGAACCCACTGCTCAAGTTGTGTAATTCCGTTACACACTTTAGTGGACATAGTTTCTAGGATTTTTCTTTCATTTAATTGATGCAATCCTTTTTAATTTCTTGCCTACTAATATGAAGCTGAAAATAAACCGAAATAAAGCTGGAGTTTAGCAATATTTTTTTCAAATTTCACTCTTATTTGTATTTTGGCCATATTTTCATTTGTTTTACACATAACAAGTTCAAACATTGCTTTACAGATATGTCAAATTATGGTTGATATTCAAGTGCTAGATAGCCTTGATGTTTGCATTAGCATGTAAGAAAAGTTGAGTGCAAAATAATTGAGTTTTCCTTGTAACTTTCAGAGATGTAATTCCGTTACAAATTTGTGTAATTCCGTTACAGTGGTCTTTTTTCAAAAAAGTGAATTTGTGAACTTATCATTGTGTTGTTTATGCACGTACTTGTTCCAAAATGAAGTTGACATTATCAAGATAGAAAAAATACATAAAATCAGTTTCAAAGTGTCTTATATTTCAGAGAAACTCAACGCAAACTTGTAGCAAAAAAAAAACTCCATTCTCCGGTAATTCCGTTACGGTCACACATATTGGTCTAGTGTGCAACAACACATGGAAGATATAAAACCATTTCCCTATCATGTTGTAGCCTGGTTACCCGTGCAACTTATATAAGTATCAAAATTTACTTAAGTCATGAGAATATTGCGCAGGGAATGAAATAATGAGCAAAAAAACGTCTCTGAATGTAATTCCGTTATGGTGGAATTGCCCAGTTGGGTTTGGGAAGTGGAGTTGTTATTGATGCTTTTTTATTCTAGTTAGGATGTGGAGGCGATTTTTGTTTTTGTAAAATGTTAATCATTGCAGTTTGGTATTAAAGAGAGGTGGAGTAATTGTTATTTGCTGGTACTATGTTGGGAAGTTTGGTTTTCGAGGTGGAGTTAACATTATTGATGTCTTTAAGCATAGTTGTATTCTAAAGTGTAGAACTAGTTGGCCAGGCTATGTTATTGTTGATTTTGATTAGTGTACATAGTTTGCTAACATAGAGGGGCAGTACTATTGTTGTTGATGCAATTTTCCCTCTAGAGGCTGAGTTAATAAAACTAGTTGAATAATGAAATAAAAGGTACAGGTAGAGGGCAAAGAGGGGAAAAGGGGGGAGGGGTGTGGGCAGGAAACAGAGAGTTATACCTCAAGGAGGTATCAAGGAGGGACGGGACGCATACTACCCTGGACAAATCATCATCTGTGATGCTAGTTGGAGCATTGATGTTATTTTTGTTGATGCTATTTTTAAAAGTTTGTTTCTGGAGGCTTGTATTTGGTTGAGCGTAGCCTAGCCGTAGCCATGTTTATGGATGTTATGCTGTAGGAGGGTGAAGGGCAGGAAGTGGGGGCAAGGGGGGAGGGGTGTGGACAGGAAACAGAGAGTTATACCTCAAGGAGGCATTGAGGAGGAAAGCATACTACCCTGGACAACTCATCATCTCTGCTCTGATGGTGTAGTGGTTAAGTGCTATTTTGTGTAAGGAGGGGGGGGGGGGGGGGGGGGGGGGGGGGGGGTGTTGATGTTATTGTTGTTGATGATATTTTCTTTGTAGTTCGTTTCTGAAGGCGGAGTTAATGGGGGGGGGGGTGTTGATGTTATTGTTGTTGATGATATTTTCCTTTGTAGTTCGTTTCTGAAGGCGGAGTTAATAAAGCTATTGTAGTAGCTTCGAGGCAGCCGTGTTTGTTGATGTTATGATGTAGTAAGCCCAGGGACAGGAAGGCAGGAATAGTCGGGAGGGGTGTGGGCAGGAAACAGACGGTTATACCAGAGAGAGGCATCTGGGATAGGAGAAGACTACCCTGGACAAATCATCATCTCTTTGTTTTTCTTCTTGTTTTCATTTAGTGAAGGTAGTGCGGTTGAGTCGTCATGGTTGAAAAATTGTAGTCTTCAAAGTTAAACTATGACGTATTATAATATACCATGTTTTTAAGTTCAAACAGAAATGTCACAAAAAACGCCTGAATATACATGTACAGTACTTCACTAAAGACAGTGCTTCAAAGTACAACATAAAGCTTGCTTAAAAACAAAAAAGTACAAAACCATTTATTGGCTCAACCCTTTCATAAACACTCACGGAATGTTAATACCAGGCTTGGTGAATGAGAGATATGTAATTAATTACTTATGGAATACTGATACACCTCAAACTTAATGGACAAGTCAAGACAGTGTTTCATGTGATTTAGCATATTTGTGTTCAAACAAGCCTAAAATCAAATGGTTCGAACTAGTGTTGCATTATTTCTGTTATTATCCTGTCCCAAGTATTGATAGTTTTTCGGTTAACCTATTTGATAGCTTTCTCTTCCCCTATGATCGTGTGCCATTTCCAACATCCTGGTGTACTTGTACTTTTCATTGATAATCAAGCGCAATTTCCGCCATGATTTCTCTGAACTAAAAAAAAAAAAAAAACAATGATGAGGGTGCTGTTGTAATTACATGTAGATCTGTTGATTCGTTCCTACAAGCACAAACATAATATTAAGCAAAATTGTGTGGAATTATTTGTATTTACACCTGACTTTTTACCAAACTTCTATGCATGTAGATCACTCTTTGTAGATGGATGGTGGGATTAAGCTGTTACATGTATGTACATGTATGTGTCTTAAAAGGACAGGGTAAAGTCAATTCTTGTAATTTAAGTTGGCACTCAGAGAGTTAAACAAAAAAGGGTTTTCTCACAGGGGAGTGCGAGGTCCTGTCTAGACAACGAGCACGTACGTGATGACCATTGTCACTTGTCAGATCTTGTAAGATCAACCTGGAAGTGGAAAGGAAGATATTTGACAGGGACTTGTGAAATAAATCCTACACTCCACAGTCAACAACGTTTTAACAAGGAGGTACTATAGTACCTCCTTGGTTTTAATATAGTGTTCACTGGGACAGGGGGAATAGGGGTAAAGCAGGGGAACTGGGGGGTTACTTGAGGGGGAGGGGGAGGTTCCTTACTATGTTGGAACTTGCCCCCCTCCCCCCATGACCATTGTCCCTTGTCTGTCTTCTGGATCACTTCTATCAGCAGCATTGAAAGGAAGTTATTCAGACGGGGACTTGTGAAATAGATCCCACACTTCACACCATTCTTACTAAGTGTTATTAAGGGGGGGGGGGGGGGGGGGTGAAGGGGGTGGTGGGGAATAGGGAATAGGGGTATTAAAGGCAGGAGGAGAGGGGCTAAAGTTGGGATTCCCTGCTGTGATGACCATCTCCGTTTGTCGATCTTCGGAATCACACCTATCGGCAACCAGAAAACAAAGTTATTTGACGGGACTTGTTTTCAAACAAGATAAATCCTACACTCCACATCATTCTTACTAGTGTTAAAACTGGGGCGGAGGGGCATTTGGGAATAGGGGTAAGACAGGGGGAGTGGTGATTAGGCAAAAACCTAACCCTAACCCTAATCCACTCCCCTAACCCTTATTATAATCATAAGCCCCCGAATGTATAATTTTCTAGTAGACCAAATGGGAGTAGACCAAATGGCTGTAGACCAAATGGCTGTAGCCCAATCGGCAAGTTACCAGGCTAAGGTAGTGGGGAAAATTGGGGAGGGGGGGGGGGGGTGTTCCCTGCTATATAACTTGCCCCCTCCCAAGGTCACTCACAGTGTCCCTGTCTTTCCGTAGCCTAGGTCTGAAGTCCAGATGAGTTGATCCGATTTTACAGACTATTGTGACCTGTCCTACATCTATAATCTATATTGTACCTTTTTAGATGCAATCTTTCCTGCCATTAAATCAAGTCAACACGGCAAGTGTCAATCACAATATTACATAGATAGATCGGAAGCCTTGAAGGAAGGTGTAACAAATCCCCTCATTCATCCGAAGCGAAGAAGGATATAATCTTGTTATAATATTTAGTGCTGACACAGTGACAAGTTGACGTTTTGATTTGACTTCACCTGCTCTTCACCTGCTCTACAAATTGCTCTTAATGCATATGGGCCATTCTTTGAAAAGTGAAACTTTTTGGGAAAAAATGAAGTTTGTTTTTTCAGTAGTTTTATTCCATTATAGGAAAGATCAGTGTCCAAGGTTTCATGAAATATATTTTTTTTATTGAATTTAGAAAATTTCTTGGAAAAAATAATAAATTTACATATTTCAATATTCAAATAAAAATCATAACTCAGAAAATAATCAAGCTAGCTCATTCCTTTTATTCTCCTATACATGATGATACCAACTTTGTGACAATTGAACTTCATTTTACTATCTAAACCTAATATTTGTAAAATTCCTATTTCCATTCACATTGTACATGTCACACACGTGACCACCCCAAAATGTCACACACGTGACCCAGACATCCCCACATAATAACGTGCATTAAAAAACAACCATTTTAGATAATTTTAATCTTTCACCATTTTTTTAGATATATATCAGTTGTCTGATACTAATATGAACATTTTAGCTTTTCATATTTCACAGGATTTCCAAAATGAAATTGAGTTAAATTTGTTTTCTTCAAAAGTGCTCCCGTTCAAAGTTACACACGTGACCGATGCCATTTGACCTCTGTCCTTGGGCAACGTAATCATAATAAAATCTTTTGTGTTACACATAAAAGACTTCAACATATGCAAGTCATATATGAAGTTCACATCACCATACCTCTTATACTTACTAAAATATAAGCATCCTATTTCAGAATTTTTCATATTTTGGGTCACACACGTGACCAAGAATGGCCCATATACATGTACATATTCTATATATGAGACTATTTTTAAAAGAGTAATTGAAGCACATCAAGTTGGAAGGAAGTTGTTGACAGGGACCTGAAAAAAAAAAAAAACCCAAAACACAACAAAATAAAGAAACCCATCATTCAGTCGCAAATGTCTGTATTACTCTTTTGAAAACTTAGAGACAAGTTAATATTGTTTGAAAATATCATTAGGAAAAAAATTAGATTTATTTTTCAAGCTCGGCTCCATAAAAATGGCAATCTGAAATTTGCTTTGCATCGAACGCTATGCAAATTGACGGGAGCTCTCATGGTTTTTGGTGGCTCTGATACACTCTTACAAATTTAAGTTAATATTGTTTGGAAATATATTAAAGGGGAAAAAATAAGATTTACTTTTCAGTGGCTATTTTTCAAACTTGTCTCCATAAAAAAAAGTAATCTAAAATTTGCTTTGCATCAAACTCTATACAAATTTATGTTGAGCTCTCATGATTTTGGGGAGCTCTTTTTGGCATTTTAGGGGCTAGCTAAATCTCCCAGAACCCTCGTGTAGTTTTTCACTGATTCGGATTAATGAACACACTTCATGTTTACCTTCCCAACAAATGACCCATGCACAGATTTAAACAGATTTGAAAGAAATTAGTTTATGATTGACATCTTATTTCAAATCAATCATTTAATTGTAATGTCAATCATCTCAAGTGAAGTATTAATCTGGAGCAAGTTCTTTGGCAAGGATATTTTAAATAAATCCCACACCTAACGTCCTTCCCAAGTAAAGGTCTGATACACAATCATAATAACGCTACCTGCTGACTTGTTTATTTTTTGGATATGATTTTTTTTATGAAGTGCATTTTGACCTTTTATTTTGATATAGATCTTGAATTGTATATTGACCTTTCCTTCAAATAGGTGAAGTGAATTCTAAGATACTATGATTTTTAAAGAAATTTGAGCACTAGGTAAGCAGAACCTATTGCCAGATTTGAAGGAATTTATTTAAGGTTTTACCTGTGAAATGCTGTTTTTCACACCATGGATTCATTCCTAGGTCTGATATGCAGTGCCGTGGTGCTGATTTAATGTTATGAATTTATTAAGTCCATTAATTATGACTTTTTCCTACAAATGACACAAATTAGATTCATAGATATGTAGGTATACTTTTTAAATTAGAATCTGTTATAAGTTTACACAAAGAACCCCATAGCTTACGTATGATATACCTAAGAAATCGGTTCGGAATGTATACTGATATAATGGAAGTATATATGTTTTGTATGTAAAATGATTAATAAGTATAAAACCACGAATATTGGAAAATGGTTATTCAGACACATTTTTTTATGAACCAGACAAATTCCTGAATATTGCTGTGTTATCACCCTAGAAATCATATATACAGTACATGCATATTCATTTGGGCGTGTCCTTTAGGTAAAAAAAAAGTGGCAATTCTTTACAAATCTGTCTGTTTACAAGGAAAACACGATCTTTGTTTGGGAGTTGAAAAGAAATCTGCACTGCTTGACTCTAATAACTGAAATCTAACAGGGCCCCTTACAAGGCCAAACAATGTTCAATAGGGCATGCAGCTAGTGTTACGCACTTACGCAGACAGCCAGAATAATAGGTGTTAACATTTACTCAATCCAAAGGTAAACATGCTTTAGCTCTGCTCTTTGCTGCAAATTGTGGAATTTTTAGAACAAAAAATACATTATTTGTTGACAAATCCAAAGTAAATATGCTCTCTGCTGTTTGCTGCAAATTGTGTATTTTTTTAGAAGGAAAATAAAATATTTGTTGACAAAATACAAAGAAGAGGTAAATTGCAGGTTTTTCAGCCATCATTCAACGGAAATCAATTAAAATTCTAAGCATTTATTAAATGAAACATAGCATGACAACCATTCCACACAAAAAAGCATATTTTGGACAATGAATATGCGACTTAGATATAATACCCTTCTTTATCAATAAATTTGCATTAACATTTACTCAATCCAAAGTAAATTTGCTCTAGCTCTGCTCTTTGCTGCAACTAAATTGTAGGTTTTTTGTAGAAGAAAAATAAAATATTTGTTGACAAAATATATAGAACAGAGGTAAATTGCAGGTTTTTGAGGCGATCATTCAACGAAAATTAATTAAAATTCTAAGCATTTATTTAACAAAACATACCATGACAACCATCCCACATAACAAAACATATTTTGGGCAATGAGTTTGCGATTTTAGATAATACCCTTCTTCGTCAATGAATAAGCAACTGTGTCAAGTACAGGCTTCATTTGGCATTAAATCAATTAAAATATTTGAACATTCAAATGAAGCATAGCATGACAACCTAAACATATTCGCTGCATGCTTGAACACACTTGTATTAAAGGGATCTAGTAACACTGTCCAAATCCACAAATCTTACTTAGAACTTAAGTGGTTCTCTTGTACCCTAGTTGTATTCGTACGTGGAACAGGTTTCGGTTTATACAATTTCCCTTTCGTTTAAAAGAAATTTACGATTGAAGTGTTCGTATTTTTAATTATCCACTGGAAAGTTATAAGTATAACTCTGTACAAAGTCAGTGCAATGAGTTAGCCAATATCACTTTGCATTTTCGCTCATTACTCGGCCATACTACGTCCATTTAACATGAAATGTTCACATAAAACTCAGTGGACATATCAGATCACAACATTACACATTTTATCAACCATTCATCACTTTGGGATCATGTCAACAAAGTTACTAGATCCCTTTAAGGCATGTATATCAAAATAAATTTGGAGCAATACATTTGTGACATCATTAATACCCTTCTTTGTCAATGTATTCACACTTCCTTTTATCATAAGCGTGTCAAATGGAGGGTAATATGTTATTCAGCGAAAAATCAATTAAAATATTTAAACATTCAAATAAAACAAACTTGTAGAATGACAACCCCAAAGGATTTACTTGCTTGCATGCTTTAATAAACACACAAGCATGTTACAAAACAAATTTGGAGAAATACATTTCTAGCAGAGATCAGAAATACCCTTCTTTGTCAATGAATTTGTGCTTCCTTTTCATTAAAGCGTGTCAATTGGAGGCTAATATTATTTGATGAAAATCAATTAAAATATTTTAACATTCAAATAAAAACATAAAATACAGCGTAGGATGACAACCCAAAAGGATTTGCTTGCATACAAACACATACTGTATACTGCACAGTATACACATTTGTGACGAAACTTAACAAAACATTTGTAGTCATTGACAATCACAACAATTGTCACTGTTCGTTCCGGGATCCTTTCTTCTTACACTTCCCTTTTCATAAGCGTGTCAAATAGAGGGTAATATTATTCAACGAAAATTAATTAAAATATTTTAACATACTGTACTACAAATAAATCATACATGTGTACAGTAGCATGAACCCCCCCCCCCCCCCCCAAATATGCTCCCATGCTACACATATACATGTACAATGTACGCATCTGTAGTGAAACTTAACAAAACATTTGTAGTCGTCGACAATAACAACATGTCACTGTCCCTACCGGGATCCTTTCTTGTGGTTCCCAGTCTATTCATGCCATTTGCGAATCGCACCCGTCTGAGTTGCGGAACAGATCATCATTGCCTTGAATTGAAAAACCGCATAATGACAGCAGCTCGTTTTGTGTCTGAAAAGGGTTTTGACACTGGCAGAAATTTAAAGTTATATTTATAATACAATTCTACAAATAATTTGGTTATTTCAAAATTACTTTGTAAAATTTCCACGAATTTGTCTAATTGTTGGTAGTTTTGGTAGGTGAGGCAAATGTTTAATAGAATCATGTTGAATGCTTTATGATTATTTCAATTTCAAAGCAAATTTTGTATTCCTTTATTTGTGGAAGTACAACTGTTCTCATTTTGTATTAACATTTGTCTAATGTGTACAAATATGATAGTACACATTCAAATTACAAGAATGCATATTTGTTTGGGGCTTGAATTGAGTGGCCCATTGCCACTCAAAATTAACTCAAGCCACATTTGACTTGCCCAACTGGGCAACCAGCGAGCCAGTGCTAATCTAGATCCCTGGGTATAGTCTTCTATATAATTTGTTTTATAGGATTCTGATTCCATGCCAATTTCAGTTATTCAAATTACTCTGAAATCTTAGAACTAGAATTTACTAAATTGTAACTTCAGAATTAAACTGTATTTTTACGCCTATGGAAGGATTTTGTATGTATGCAAGCAATTGGGTTCCTTTAAAAACGTTATTCTAGTCCTCGAAAGGCCCAAAGTCCCCAATTACACACACCCAGGCACTACCCAAAATTAGCAAGTAAAACAAGTAAATAACTTTGTAAATCAAAATTAAATTGTATTTTACGCATATGGAAGGATTTTGTATGCATGCAGCAATTGGGTTCCTTTAAAAAAAACGCTATTCTAGTCCTCATATAAAGCCCAAAGTCCCCAAAACACACACGCAGCTAGACACTGCCACAATATAGTCAGTAAATTGAGTAAATCGGAGAAGATAGATTATGATCATACTCATAAATTGGCCCATTATGTGGGGGATGGCAGATTGTGATTTATGAAAGGATCTCTGCACAAAGATCAATTACGCCAGCTGCATATCTCAATTTTTCGTTAAATCGTTCCTTCAGGCCCTAACCCGAACTCCAATTGTTTGCGATTGTCATGATTGTGGGAATCGTGAATCGTATACTTGCAAAGATTTTTGGAAAGCAACAAAAAAGAAAAAAAGAAGAGTTTTAGGCAAAGATTGTCAGATTCACAGATTTATGCACGCAAATCTTTTTATAGGTTGTATTCACGGATTGGTGCATGAAGCTTTTCATAGGTTGTATTCACAGATTGATGTGCTAAGGTTTTTATACAGTAGATTGTATTCATAGTCAGATTTGTGTGTGAAGCTTTTAATTCCAAAATTTATTTTGCAAAGTCCTTTGGAAAAGCTTTTCAACAGTGACATCTATCTGTAATCTGTTTTTCCTAGCCTTTGACACTGTAAAGATCTGTCATGTTTACAAATATTTGTTTCTTTAGGATTCCATCGTACTAAATATATTTACCTTCGCTCTGGAACATCAATTAAAGTGTCTAATTCTAAAGCGGGGTATAACAGTTCATGAATGTAGATTGACTTCTAGAACTATTTACCTCTGGTTTTTGACACTATACATTATGTGACCGGCTATAGAAAAACCCTGCACTTGTCGGTAATTCATGTTTTGAAGAAATTGGCATTTTAAGTTCACATAATGTGTGTAAAAGACTTATAATTGTAAAATTATTGACCAATTTGTTAGAACAAAGCATCAAATGAAAGCTTGTGATGAGGCCTGTCTAATGGTATGAAAATCTACATTTTGATTTTTACCGACAAGTGCAGGGTTTTGCTATAGCCGGTCACATATATCAGGTAGAAAATCTTGTTTTTGTTCAGATTTCTTCATATTCTGGCACTAGAATACACCTTTATTTCTACAGCAAGTCTGACGCTGACAGCTATCATGTTTACAATAATTTGTTTCTTGCAGATTCCACCATACTAAAAATATTTACCCTGGCTCTAGAACATCAATTAAAGTGTCTAGTTCTAAAGCGAGTATATTACAGTTCAATTCAAACATATAGAGAAACTGACCAGAAATATATAATGTGATTAAAAATGAGCAAAGAAAATGGGATTCCAACGGGATTCCAACCCGAGACCTCCGGATTGCTAGACCGGTGCTCTTACCGACTGAGCTATATAGAAAACCCTATGACGGCATTCGTCCCAGAAACCCCTTAATTTTCATTGCTCGAGAGGTCAGAAGCTATTATAAACCTGACATAAACCCGAAGGATAGAAATCAACTTAGGGATATATGCGAGGGATCACCGAAGTGATGCAGTGATATTACAGTTCATGAATGTAGATTGACTTCTAGTAACTATTTACCTCGGGTTTTTGACACTTTATCAAGTCTGACGCTGACAGCTATCATGTTTACAATAATTTGTTTCTTGCAGATTCCACCATACTAAAAATATTTACCCTGGCTCTAGAACATCAATTAAAGTGTCTAGTTCTAAAGCGAGTACAAGTATATTACACTTCATGAATGTAGATTGACTTCTAGAACTATTTACCTCAGGTTTTTGATACTTTATCAGGTATAAAATCTTGTTTTTGTTGAGATTCCTTCATATTCTGGCACTAGAATACAACTTTATTTCTACAGCAAGTCTGACGCTGACAGCAATCATGTTTACAATAATTTGTTTCTTGCAGATTCCACCATACTAAAAATATTTACCCTGGCTCTAGAACATCAATTAAAGTGTCTAGTTCTAAAGCGAGCATATTACAATTCAATTCAAACATATAGAGAAACTGACCAGAAATATGTGATTAAATATGAGCAAAGAAAATGGGATTCCAACGGGATTCGAACCCGAGACCTCCGGATTGCTAGACCGGTGCTCTTACCGACTGAGCTATAGAAAACCCTATGACGGCATTCGTCCCAGAAACCCCTTAATTTTCATTGCTCGAGAGGTCAGAAGCTAGTATAAACCTGACATAAACCCGAAGGATAGAAATCAACTTAGGGATATATGCGAGGGATCACCGAAGTGATGCAGTGATATTACAGTTCATGAATGTAGATTGACTTCTATAACTATTTACCTCGGGTTTTTGACACTTTATCAGGTATAAAATCTTGTTTTCGTTGAGATTCCTTCATATTCTGGCACTAGAATACACCTTTATTTCTACAGCAAGACTGACGCTGACAGCTATCATGTTTTTACAATATTTGTTTTGTTGGATTCCATCTTACTAAAAATATTTAACCTGGCTCTAGACCATCAAGTGACTTCTTGAACAGTATGATGTATATACATCTTGCTTTTTTACACTATATCATGTCCTGTACAGAATATCATGTGAACATCAGGTTTCAAGCCAATCAAGATATGTGTGAAAAGTGAAACTCTACATTTCACAAGTGTCTAGACCAGAATGTTCATGTCTCATGTTTTCTTTTATGTCCGGGCTTACATTAAACCATGATATTATTCTGCCAGTCCCCTTTTAAATGCTATGTTATGGGGCCTACAACGGGTATAATGCATGTGCCTACATAAATAGACAAGTCTCCATTGGTAGGATTATTTTTTCCTTGGGGATTCGTCCCTGATTTCGATCACTTTGCCTTAAATTATAATAGACCATGCTTTTATCGTGGATAAAAAAAATCCATGCTTTTATCAAGACTCTTCCAAATCCTAGTGTTCTTATCCTGTTCTTCACTGAAGCAGAATAGTATTGTGAAGAAGTGGATAGTCCTTTTAGTGAGGTTATTTTATCCCAGAGAAAAATGTTCTTTCATTTCAAAGAAAATCCTTGAAGTAAGATTTTTATACTGGATAATATGCTCAAATTTGAGTTCAGTCTACGGGTCTAACAAAAGCTTCCCCTCCATTTCGAATTCCTCTTCCAGGGCACCTGTAAAGAATTAAGTGAACAGAAAATCAATAATGAGAAATAAGTAATTTGAGTAGAAATCTGGAGGGGAAAAAAACTCTGCTCTTTTATTATTTGACAAAATGTGTCCTTCCATTTTACTATTTATTGCAAGCGACTGAAAATGAAACAAGCAGAAACTCTACCTGAAGAAATCACTCAAATGGTATAAACTTAAGGTAATTATCTTTTGGATAAAGCTCTATATTCAATACTTTTGATTCCCTGTGCAGTTCTAAAATACCTGAACAGAGGTGAACCGCAGGACTAGAAGAAAGAAGTACAATGTAATAGGAGTAAAAAGCAACAAATATTGTACTGGATAAGAAGATAATTTAGCTCCTTACAATGTTGTAGAGAAAGTTTTCCAACCATCCAAAAGTATTTGTGAGCCACTGAAAGGAAATAAATAGAAAACCTACGTAAAGGAAATCCTGGGAGTAAAGTAATTTTCTCAGGGATAATATGCCCAAATTTGTGCTCTGGAATTCACAACAATAGATTTTATTCCTTTTCTCACTCAATTCTTTGCTAGCATCTTAAAAGGAAAAAAGAGAAAGCCTTGAAGTCTTTGTATGATGGGAAAAACAAGCTATAGAAATGTCTTCAAATTTGCTCAGATTTGAATGGGGGAGTGGGGCAACACTATTAGTCTGTAATAAACACGAATGAAAAAGGCAATTTACTCTCACAAAAATCTCCCTTCCGATAGGCGATAGGCCAAAACCTTGGTTGCTGTACGTTTCACAGGGTCACTTTGCTTTCAACCCCACCCGTTTGTAATTGAAGGTCCAACAATGGGTCATGTTTGGGCAAAGACTGGCCCCCCCCATATCTACCCCCAATGGGTCTGATCTCCGCGTTGAACCCCGATTGTAGTTTTTCCACACCCTGGAGGTGCGAAAGAAATTGTAAGCGCCTCTTAAGTCTTAGAAAGGACTCAGCGTGCATGTCGTGGATTCCGTTGTGAGAAAGGGTTCGGACCATTTAGTCTGAGGTGTGCTTGCGGATGTTATCTTTTCGTTTTTCACTCTTTAAAAAAAACTTTTCCCCTTTCTTGAGGAGACGAACACCAACCAAGACTCTCTGACCACAATAGACATACCTTCAAGTGCAAACCGCAAATTTGATCCGCTTTTTTTCCTCTCCCCTTTTTTTCTTCAGTTTTCAAGGTAAATTGGTCCCTAACTGTTTGCGTAAATATTAGTACATCCTATTTTCTTGGGATTAGTTTCAATTAGGCTTGGGGGGGGGGGGGGGGGGCTTTGCGAAATTTGAAAGAAAACAAAAAACGAAAGGTCATTGATTAGCATTTCCACTACGATGGTGTTAGAAAGAGACGATGGAGTTTGTACAGACTAATAGCTTCTAGAATAATAATCTCCCTTTGATCTAGCTATGACTTATTTTTTATTTTTACTCCTTTTTTCCCCCTTTTCCAGCTATGTAATGGCTTTGGATTTTAATAAATGATCTTTATTTTAGTCTTCTTTGTTATCAATAATGAAAGGGAATTCAGAAAAAATAAAAGCAATTTCATATAAACAGTGGCTTCTCCCTCGTTTCTTGTGACTTTGTTCTTTTTGTTAATATAGGATTAGTATGATCGTTTGAAGTTGAGAATGTTATCATTCATAAAAAAGAGGATTTCAGAAATGCAAAAATTAATACAAATTCAATGTTGAAATGCAATAATATTCCATTTTCATTCAGCTTTGTTGCTTTATAAGGTTGACTTTGATGGTTTGAAATTTATATTAAAGGGAAATTTAGATAAAAACTGCAAAGGTATACCGTTAATTGTCAATAATATTCAGATTTTCCACTCAGCAGATTCTCAATTTGTAGATTTAAATCGCCTCTAGAACTAAGTGCACAGTTTTAGATTGTGAGAATCAGCGATTCTTTCCGAAATAGCTTTTATTCTGATGCGGTTTATTAACAGGAAAACCAAAAGGGTCGTTGAGAGAGCATACTACTGTACAGTGTACATCCTCAACGAGTTGAGATGACACAGCAGTTGTGAATCGCTTTTCCGAAAGCGATTTGCTCGCCAAAACCTGTTTTGATCAGCAAGTGCGATTTTGGTTGATGCCACATAATTGTGTAGGAAACGGGTCAGGAAATCGGAGGGGTGAAATGGCTAACCCGTGAAATCTTCCACTTGTCTTGTATCTATGTTTGGCTATCACGATCATAGCTGTTATTGCCCGTTTTTAAAAGGTCTAGATCTACATGTAGTTGATTGGATCATGGTTATTGTCGGAAAATTAAAAGGCTGGGACCTTCTTAGGTTAACAGGGCCAGCTCAGCATCAGATATCATCCATCTTTCGGATTTTGGACCTAAATAGTGTTTGTAATGTGGTCTGTGGGCGAATAAGAAAGGCCTAATTCCTATATCTATAGCAGTAACCTGGCTTCTACATACATTTACATAGTATGTTCTGCTACTTGGATCTTCAAATAAGTTGCTGTAATGTGGGATCCTGTACTGCAAATGCAATGTATTAGCTCATGTACTCGTATCCTTGTTTCAATTGCAGTTTACTAGTTTACATGTATGGCTTTTTGCACTTATATTCGATAAGTTTACAGGTTCAAGAACACCTTAAATCCAAATTTTCTAGAACAAATAAGCCAGTTCTTGGATAGATATGATGGATAACATGGAAGTATCAGGTCACAGGGTCCAATAAGAGAAAACGAGGCGATTGAGTTTGCGCGTCGCGGTTGCATGTGTGCTTTGTCTATGCAGTTTTTATATTTAGAAGGCAAAATATTGGCAATCACATTTTCTCATAATTTCCGTTATTGGGGGAGGGGGGGGGGGGGGGGGTTGAATTTTCAGGAAATACAAACCAGGAGCCAGCTACATTATTTCTACTGAAGAAAATACGTGTTGGGCTTCATGAACATTACTAAATGTTTATAGATCAGTATTATGATCCAATAATGACAGTGCCATAAAAGCTCCTGGGAAGGAAACTATTATCAGGTATAATGCACCTCTCTTCCGCCAGTACATCCTCATTGGATTTCCTCAGAACTATCCTATCAAATTGCTGCATGATGACACGCAATCGCATTTAATCACCTATTATTCCTAGGAAATTAAAATCCTGTTTTGCATCATAAATCATAATCCTCCAAACAAGGATGTAAATCATGGTTGAAATATTTTATAAACAAAAATAAACCCTACTTTGATATTTACATCAAAATAATCAATTTGGTCAATAATTGGCGAAGATATGATCGTTTCAATTTTACAATCATAGGTCTTTTACACACATTATGGGAACTTAAAATGCCCATTTATTAAAAAAATGAATTACCGACAAGTGCAGGGTTTTGCTATAGCTGGTCACAAATAGTGGTCCCAGACATAAAACATATCTGTAAAAAATCAAATAACAAACCAAATTTTACACAATTTAAAGTTATAATTTTTTTTGTTTTAAACCCATTCTCTTAGAGATTTTGAAATTCCCATAGACTTCGTCCATAGACTACTCAGTTCCCGTAAGCAAGGGGTTAAGTGAGTCTATTTTTCTCTCCTCACCACCTGCGTGAGAACAGAAAAGTCCTACACTGTGCGATAGGCAGGTCTATTTCAGCTAACCTTGACTTCCAACTTCTGACATGGCAGATCGTACATTCACTATATGATGACACACGCAGTACCCCGGGGTACCGTTGTACCCTGGTATCCCACGTTGTGTAGCGCCATCTTGTGTCCAAACCGTACCGCAGCTATTGCGTTGTGCATGCAGTGCGCGCTTGCATGCACGCTATACCCCGGTACAGCCCTAAAAAACAAATAAATAATTAAACAAAATGGCGGATTTTCGTTTGGTACCCCAGGGTACCATTTATGTCATCATATTAAGAAGTGGAAAGAACTACCCTTTCCCCCAAAATCTGAATTTGTGATTTTATATATTTTGTATTTATGATCTAAATGTATATATACGAATAAAAACAACAAAAGCAGCAACAGCAGTAACAACATAGAGAACAACATCAACAACAACAACAATACAATGATACAACATAACAATAACATCCACAACAGTAAAACAATAACGTGACACAATTTTGTTTTTCTTCCATAGAGGTTTAATACTCGTACGATGACAATCCATGACTAAACAACAATGTACTGCATGCAAATCATTTTCCATTGAATTAGATGATGTATTGTTTACAGTGGGCTGTTCAGTGATTTTCCACTGGCCCTGTTGAGAACTTCAGGGAATACATAAAATGGCCATGACTGAGAGCCCTGACGGAGTATAGTTAAAAATGATCCACGTTTTAGCTTTCAAAATAATAAAACAAAAATAAGAGAGAAGAAGAAGAAAATGGGTTATCTTATCTCGCAGCGGATGTTGTTCAGGATATGATGATGTTTGGTTGAACAAAAAAAGATTTTGCCTTAACCCATTCAGGACTGTTACCAAAAATATTTGGGCTCGGGTCTATATGTAGAATGCACTTGGTCTTGAATGGGTTAAAATTAACAAAATCATTTTCTGTTTCATTCTTTCACTCCCTTTATATGTTTATGGGGAGGTGTGCATCAGTACTCTTTCTCTTCTCTATTGCCAATGGATAAACTCCAAACCGTCATATCTTGTAAACTTTAGCCTGATATTTCACTTGCACAGTATTTAGTGGGTTAAAACATAAAAACTATGTTCTGTTTGACTATTTGTGAAAGTGCGCATGAGTACTCTTTCTCTTCTCTATTGCCTATACTCCAAAACCGACCATGATATCTCGGACGCGAGGCCTCGGCGGGTTAAAAACGATGCTCCACTTGGTTCCCTCGTGGGGAAGTACGCATCATGCTCTTTTCTGGGGGGTTTATCTCCCTTTGCGGAAGTGTGTATCATGCTATGTTGGGTCCCTAATGTTTACGTTGCCATGATGACGCATGCTTGCAGCGCAGCCTGAAAATAATCGTGAGGTGTGCGTTTGCGGCACACACTCATCAAATGCAACTATCGCTTTTTTTTTTTTTTACTGGTTTCTTGCGAGAAAGAGTTCACCTCTCAATGGCCCCTAAATTACATTTTTATAGGAACTGTCAATCATGTAAAATTTCACTCCTTTTAGTGATAAAAGCTGTGAAAATGGATTAGGCTTTCTATATTGAAAAATACAAGATTTTCACATACTGCCATGGTCAGTTATAATATCTGAGTAATATATGACTTTCAGGCCAGTTTCGAGGACTGAATAGTTGCTCTCCTTAAAAAATCAGCATCAACCTAATGGATGTTAAAAAATAGAAATGATGAACAAAAAAAGATCTCATCTGTGTGACCCATCTTGCTACCCCTGTGAGAAAACAAAATTTACCCCCTTTTAACCTGCTTGTTATTGGAGAAAGGGTCATTGTGAAGAATCTTGTTTTTCAGATAACCTGACTCTGCCCCTTAGCTCTAGTTTTCAGCGCAAAAAGGTGTAATTTAACGGTTGATAGAAAAAGAAATAAGGTGCAGTTAGGAAAATCAACACCGCCAAAGGTGTATTTTTGAACTTTGATCAGAAAACTATTTATACGATAATAAAACCCTGAAGCTTTTAGGCGAGGAAGATTGAACCTGACAAATTGTTCAACACCGGTGTGGGTCTAGGGAAAAATTCAAAAAAAGTTCCCCTAATTCGGGTCAATAGGAAAATTATAGGAGCTTTCAACAAAATCAACATCCCCCAAGGTGGACGTGGATTGGAAAACCACCCAAGAAACTTTGATGCCTAGCACCCCAACTTTTACTTTTTAGTGAACAAAAAACTTGATCTTCCCCTTAACACTGGTTTTCAGCAAGACAGGAGTCTAGGGAAAATTCGAAAAAGTTCCCCTAATTTGGGTCAATAGGAAAATAATAGTGCGCTTTCAACAAAATCAACATCCCCCAAGGTGGATGTTGGGGGCTGTCATGTCACGCGGGAGGATCAGCTTCCAAATGCACTTTTAACGATTCGGTGGATTTGATCCAACCTAAACAACATAGCGAGCATTCATGCCTCCGTGACTCGAAACTTGGTCCCTTCGAATTTGTACTGTTCCCGTTTTCTTTAAGTCTCTGAAAATGATTTGATCCAAGGCGAACAACATACATATAGCAAGCATTCATGCCTAGGTGACTCGAAACTGGGTCCCCAGGAGTTTCTGTTCAGGTTTTTGTTAACCCCTTGATCCAAGGCGAACAATGTCATCAGCCAGCATTGATTCATGCCTGGTTGACTTGAAACTTGGCAACCAGGAATTTTCTGTTCCGGTTTTCATTAACCCTTCAAAAACAATTTGATCTCCAAGGCGAACAACACATCGAGCATTCAGGCCTAGGTGACTCCAAACTTGTCCATCAGGATTTGTATGTTTCTGTTTTGTTGAACCCTTTGTCTAGATTTTATTTGGTACGGCATGCCTTCTTTTTACTGATGTGGTGTTTTTTTAATGGTTTTACTAATTTTACATGTATGTATCCTGTGACAATTATTTAATTTCAGTATAATTTGCAATCTCCCATTGATCTTCTATTCCAAGAAAATCCCTACCTGGACCCAGGTCCAAGATTATCTAAGCCTTCTCCCTGGATCCCAGTCCAAGATAATCTCTGGTATTTTGTTCTCCCTGGACATCAGTTGATGATTATCTCCAGCATTTTATTCTATCTGGACCCCATGTCCAAGATCATCTCTAGTATTTTATTCTCCCTGAATACAGTCCAAAAGTTTTTTGCGTATGTTATCCTCCTGGACCCAAGTCCAAGATTATCTCTTGTATTTTATTCTCACTGGACCTAGGTCCAAGATATCTCTAGTACTTTACACTCTCCCTGGACACCAGTCCTAGATTATCTCTAGTATTTTATTCTCCATGGAACCTAGTCGAAGATTATCTCTAGCTCAGTCCTCCAAGGGTTAAAGTCTATCCTCTTCCCAAAAGATGATGTGAACTTGACATTTGGCAACGATGGAGTTTTAGCGAGAGAGAAATAATGAGAGAACATCAAGTAGAAACTAAAAAGTGTGCAAAAAAGAGAAAGCGATAAATAAAGAAGGAGATGGAGAAAGGGAGAGAAAGAGAAAGTGAAAAAACCACTTGGGCCAGGTCCAGGGTAGGCTAGAATTACATCCCTGCTAATAGACCCGTGGAAATCTAATCGTCATGGGAACCCGTGCAAACGTACAACGGTAGCTCTCTGTTTAGGTGGTGACAGATCGGGCCCGGCGGAGCTATTACGGAGCTGTCATTTGCGGTCATGTTCAAGACCAAGTACCATACTTCTGTCTTTCTCTCTCCCTCTCTCATCCTCCTTTCTCTTCTCTTCCGCTGAATATTTGTCTTCTTTTCTCCTCCTTTCAAACTTTCTTTTCTATGTCTCTCTCTTTCTTTCTCCTTCAATAATGTTCTCTTTCTCTCTCTTCACTCAGTTGTTATTGGCCCATTGATTCTCTTTCTTCCTAAATGTTTTCTTTTTCATCTCTTCTTTCTCCCCTCTCTCTTTTCTATTCCACCTCTTTCTCATCATCATTCGCTCTTCCCTTCCCCACTCTCTTTCTCAGGACTAATCTTTTCAGAACGAATAAACTTTTTCTCAATTTTTCTCACTTTCACTTTATCTCTCACACTTATTCTTCCTTATTATTTCTTCATAGTTTATATTTCTGAATCCCCCCCCCTGATCCTGTCCCATTTCCCCCCCCCCTCTCCCCCCCCCTCTCTCTCTCGTGATCTTTCATTTACTTTACTTTTCTCTCTCACTTTCCTAATTTCATTTATTTCTCTATATTTCTCCCACCCTGTCCCTGTCTTTCTTTCTCCCCTTCTCTCTCTCGTGAAGGGGTCTCGCGGAAAAACGAATTGACAGGAGCGACCATGGGGACCCTAACGATGAATCAACCTCTGAGATGTCATGTTTTGACGATTATTAGGACATTTGATATCCCATTGATTTGTGTACGATATGTGAGGCCATTTGATATCCCAGTAATTTGTGTACAATTTGTGCGGCCAGATTGGATTTGCGTGCTGATCAATCTGGGTGCTTTACATTGAGAGCAATGATTTAGAGAGACTTTTGATTTCACTTTGCTGAAAAAGGGAGAGAAAATGAATCATAGGCCATTGTGATAAAAATTGAATTTCACAAGTGAAAATCATGTTCAACGGTTATTAACATATTTAATAAGAACATTCTCATCGAAAATAATATCGCTAGTGATAGTCGTTTGTCTCGCAATGTATGGTCAACAAGGAATCTAAAAGATCATGACGTTTCGTGCGCCGCTGCATCTTTTAGATTCCTTGTTGACCATACATTGCGAGACAAACGAATATCACTAGCGATTTTATTTTCGATACTATATCCGCAATGAGTAATATATTTAGCATTAACATTCTCATCGCTTCTATTTTTGAAAGCAATTAAAATTTATCCAGTCATATGAGAACATTCAGAACAATTTAAACTGAGAGACCATTGTTTTGATTTCACTTTCATTTTCAAATTATTAAACCCATTCAAGAATTTTAAGAAGGAAACATAATAAAAAAAGAATAGAAAGAAAAAGAAAAGTAACAAGGAAGACATTAATGACTTATGCAGAATGTCAGCTATTTTGGAGTTTGGTTGTTCAAATGATTAAGTTTTCCTGTACTAATTGTAGCGATGGGAATTTTGTCCTCCCCCAGCCAATTAGTTTTGGCCGCTTTAAAGTAACAAAGACTTCTACAAAAATATGCTTGTCAAATTGTGATTTGTCTACAGAAATGTTGGAGATTGCCCGCACATGTTGCATGTCATAAGGCCATTTCAACGGATCTAGACATGCATATATCAAGTCATCGTATTTTTGTATAATTGTGCGGCTAATCTGGAGCTCGTTATCAAATCTCGGTCACTCGTGAGTTCGTTCCTATGACAAACGCTTCAAACATCCCTTTCATACCGAAACTTTGTCGGGATCTGAAACGGTTCAAAAAAGTTCCAACTTGATTTAACACTTTGTGTGCCAGGGGTTTTAATGCTCTATGGCATTTGTGTGTATCGTAACTTGCAAAAATGTGAGCTTGGCACTCAAGGAGTTAAAGATTGTCAAGCATGCATGGGGGTGTAGAGGACAGTCTGAACACTCGTAACTAGGCTAGTTTGTGCACACCTCGGGCCACTGAGCTCTATACTTCTGATTTAGGAAAGAACTTACAAAGTCTTGCCCAAAGTTTTACATGTATGTATAGCTTTTCCGAAATGGAGTGAATTTGGACTCTATAGGGTACAGAAGATAATTTATTCAAACATAAAGGAAACTGACTAGAAATATTTTAAATGAATGAAAATGAGCAAAGAAAAATAGGCTTCGCCGGGGATCGAACCCAAGATCTCCGGATTGCTAGACCAGTGCTCAACCATCGAGCCGCAAAGACCCTTGAATGGGATGGTCGAGCACCGTCCTAGCAATCTGGACGTCTTGGGTTCGATTTTTTTTCTTTGCACATTTGTATTCATTGAAGATAATTTATGTGAAAAGGGCAGTTTAGTCTTCTCTGAAGTACTTCCAATTCTTGCCCTTGATGTCAGGAAATGGCTTTCTGATCATTAGCGCTGGATCGATGATAGCGTCCTATAAACAGTTCCTTGCAATAATTGGCTCAATATGGGGACGATGGGTGGGTAGTATCAGGATTATTAGGATTAGCAAAATGCATGAAATATCAAAGTATACGATAAAGACTTGTTCAAATAATGTATCACAATAAAAAAGGTTTTATTCTATCCAATACTTCCTTTCACTTCTGATCATGAGTGCGGGTTTGATGATAGCGTCCTATTAACAGTTCCTCCCAATAATTAGTGGCTTCAATATGGGGACGATGGGTGGAAAGATCATAGGATATCTACGATTATTGAAATATGATAGCAACTTGTTCAAACAGTGTATCGCCTCAATGTTGTTATTCCATTTACCGTAAAACTCCGTGTATAAGGCGCACCCGTGTATAAGGCGCACCCCCAACTTTCTAAAAAAACAAAAACAAAACTGCTGCTCATGAATATTCATGTTTTCATTAGATAGCAATGCTCATTAAATATGCAAGATGATAAATTCATTAATAACTGTTTTTTAATGAGAAAAATGTATGACCACTGGTTAGAAAATTTAATATTAAATGAATGCTGCTACTCATGAACATTGAATAATCAATTAGTTGCAGTGTAACTGCTGACAAAACTTGTATTTTGTTTTACTAACCACTATCATTTATGTAGGAAAAAGGTATATGTTGATAAATGTTCCCCTCACATCAAGCTCTTGTCATGCCTTATAGACCAGTGTAATACGCATTGAACATGACTGCAGGGCCTAGGGTGTCCCCAAAAAAAAATCTAAAAAAAAAAAAATTAATTTTTTTTTTCACAAGTGTACCTGTGTATAAGGCGCACCCCCGACTTTGAAATTTTTTCCAACGGAAAAAAGTGCGCCTTATACACGGAGTTTTACGGTATTGCTTTTCACACCTAATGATCCTGAGTGCTGGATTGATGATAGCGTCCTATAAACAGACTCTCACAATAATTGGCTCAGTATGTGGTGGATGGGTGGGTAGCATCATAGGATTTCTAGGATTATCAAAATGCATGAAATATCAAACCATACAAAAGTGTCTTGTTCAAACAATATCACATAAAAAAGGTTTTTAAACTTTTTATTCCATTAAATACTTTCTACTCATATGGTTATTAGTGCTGGGTTGATGATAGCGTCCTATAAACAGATCCTCACAATAATTGGCTCAGTATGTGGTGGATGGGTGGGTAGCATCATAGGATTTCTAGGATTATCAAAATGCATGAAATATCAAACCATACAAAAGTGTCTTGTTCAAACAATATCACATAAAAAAGGTTTTTAAACTTTTTATTCCATTAAATACTTTCTACTCATATGGTTATTAGTGCTGGGTTGATGATAGCGTCCTATAAACAGATCCTCACAATAATTGGCTCAGTATGTGGTGGATGGGTGGGTAGCATCATAGGATTTCTAGGATTATCAAAATGCATGAAATATCAAACCATACAAAAGTGTCTTGTTCAAACAATATCACATAAAAAAGGTTTTTAAACTTTTTATTCCATTAAATACTTTCTACTCATATGGTTATTAGTGCTGGGTTGATGATAGCGTCCTATAAACAGATCCTCACAATAATTGGCTCAGTATGTGGTGGATGGGTGGGTAGCATCATAGGATTTCTAGGATTATCAAAATGCATGAAATATCAAACCATACAAAAGTGTCTTGTTCAAACAATATCACATAAAAAAGGTTTTTAAACTTTTTATTCCATTAAATACTTTCTACTCATATGGTTATTAGTGCTGGGTTGATGATAGCGTCCTATAAACAGATCCTCACAATAATTGGCTCAGTATGTGGTGGATGGGTGGGTAGCATCATAGGATTTCTAGGATTATCAAAATGCATGAAATATCAAACCATACAAAAGTGTCTTGTTCAAACAATATCACATAAAAAAGGTTTTTAAACTTTTTATTCCATTAAATACTTTCTACTCATATGGTTATTAGTGCTGGGTTGATGATAGCGTCCTATAAACAGATCCTCACAATAATTGGCTCAGTATGTGGTGGATGGGTGGGTAGCATCATAGGATTTCTAGGATTATCAAAATGCATGAAATATCAAACCATACAAAAGTGTCTTGTTCAAACAATATCACATAAAAAAGGTTTTTAAACTTTTTATTCCATTAAATACTTTCTACTCATATGGTTATTAGTGCTGGGTTGATGATAGCGTCCTATAAACAGATCCTCACAATAATTGGCTCAGTATGTGGTGGATGGGTGGGTAGCATCATAGGATTTCTAGGATTATCAAAATGCATGAAATATCAAACCATACAAAAGTGTCTTGTTCAAACAATATCACATAAAAAAGGTTTTTAAACTTTTTATTCCATTAAATACTTTCTACTCATATGGTTATTAGTGCTGGGTTGATGATAGCGTCCTATAAACAGATCCTCACAATAATTGGCTCAGTATGTGGTGGATGGGTGGGTAGCATCATAGGATTTCTAGGATTATCAAAATGCATGAAATATCAAACCATACAAAAGTGTCTTGTTCAAACAATATCACATAAAAAAGGTTTTTAAACTTTTTATTCCATTAAATACTTTCTACTCATATGGTTATTAGTGCTGGGTTGATGATAGCGTCCTATAAACAGATCCTCACAATAATTGGCTCAATATGTGGTGGATGGGTGGGTAGCATCATCGGATTTCTAGGATTAGCAAAATGCATGACATATCAAACCATACAAAAGTGTCTTGTTCAAACAATATCACATGAAAAGTTTTTAAAACTTTTTATTCCATTAAATACTTTCTACTCATATGGTTTTAGTGCTGGATTGATGATAGCGTCCTATAAACAGACTCTCACAATAATTGGCTCAGTATGTGGTGGATGGGTGGGTAGCATCATAGGATTTCTAGGATTAGCGAAATGCATGAAATATCAGACCATATAATAACGACAATTTCAAAGAGGGTAACACATTATTCCTTTGAATACTTTCTACTCTTATAATGACCATTAGCGCTGGATTGATAATAGAGATGTAAGCAGATTCTGACAGGCTGACATTAATTAAAATTGCCTCAATACGGAAAGGAAGGGTAGGATGTTTTAATAGGAATGTCAGAAGATGTCATTTATAGATATGAAATGGTTAGGGCATGTACTGTATATGTGTTTGCGTGGGTATGTACTTGAGTGTGTGAATTGTATGAATAGGATATATAGTTGTATTTGTAGGATACACTGACTAGAATGTAAAATATTATTTGATTTTAAAGTGTCTATTGGTTTAATTTAAAAAACACTTCCTCTTGCATTATAATATTTTCCTTTCTTAACCGGGGTCAACACCAAATAAGGCTTCTGCTCTTCTAAGTTGGCCCCACATTCTCAATTGATTTAATTTGCTATTTGATTCTATTTGACATAGTTTATGTAAATGTATCTTTTGATGTTTTTATGAAGAATGTAAATAAACTGAAATTAAATGAATAATGAAATACATAAAAAGGTTCCATAAATTTTCCCATTCCAAACATACTATTGACATCCCCTGATCGTTAACTTTGGAGAACTATTCTTGAACCAGAAGGATTTATACTTTGCATCCTATGATTATCACTGATATGCATGAAATGTCAAACTGTACAATTCACGATATAGTCAAACAATTTATTATATAAATTGTCATATTCCAAACATACTTTTGACACATGGATCATTACCCTTTGATTGATATAATTATTGCATTGTTCATGTACAAACCTTGGAATTAATTGGTTCCATATTGCCGGGTACTTGAGTAAAGAAAGTTGAGGAATACCAAAATGTCCAGAATATCAAATGGTACAATTGTTGTGACTTGTTCATGTAGTTTATTACATCAATTATGCTTTTATATTTCATTTCATACTTTCTACACATCATGCTCATTAGAGCTACTGGATTGATGATAGCATTCTGTACTGTATTATTAACGGATCCTTGCAAAGGATCAACATTTTGAGAGTTTCAAGAATAAAAAAGTGGTTGTCAAATTAACAAAATGTCTTTATATATTGGTTGAAAATATAAATTTTTTATTTAGCAGATGACATCCTTAGCCTGCCGAGTGCCAAATTAAATTGCAAGAATCAACTTGACCCAATTTTTCAGAAATTAGTTGACATGAATAGCCATAAAAGGGACTTAGTAACATTGTCCAAATCCTCAAAATAAAATTGTAATTCTAGCGGTTCCTTTATACCTTGTTGTATTCGTATTAACAATAAAATCATGGGACAGCTGTCGGTTTTTCAAATTTCCCTTTCATTACAAAGATATGTATGATTGAAGTATTTAGATAAGAAAATCTCCGGGCGAGATTTTCATCCCTGTACAAAGTGAATGCAGTGAGTTGGTGAATATCACCCAATATCACTTTGCATTTTCGCTCATTACTTGGCCATACATTGTCCATTTGACCTGAAATTTTCACACAATACCCTGAGGACATATGAGATAACAACAGTATACATTGCATCAACCATTCATCAGTTTTTGCACATCTCAACAAAGTTACTAGATCCCTTTAAAGGGATCTAGTAACTTTGTTGACATGTACAAAAAGTGATGAATGGTTGATGCAATGTATATTGTTGTTATCTCATATGTCCACAGGGTATTGTGTGAAAATTTCAAGTCAAATGGACATTGTATGGCCAAGTAATGAGCGAAAATGCAAAGTGATATTCAGTAACTCACTGCACTCACTTTGTACACGGAAGAAAAACTCGCCCGGAGTTTTTCTTATCTGAATACTTCAATCATACATATCTTTGTAACGAAAGGGAAATTTGAAAAACCGAAACCTGTCCCATGATTTTATTGTTAATACGAATACAACAAGGTATAAGGGAACGGCTAGAATTAGAATTTTATTTTGAGGATTTGGACAATGTTACTAAGTCCCTTTAATCCCCTGTTCAACTACAATGAATGCTAATTAGTGAGAAGTCAAGCACCTGTATATAATTCATTCAACACGTGTCTATTGTGTGCTTTAATATCTAGGAACAAATCAATTCATCTAATTCTAAGAGTATTGTAACTCAAACAGGGCACTCAAGAGTGTTTTGAGATGATGATGATCAGAATGATGAAGTCTGGTACATCAATTTCCAAGGAATGCCATTCTTGTTAAGTTTTTGTGGCATCATGTGTGCTACGTATAGATTATAGCTCCCGGGAGAAAACCACCAAGTTCACCGCTCCTTTTATATCGCGTGACAAAAACCGCTACCAACTTCATGTAGTAGTTCACTCTTGATTGAAAACCTGATCGACGATAAGGTACTGCAAAATGAAAATTACTACCAATTTCACGTAGTACAGCTAGTACTTCGCTCTTTCGAAAAATTTGATGGAAGGCGAGATAAAGTGAAACACATTTCCTTCCCCATCAAAAAAGAAAAAAAGGAAGAAAAAAAGAACAAGATATTAGCTTGTTAGATTTGTGTTGATGTGATTTTCGAGATACAAGTAGCAGGTACGGCAACATTATGTTTTTCATTATATGTTTAACTGGTTACAGGCAAGTTTGATGAAAAAAATAAGCATGTACATTACTAGCACGCACATATTGCCCCTTCCCTGGGAACGTTGCCTCTTCTCACCCTCCCCCCCCCCCCCCACCACCCCCTTTACCTCCCATTTTGGGTGATTCTTTGGCTTTTTTGTGTGTGTGAGTTTGCTCTTGAAATTGGTCTGAAATTGGATAATTCTAGCATATATTATGCAGCTGTCACATTTACTAAAGTTCTTTAATAAAAAAATACAGACTTTACTACAAAATACTAGAACAAGTTTATTTTGAGCAAAGGTTTCCCAGCTCAAGAGAACATTTCCCCACACCTTTTCCCCATTTTGGGTGATTATGGCAATTATGCCAGTTTCTGTGGCTTCTTTTTGTTGTGATTTTGCACTTGAAATTGGTCTAAAATTGGATAATTGGGACATATATTCTGCAGCTGTCAAATTTACTTAGATCTTCAAAAAAGAAATCAGTCTCTACTATAAACTTACGGAGAAAATCTGTTTAAAAGTTTTATATGATAGAGCATTTGTTGATGTTAAGATACAAGGGGCCTGTCTCACCAAGTAATACAATTTTTTTTAATCCTCAAGTTGATTCTCTTTCTTGAAATACAGATTCTGATTGGTTAAAATCAATTTGTAAATTATTTTTTGTAGAAACAGAATTTCTAGCCCTTCAGTGAAACAGGCACCAGATGTTTTAATGAAATTGTCTCATCCATATATTTTGGTACAAATTGGCATAGTAGATATGATGGGTAAACCGTAATGGCAATAACGGTTGTACCATTCAAAGTGGAAATTGAGAAGAAAATATGTTGTGGAACACCCTCAGCATTCATTTTTGTTTACAAACCAATATAATGAGGTACATGTATAATCATCATATATGACACATGTGCCAAAAATTGTATACCCATCAGCAGAAATGTATTCATTATTCAATACACTAAGTGAGTTAAAGTCATCAAACCAGACAACAAATAAATATCTCTGGTGGTTGAATCATTTTGATTTGAGATGAAAATGTGTCCTCAAGTACACTCACATATTATGTATTTTATGATGTCAGAGCTGTGTTGACGTGAAGGCTCATCATACAACATGCACACACACACATGTCATGTAACCTTCAGCAGAAATATTTTGATTCAATATAGTACATCTGGAGTTAAAATCATCATGCACGCTAAAAATAATATCGATAGTAGCATAACAAGTTCAACTTCAATTAGGAAAAAAATGTGACCTCGAATATCCTCACAAGTTATGCATTCATATTTTCAGAGCCATTATGAGGCGAATTCCTACAACACACACATAAATGTCATGTTATGTCCTCTGGTCCAGCAGAAATACATTGATTCAAAATACCACATGAGTTGGAATCATCATGGAAGGCAAACATAATATTGATAGTAGCTCTAAGTAGCATAATAACAAGTTCACTTGGGATAAAAAAATGTGACCTCGAGTTCCCTCACCAGTTATGAATTCATATTTTCATAGCCATTATGAGGTGAATTCCTACCGCACACACACATGACTGTCATGTTACCTCTAGCAGAAAATGTGTTCTTTATTCAATAGACTGCATGAGTTGAAATCATTTTATGAGCCCAAAATAATATTAATATTAGTAACTCGGTGTAGCATAATACATGTAAGTTTGATTGGGATGAAAACCTGACCTCAAGTGCACTTACAAGTTTATGAATTCTTGGACCTTCATGAGGTGAATTACTACATCACACACATAAATGTATTGTAACCTTTAGCTAAAATACATTGATTCTATCGACTACATCATGAGTTAAAATCATCATGCAAGCTAAAAATAATATTGATATAGTAGCCTTATGTAAATTCATTTGGGATGAAAAATTGACCTTTAATGCACTCAAAAGTTAAGCAAGATTGCATATATATGATTTAAACTCACCATACAGCACACCAATAAATGTCCTGTACCCTTTTATTGCAGAAATGCATTCATTATTTAATATACAACATGAGTTAAAAATAATCATACTAGACCAAAGTCAAAGATAATGTTAATGATTGGCGACAAAGCGCAACCATTTTGGTTGAAGAAAACATGACCTCCAGTACCCTAGCAAATGTGCATTTATTATTTAAGATACTTTATGAGTTCATATCATCATGAAATGGCTTCTTGAGCATTTAACACAAATGTACAATTTAATGCATTCATTATTCTAAAAATTGCATGAGCAAAAATCATTATACAGTGGGGGAAAGCATATTTAGTACCTTTAACTGAATTGTGTCTATTATTCAGGCGACCGACCATTGACATCATGAAACGCGAGCTAATTGCCCGGGCTTAATGATCCGTGTAATTGCCAATCCTAAATTACCTTTAATTTCATTTCGAGTTGTAAATTGGTGTTCTTTGTTGCTCCAATTGTGTTTGGTAATAAATGCGCATGATTTTTTTTTGTGAAGAATATGTTGCGGTTTCTTTCACGCTAGTCTAGTTAGCTTTGTTGTTATGTTTCTCTGCCCATATTTAACAGGGCTCAATTAATGTTTGTACATAATGGGCCATTCGGGGATATGATTTGGGGTAGTGCCAAAGAATTAATAAGATTGGAAAATCTGGACAAATTTTTGGAATATACTGCCTAAGTAGTTAATTTTTGTTGCAATTATGGAAAAAGTGATCCACTATATAAACTACATAATATTTCAAAGGTGCTGAAAATATTTCTTTCCCCCCCCCCCCCCCCCATTTTTAAACAAGTTGATTATTGTCTTTGTTTATTATTGCAGTGCTAGTTCCTATCTGCATTATTCTTCATATCAGTGACCAATTCTGATGTACAATCTCAGATTTCTATAACTCTTCTTGCGGAGCAGTGGAAGATTAAACTATTTATTGCTTCCCTTAAATAAATGCTTTAGAAGCTTGTTTATTTTGTTTACGATTTATTTATCTTCTTTAAATTCTTGCAGTTCTGTCCCTTCCTCCTGATCATATTGGAGAGTCCGACTTTGATGTTCCAACGAGGCTTGTATTATGATGAAATACCTATTTTCAGCCGATATATTTTAAATCAATGTTTATTTTCTTTTATTCTTGCAGCACTGGTCCCGTCCGCGGTCCTGTTCATATTGGAGAGTCCGACTTATATAGCGATCTATACATATATTTAAAAGCAAATCAATGATGTTTTTTATTATTCTTGCAGCACTGGTCCCATCCGTGGTCCTGTTCATATTGGAGAGTCCGACGTTGATGTTCCAAACGAGGCATCTTTTGCGATGACGAAACCATCAAATACCTATTTTCAGCTGATTTTCAATGATTATTTTCTTTTATTATTGCAGCATTGGTCCCGTCCGTCGTGCTGTTCATATTGGAGAGCCCGACGTTGATGTTCCAGCGAGGCTTCTACTGCGATGACGAAACCATCAAGTATCCCTATAAAGAGGACACAGTCAGCGTAGGGGTCCTCGTATCTGTAGGAGGCTTGGTACCGTGCGCCACGGTAAGTTACTTTTTAATGTTATTCTTTGATTTCAGAGATTTTTTTCAATTTATTGATTTTCCCCATTTTGGAGGGAAAATGTTCATTTTTAAATTCTTAGGGTAGATGTAATTTTGCGGGTTTGAAGAGTACCTGATGACCAAGAAAAAATAATGATGAGCCTCAGAATAGGGTGCCTATTAGAGAGAAACTTAAATACTATTTAAGTCACCACCACCAAAAATAAGGAAAAGTAGTGGAAAATACATCACAATACTAACAAAAGTGATTTCAGCAGTAAAACCAGCGAGGTGGGAGGATGTAAAACTATGTCAAGCTAAATGAATCTAATATTCTGAGGAAGGGTCAGCGGAAATTAGAACGGCGATATATAAATAACAAAGTTGATTTAAACAAAACGATGTGAAACTTAAAATAACTCTTCTAATTTGAGGAAGGGTCAGAAATTAAGAATGACCATATATGGTCGTGCACGCAACAATGACCCAATGTGACTCAATTTGTTTTTGTGTGAGTCCCACGCTGCTTTTCGCTGCAGCTGCTGATGGCCGTTTGGTCCCGTGGCACTGACATGTCACGGGTAATTGATATCATCACAAACATCACAACAGTAGCGCTACCGAGCTTCTCTTTATAGCATCTTGAAGATGCCATTCTTTTATATAAATGTACAATGTCATATAGAGTTACTAGAGACTAGGGTGGTCAATTTTCTTAACCCCTTGCTTACAGAAACAAATTTACTATAGATAGGAATTTCAGAATATCAAAAGAAATGGATTAATGAGATAAATCAAGTTCTTCTGTGACATTGATTTTAGTCTTTAACTTAAGGATCGGTTGCAAATTAAAAGTATAAGCTGGAATAAGTTTGTTCTGATTTAATTTATATACTTTGTTTTTTGTAATTAAAATTAATTATGTCTTCTTTAATTTAATTTAATTTGTCTCTATTGCTGTGATTTAGAAAACTTGTCACCTGATTATATAGCTCATTTTGTCAATTTGATGCACAGTACTTTGACAAATCATTTTTTTTAAGTAGCTGTTTATTCCATCTTTCTTGCACTGACTTTATCAGTTGAAAATACAAATATATTGAGAAAAAAAAGGCAAACAATAGATGAATGAAATTCTTGGAAAACAGTCAGCTGTAAAAGTACACATGTTTTACTGTTAGCTTTCATTTTCATTACTGAAATTATAGTATTCTACCAAAAAAAGGGGGAAAATCCTAAAATTACCCTCAAAAGCTTTTCAATCTTTTCATCCAATAGCCTATTATTAGCACCAGACGAAATTACTGAATTACAGAGATTTTGTGCGGTGGCCGCCGAGGCGCTCCAATAGCATTCAAGCGAGCTCTGTGACCACTTAACCAGCGTGTTTATGTTGGCATTATGTCAATCCGCCTTTTTTTTACAGCAAAATTACAAAAATAATATTGCTAGTAGTAGTGGCCGCCCTATGAATAGGGGAGCACTTTTAAGCCGGCGGTGTCCCTTTGGGTAATCTCTGCCCGTGTTCCGACAGTCCGCCCGATGTCCCGCTTAATCAGGGCGCGCTGCCGACCCATTTATTTCCCCCTCTCCCTTCACGGTCTTGGCAGCCGATTTAGAACGGTTAGCTGGCTACTGCCGCTGCTGTTGGGTAGCTAGCACAGAGAAGCGGTTAGTTGTTAATTCATCCTGTCGGCTGCCACAATTTTTCACCTCTTTTTTTTCTGTGCATAAATTGTGTGTGAGCGGAATGAAAACAACAAAAATTTGTTTTGCCCGATCACTCACGTGGAACACAGGGCTGGTGCTGGTGTGGTAGTTTGTTCATTCATAAAAAATAGCAAAGCGTAGTAAAATGTTCATTATGGAATTAAAAAGAAGAAAAAACCAGCAGTTTCTAAGAAGCTTGTTCCTGTGCTTTGATTCAAGATTTATTTTGAAATAAATGAAGGAAAACACACGTTGTTAATTTTGAAAATGAATACATTTCTATAAATTTAGAAAATTTACCATGTGTTTTTTGGAGTGCATGAAGACATAATCCATTTTTTAAAATTGTAAACTGATAAAGCTATGTTTGATTATGACCATTTAAAGTCCAGCATTCAAAATAAAAATTCATGCTGATTTTGAAATGATTCAAAATTGTATATTTTGATTTCTTAAAGAATATATTTTTGTGAAAGAGAAGGCTATCAAAACCATCTCTTTTACTTTCTTCTCTTTAGAATACTTACCTTTCCTTGGGAATAAATTTGAAGCTGAATAAATAGGAAGATCTCGTAGATAAATATTAAAGAACACAGTACGTAGGCTAAAAAGAATGGTACAGTTTTTATTTTATTGGAGTTACCTTGCTTGGTAGGAGAAATGAAATCTATGAAGTGAATGAATTGGGATTTATTGATATGTACTTGAAGGCAATCAGTGAATTAAATTGGATTCAAGGATAGTCTCATTTTGGGCGCAGATTTAAATTCAAAGACAGACAATGCAGTACAAGAAGGTAAACATACATGTGTATTGATCAGGGACTACTTTCAACCCATTCATGCAGGACTGGTGCTAATATAGTGGTGAAGTGTGATGTCATAAATGATGTCATAAACATTTTTTTTTGAATTTTCAAATTTAGACTTCATTTTCAGAAAGAGCATAACAAATAATGTCCAAATACTGAAAATAAAAGGTATAGGTTACGTATTGGCTGAGATATGCCCATCCAAATGATTTTTTTTGTCAATAGGCAATCAGTGTTATAGTGCACTGGTTCATAAATTTATGAACCAGTGCACTATAACACTGATTGCCCATTGAAGTAAAATTCATTCGGATGGGCATATCTCAGCCACTACGTAACCTATACCTTTTATTTTCAGTATTTGGACATTATTTGTTATGCTCTTTCTGAAAATGAAGTCCAAATTTTAAAATTCGAAAAAAGTGTTTTTATGACGTCATGGCTTAAATGTATTGGGAATGCAATGTTCAATAGTAATGAACAGGTATTTAAGTAAAGATTCAATGACGACGTGTGCTTGGTAAAAGACTATTGTATGTGAGGGACAAAGTTTTAAAGGGGTAGTTTAGTTTTGGTAGAGAGGGCGCTGCACATCACAATTTTTTTGTGAGGTAATGAAAAACTGAGTGTCGAATTTGAGAGAACATGCAATTTTAATGGCAGAATAAACTTTATTTGGTCCAAATCGACCCAGAAACGGCTGAAATATCAATAAATATATCTGATCAAATAATTATTTGGGGCCCAAATAATTATATGATTTTTAGAAAAAAAAAAAAAAATGCTTGCACTTTTTCAAAAATGTTCAAAAGCGTTTTTAAAATAGTTGTTGATGATCTCTCTATTTAATCATTATATCAATAAAACATCACATGCATAATTTTGTATGAAAAATGGTTGAAACCAATGCCTTTTTTAAAAGCGCCCTCTTGTGCTTTAATGGCTCTTTTTGAATGATAACAGGCTTTTTACTTACCGTATTTGTCGGTGTATTAATGGTTTTCCCGATGGAATTACCGGCAAAAAGGGGGGTGCGGTTTGTACACGGAGATGGGAAAATTGCACGAAAATCCCCACTAGCACAACACAGCATGAAGCACTATGCATGGGACTGTAGTGAACAAACAAAGACAAACGGAAGACAAACAAAGACAAAACAAAACATGAATCAAATCAGAGATGAAAAAACTGTACCTTGATATGTTTATTCCTTCTTACAAGTTCAGATTTGGTTCAATCTACATTTGCAAGTGGTGGGGAAATTTGACTGAAATTAGCGATCAATCACTATAGGATGATCGCTAATTTCAGTCAAATCGCGTCTGCACGCTTTTTTTCCCCACCACTTGCAACGGTACGATCGCAATTTTTCATCTCCAAAAAGAGCTTCAAATTTACTATTTTCGAGGGTAGATTGAACCAAATCTGAACTTGTAAGAAGGAATAAACATATCAAGGTACAGTTTTTTCATCTCTGATTTGATTCATGTTTTGTCTTTGTTTGTCTTCCGTTTGTCTTCATTTGTTCACTACAGTCCCATGCATACTGTTCCGTATTTTGTTTTCTGTTAAGCTCAAAAAATGTTATAAATTACGGATTGATCGGGGAAGGGGCTCATAATTTCCTTAATTTGCTTCAGAGACTTCAGTAAATTGAAGTATATTTCATAGACCAAAACTCTCTGGAAAAGAAGAATGTTTTTTCTTACTCTCGGCGCATTTTGACCATCCAAAAATCGAAAATTATACTATCAAATTTTTTTTTTTTTTTTCATGGAAAACCCCCCAAAGTTAGGGATGCGGTTAATACATCGGAGCGGGTAATACACCGACAAATACGGTAGTCGTTTGTAATTTTGTATACCTTTCGAGCATGGTGGAGTTATAACTATTAGTTTATAATGTTACTGTGCAGGTTTTGGCTACTAAAGTTCAGCCTTACCAAAACTAAATTACCCCTTTAACTAGATATTAAGAATGGACAGCTTAATAAAAGATGGCGAAATGCATTTAATTTGCATGATGCAATGACAATTTTGATAAAAAGATTACAGTGCTTTCTACAAATTAATTAAAGACTCTTGCATATCATTTTACAAATTTAATGGATTTTAAAAATTAGGGAGAAAATTAATACCAGGGAAACTGTTATAATTCTTAATTGCTGTTTCAATTTGGAGAGAAAAATTACATCAACAACAAAAGATGACTTAACAGTGCCACCATGGAGTTGCCTACCAGGGACAATTCTGATCCCAATGTTGAGATTATAATTCAAGTTGAAAATCCAAAAATTGCTGAATATCTCTAACCATCTCTGACCAGGCACAAATACAGCGCTAAGTCTGGAGCCAAGGCCAGATGCATCCAGGGTCCTGCATAACAACAGCAACAACAACAATCTGAGTAACTCACTCAGTATTAAAAAAGTGGATTTGTCATCAGCCCATTACAGGGCCTTGTCAGCGGGCAGATGTTGTGGTCCTCCAAACATCCATCCCCTGCGATTTCTGCAGGATTTACCGGCTACCAAAGGATCAGCATGCTTAGCTTACTACCCGTTGTCATTCCCCCCTACATAGGCCTTCTACAACTTCCGCACCTAGATCCCCAGTTTAGTCCCAGTCAATGACGGCTTTTGTCATGATTTTGATTTTGACAGCCGCTAGTGTTGTCAGTCAACATAGTCCTCCAAGGTTTGGGTGATTACCCCCTTTCTAAGGGGTCCGCACGCTTAGCATGCTTTAGTTTGCAATCCTTGCTACTACTTCTGCATAGGCCTACTACTATTTTTGCCCCTCCCTCTATCCCAGTCAATGATTGCTTTTGGCATGATTATTTTAAATTTTTGACAGCCACTAGTGTTCTCAGTCAACAGATGCTGTCCTCTAACATTTGCCTGATTACCCCCCTACTAAGCCTGGGTTCCACTTGCTTAGATTGCTATCCTATAGTAGCCTACTTACTACTTGCTGTAGTTTGTCCTTCACAGTTTGCCTGAACTTAACTTGCTCCCCCTTTGCTACTACTTCTACAAGGCCTCTAGGCCTCCTACTACTTCCAAATCTTCCTATAACATATTTATATCTATTTCCAGTCAATGACTGCTTTGATTATGGTTTTGACAGCCCCTAGTTTTGTCAATCAACAGATGCTTTAGTATGTCCCAGCACTGGTATGTTCTCTAAAGTTTGCCTTATTACCCCCTTCTAAGGGGTCCACTTGCTTAGCGCGCTACCCTAGTATCCTTGCTACTACTTGCTGTAGTTTGTCCTCCAAAGTTTACCCCAGCTTAACCTGCTCCCCTTTGCTACTACTTCTACTAGCTAGGCCTATAGGCCTCCTACTACTTCCAAAGCTTCCTCTTACATATTTATTTCCAGTCAATGGCTGGTTTGATCAAGATTTTGATTTTGACAGCCGCTAATGTTGTCAGTCAGCAGATGCTGTAGTATGTCATCCAAAGTTTGCCCGATTTACCCCCTACCAAGGGGTCTGCTTGTTTAGCGCTCAGCTCAGCTTGCAATCCTTGCTACTACTTCTACGTAGGCCTACAACTATTTCCATCCCTATATTCCCAGTTTGTCCCAGCATAGCCCTATGGTCCCAGTCAAGGGCTGGTTTGATCATGATTTTGATTTTTGACAGCCACTCATGTTGTCAGTCAACACATGCTGTAGTATGTCCTCCAAAGTTTTCCTGATTACCCCCTTCTAAGAGGTACGCTTGCTTAAGCATACTTAACATGCTTTACCCAGAGAGGTGGGTCTTCCCACCACTCTGCTTCACCTTACTCCTTTTGCTACTACTTATACATGGGCCTAGGGGCCTCCTGCTACTTCTGATTCTCCCTCTTGCAAATATTTTCATTCAATGGCTTCTTTAATCATGATTTTGACAGCTATGATATAAGCGTTGTAAGACGGGAGCTATGTCCTCCAAACTTCGATCCTTTGCGATTTCTGCCAAATGTATGTGCTATCATAGCCTAGGATCTGCTACCATTGATACCGCTTCTTTCTGCTAGTACCTCACAATTATATTTCTAGTCAGTAGCAGCTATGATCATGGTATTGACAGCTATTAATGTTGTAAGAAGGGAGATTTTTAAATCCTCCAAACTTCAATCCTCTGCAATTTCTGCCAAATGTTTGTTTAGGGTCTGCCATCATTGCTACCGCTTCTGTACTGCTACTACTTCTTCTGGCTCTCACTCATGATTATATTCCAAGTCAATGGCTGCTTTGATTACCGCTTCTACTACTTCCGTCTCCACCTCTCGATTTATTCCTAGTCAATGGTGTATAATATTCTGCTTCAGCTAATATATCAAAGTTGATCGAAAGTGAATTGGAAGACCTGAAACTAGATCATTAGCAATATATGAGTAAGTTTGCAAAAGAGGTGGGCGGCTGGCCTATAAGATTTGTTTGCTGAAGTTTGTCAAATGATTAATCATCACACATGTATGGTTTTATAAATCATTTTTATAATGAGGCCAATATTCTGATTGTTCGTGCATCCTCTTTCTTTGTTTCTTTGAGTATGTGTGATATGTGTAGTAATTTTGTTCACGTTTCCGGGTAAGAAATAGGTGTAAGGAATAATTTGAACCTCATAAAAAATCTTTGACCTTGCCTTTCATAAAGTGGTATCAGAATTGAGGTGTCTGAAATAATTTGACCTTAAAAAAAACACCTCGCTCGTTTATGGTAGGTGTTATTAGAATTGAGTGGGGGATTAGACAGGATTTTCTGAAGCGGTGGTGGCGAACGAGCGTGGGGGGGGATCGCGCTTGATGAGCGTGTACTCTACACGAGTTCACAATTGAACTGCGTCATCCGCCTGAATGACTAGGCCAATGAAGTCCTGTAAGTGTGCTGCAGGACATTCCGTTGCAACCAGAATATATTGTTATGCTTTAATTGCAAACAAACCCGTGTATACTTGGCCGTACCTTTCCATTCTCTGAATTACAGTTGTTCTCAATGAAAATCCAGCATCCAACTAAATGACAAACTTAGGCCAACAAAGTCCTATTTTTATATCATAGTTGTTCTGTGGGGCATTCGGTTGCAACCAGAATATATTGTTGTATACTCGGCCAACATTTGTGTAATACTTTGCTGTATGTCTTTCTTTTCTTTGAATTACAGTTATTCTCAGAGTCAGTGAAAATCAAGCATCCCAACTAAATGACAAACTTAGGGCCAACAAAGTCCTATTTATAAATGTTCTGTGGGGCATTCCGTTGCAGCTCGCAAAGTACATTGTTGTACTTGCCAAACATCCGTGTTAAACTTGGTTGTACATTTCCTTTCTTTGAATTACAATTCTCATCTTCTCCATCATATTTTTGTACAACCTTTTTGTGCCCCTCCATGTATTTCCTCCTGTTGTTCGTTCCTTGTTCATTTATTCAACCTGTTCTTCCGTTTCCTGTCATTCATTTTATGATATTTGTTTGTAAAAGTTAGGCTTAAATATTATTTGCATTGTAATACCACATTTACAAGTTCACATATTATGCCAGAAGAGCTTAGTTTAAGTATAATCAACTTAGGACTGAGCCTTAAAAATCAAGTCATGCCAGGTTCTTTGAAAAAATGTAAATTATACCACAATCAGATCTCCAACTGGTAAATCACAACTTTTTTTAGCCTATTTAATTGCGGTGACCAGTATGTCTCCAACCGTCAAATATTGACACAGGCAGAATATATAGAATCGGATCTAGTTCAGCGCTCCGCCTCCCATTCAGCATTACAACTTGTCGTCACGCCTCCGTCATTACGAACGATCGCGCGCTCGACTTTTGCTGAAGGTCGGGACCTGCTTTTGTTTGTCACGATCAATCTCCTTAGCCAGACATCTCAAAACAAGTGCTCGGCCAATATTTGCGTTTGATCGCAAACCCAGCTGGCAGATGGAAGTCACGCACACACAGTTTAGCAAACTTGTTTGGACGTTTACAATGATTACAATGATTGTAGGTAGCGTGATTGATGATGGAAATACCTACATTTTTAAGTTCAATTGTAAATTAGGAAACCTTTTCATTATTTTTTTTTGTTTTGTTAAAAGCGTATTTTGTGCCCCATATTTCTCTTAGATGTTTTATCATTGGGCAATTTGAGAAATATTTTAAAGTTCAATATTAGTAAATTGGGAAGCCTTTTAAATTTGTGTAATATTTTGTCCCTGTGCCCCTTGTTACTCAAGAGGTATTTAAGGCCATTTGACAATGTAGGCAGGGGTGTGGTATGCGCACCTGGATAAAAAGACAGTGTGTCACACTTTATTTTACAACAGGGAGTGTAATGCGAACAAACTGAACAAATTGTCAGTGTCAACACTCGTTACACCGAATGTGAGCACACTATAATGCTACTGGTGCTTCTACCTCTTCTACTACTAATTATTTTGTTCTTTTTATGGACTGAACAGTATCAGATAATTATTGTAATAATATAGTAATCATCGTAGGGGGCGGGGCTCCTGCCTTAGTTCTATGAGTTCTCTTTTGGGAACCTTAAAATCACTAGTTGAAGATGAGAAAGTCTGATATCATATCATATTAAATGTGACTTGTGCAACTGGTCCTACTTTATAAGGTCAGCAATCATACCATTTTACTGGAGCAAAATACAAGGAACCTCTTTTATTTATACTTTCCTCCCTGGTTGTTCATGTTTATATTCCTCTTTAGGGAATCTTAAAACTACCAGTTTAGGATCATCTTGGTCTCATAATGTGCAACACTTGTACAACTGGTCCTACTGACATGACCGGTCAACTATTATGTAAAAATAACAAGGAGCCTCTTTATTTGGTCTACCTAGATTTTGATGTTATCATTCTGGGCCCCGTTGCAGAAAGAGATAAAATCGATCGTAAGTTACGATTGATCGTAAGTCAGAAAATTTACGCGTTTCAACCAATCAGATTTGCGCATCTAGAACACGTGATATGACTTACGCTTAATTGCAACTTACGATCGATTTTATCTCTTTCTGCAACGGGGCCCTGGTCTCATAATATGCAACACTTGTACAACTGGTACCTTTGGCATGACCCTAGTAAGGTCAGGTCTTGTATAATTCTTTATTGGATCAAAATGTAAGGAACCTCTCTATTTGAACTACCTACTTGATTTTTATGTTATTATTTCTCATTGGGGAATCTTAAAATTGCCAATAGAAGGATCATTCTGGTCTCCTTATATGCAACACTTGTTGTACTTGTAGCATGGATGCCAAGCAGGTCCATGCTTGTACAAACTGCATGGTCCTATTGACTTGACCTTAGCTAAGGTCACTCCTCGAACCCCTCTGTGCTGCTCTGTACTTACCAAACTCAAACAGTCTTGAATGGGTTAAAATCACACTTCATGGGGATCATTTTGATGTTCCTCTCCTGATATGCAACATTTGTACCATGGGGTCAGTGTAGGTAGACAGACTGGTCCTACTGACCTGACCTTAGTTAAGGTCACTCCTAGTACTGCTGTTGTCTGGTCTGGTGGGGTCATGGGGGTTCAGAATGACCTGTTGTTGTTGTTGTTGTTTTAGGTTTATTGGCGTTCTTCATTCATTTTGAATATTTACCTCCCTGTGAAATATATAGTCTGTGTTCAAGACTTTAGAAAGTTTGAACTATTACAGCACCTAAACTCCTAAAGCCACATGTCCCCCCCATAGACATTTGTCTACACTTGTACAGACTGGTCCTACTGACTTGACCTCAGCTAAGGTCACTCCTAGCACCCCTCTGGTCTACTCCATAGGGTCATGGGGGTTCAGAATGACCTCCCTATTAAGAGGTAGTCTGTATTCAAGACTGAAAGTTGGTTAAACTACTTACTAGATATACATACAATTAGCAACACTGTAAATTCATTTTAATACTTTTTCTGTGGGGCCCAGTCTAGCAAGTAATATCAAGGCTCCTCCTGTTTGATTGGCCCTATTACCTAAATCTGGTTCCCCCTCCCCCCCCCCCCCCCCAAAAAAAAAAGGAGAGAAAACATGAAAAAGATGGTTGACCAGTTTAGTATATTTCTATTTTGCATTTCTGCATATTATACTAGACTTGCAGTTAAAGCTTGACTAAAAGATAGATATGCACACCAGTCTTGAGGTGAAGCTAATATCAAAAGTCTTGAATAAGCATTTTTCATATTTTTCCTTTACATTTTTTTCATATTTTCTTACTTTTCTGTCTGCTCTTGTTGCAATTAAAGAAAGGGCTATGATGTAGTTCATTTGAGAGCAGGAATTTGCTCTCTATTTTGGTTTCATTATCTTCTCCATCATCGGAGAGGATCCAAGAAGGTTTTTCTAAAAAACAAAAATGTCCTACCTGACCCTACTAAAAGTTCTTCGAGAATAATTCAGTCAAATTGCTGTCAAAATTCATCAAAGGGCGGCCAACTCACCTGTAATATTTAGTTAACCTTTTCCCTACTACGATTTGCAATCCCCATAGAATTTGATATAACAGGAACCACCAGGTTCCCATGTGTGCAAAGGGTTAAGCTTTACATGTTTGCCCCAGACATTGGCAGGAGGTTTCAAAAATATGCCCCAACTGACCCCATTAATACCTGTAAGTATGTAAGTTTAAAGGGATCTAGTAACATTGTCAAAATCCACAAAATTTTCTCATATACTCATATATTTTTCTCATATACCTCACTGTATTCGTATTACCAATGGAAGCGTGGAACAGATTTTGATATTTTTATTCAAATTTCCCTTTCGTTAAAAAGATATTTACGATCAAAGCGTTCAGATTTATAATTATCCACTGGAAAGTTATAACTTTTTACAAAGTGTACATTGAGTAGACAATGTACATGCTCCCCTAGCTTCCTGTAGGCAAGGAATTAACTGCCAAAATAGTTGGAATGTTGTTATTCATATCAATATTTCATCAATATTTTTCCTTAGCCCATTGAGGACAGATTATTTTGGGTTTTTAAAACACACATCCTCCGTAGATCCCAGCCCCAGAGTATTTTCTGAGTATTTTCAGGAATGGGTTAATAATTGAGATATAAATGACAGATATAGTTTAATACCCTTCCACATCAGTTATAAATAAACAAAAACAAATATGTGAATGTGCAGAGTCTATGAAGTCAGTCATCAAGGGTAATAATGGTGGGTTTTATAATGGTGGGTTTTATTACTTTTTTGGATGGACAGTACTATTTCAATTGAGCCTTGAGTAGGCACAAATTTGGATGATCAGAGTTTAATAAACCATGGGGTCAATACCCGGTATCATAGCGATGGTTTATCAAAGAGGAAAATACAATGTCATTTTCAGGGGCTACTTTCCAAGCCTGCCTGCATTGAATAGTATTCTCTAGAAATTATTTAGAATATTTTATGATTTGGGGGATCTCTTTTCATAAGTTAACCTTTTTATTACAAACTCTGAAGTCATCGATTTGACCAGACTGTCCTATTCCAGTGAGATATAATTTGAGCCTTCACCCAAAAGATATTTTAGTGATCAAATTTCTTTTAGCTGGACAGTAATATTTCATTGAGCAATATCAAAGCCTTCAATTGGTATGGATTTGGGCAATCAAAGTGTAATAACCACTTGGGTTCAATGGCCGCATCAATGTGCTGGCTGGCTATGGCTGGGGAGAATACATTTTTGATTCGTTGAGCACTACAGTGAAAGCCCACCAGAGTTGAACAAGAATGCTCTCATAACTTTTTTTTTTTAATGAATAAAATGTTTAGCTGTATGATTATTTACAGGGGGTCTCTTTAATGATTTGTTAAATGTTCTGTTACAGTATTTCAGGAGCCTTTTCCCCAAGTATTGAACTTTTTATGATGATTTACAGGTTTTTGTTGTTGTGATTTTCATAGTTCTTGTAGGTATATTTGTACCTCAGTAAATATCTATCTTTATCTCTTTGATATTTGTCTAAAAAACAACAACTAAATAACAGATCTCGGCCTTTGCCTAGGTTATTATATAATTTTTATCATTCTATTGCTCTCAAAGAATATATATAATTAATTTCATGATGTTTCATGTTTTTCTTCCAGATGTTGATCTGCGAGTGGGCACTCTACCGGTACTTCGTGGCGCGGAGCAAGGAGGGTTCACCCTGGCGACCGTACCAGCGCGGCAAACTCTGCTGCGGTACGGTCCACCCCTGGGCGGCGGCACTCTACTCAACGATAGGTCCCTTCATTCTCGGCGCTGGCTTCACGCTTCTCCTCACCGACTCCGCCAAGTACCTGATTGGTCGACTGAGGCCGCACTTCATCGCGGTCTGCGAGCCCGATTGGTCAATGGTGAACTGCACGAACGGGGAGGGATTCCACCAGTACGTTCAGGAGATTCCGTGCATGGGGTCGGATAACCATAAACTCACAGATGCAAGGTGAGGATAGAAAATATGTTGATAATATTCTTTGTTTATTTTCTCCTTTATTTCTACTCTTGTGAATGTTTGTTTGTGAAAGAGTTTTTTTGAATTTGTTTGTTTGATTGATTATTTTTAAACAAATTGTAAGTGAAGGACATTCTATAAGCATTTCAGCATGAAATAAAAACAAATTTTCAAACTTAAATAAAACAATGCATACTGTACACTCACACATACCTATACTTTAACATGAACATACATGTACTACATATAAATCAACTTTATTGCAGGTACAATCAGTATTAGTAACGAGTGGGCAGTGGGTACTTGTTACATAATACCGGTTGTAATTAAAACCATTTCATTTATATTCAATTAAATAGGAAGGCCCCGGATCTCAAGGCTACATGTATATTTAGGATTGTCTCAAATAACTTTCAATTGCACGTGATATTTGGTAGTACAGAGTATTCTTGTACAACAAACAAACTTATCTTTCCGAACCCATTGCCTACAGGAACTTGTGGGCCCTGTAATTACTATGGGGATTGCAAAATCAAGTAGGGAACAGGTTAATTTGAACCACAACTACCACCATCCGAAGATATTTTTAAGGCAAAACTGCAATAAAAAGGTACTCCTTTAAAGATTTGATATTCTCCATGCGATCAAGCATGCTAGTGAACAGCCTAGATGGTTTCAGTTTATAATTTCAGTTAATAGTTTTTCCCAATAAATCATTTATTTTATTTCGATTTAAATTACATCAGATCGTTTACTTATGAAGATCGATCACATATGAACTGTACGATAAAGTAAAATGAGTTATCATTTTCAAGTTCCCTGAAGTGTATTTCATAGATTTTCTCCATTGACATGTGGAAAAATGTCTATTCCAAAAACATCTTATCATTGCGTATGAACTGTGGAATAAAATTATTTATCATTTCAAATCCCCCAAAGTTTCTAAACTTTCTAAAGATTTAAAAGCTTCATAAAGATTTATAATTCCCAAGTCACCCCAAGTTCGTTCCTTAGTAATATAAAGTTTCATATCTTGGGGCTGTAAATATACTGTTTTCTAGATGTATAATTTCAAAGTCACAAAAACTTTGTTCGCTGGCAATTCTAAATTTCTCTCTTTTGGGGCAGTACATTTACTGTTCCTATATTTATTATTTCAAAGTCATAGGTAATTTGTTCATTGACAATGTCAAATGTCAAACTTTTCATTCTTGGGGCTGTTAAGATATAGTCTTTCAAACTTTATAATTAAGAAGTCACAAAAATGTGTTTTTGGTGATTTCCTTGTTTTCCCTGTCAAAGCTATAAAGGCCTACATATGCTCCAAATATTATCATTTACAAAAAGTCACCCAAAGTTTGTTCTGATATTTTCTTGTTTTTCCCATTGAAGTAATGTCTAGTGTTTCAAACTTTCAACTTATAAATTTAGATTAATGATAATTTCAAAGTCACATGAAATATATGCTTTGGCTATTTCAAGCTTCTCTACTGGAGCTATAAAAAAAGAGAGAATGTTTCAGAATTTATTTTCTTAATGTCACCCTTCGTGTCTCCAATAAACATAACATCACATCCAAACAAGATTGATGAAACTGTTTTTCAGATAAAAGGTTTGATGATGTTGATAAGCTTTTTGTATTTATACTGTAATTTATCATTTCATTGTCACTGATAGTGCAAAAGTCACGTCCAAACAAGATTGATAAAAATTGTTATTTTCAGATAAAAGGTTCAATGAAGTTTTAATATAAGCTTTTGTATTGATGATTTATTATGATTTATCATTTAATTGTCACGGATGGTGCTTTCACATTCCTCAATTTTTGTCCATTATGGGCTGCTGGAAACAGTATTTGTTCCCCCTTTTTTAAAGAATATTGGGTAGGTGGGAGGATTGGAATTTAACATGATATGATAATGTGATTTTGGTGTAACATGCATTATCTGTTGATTGTACCCTGACTGTTTTAGAACCAGTTCTGGGCCCTGTTGTATACAACTTTTCCTATTATTGTTACTGCCGAATTATTTAACTACTACATGGCAACAGCCAATCAGCTTGGAGCATTATAGCCGTCGTCATAGTAGTCACAATAATTGGACAGGACACTTACAACTATTGGAAAAGTTTTATGAAATGGGGCCCAGCCTGAACGGGTCAAATCAAAAATCAAAGAAGAGAATTGTTTGAAGAATCAGTCTTCCAGAAAGATAACAGGAAATTAAGCTGCTGAGGACGATGCGATTTAGTGATTTTGTTCATTCTCTGATGACACTGGCCTAAGTGTTTTAGGATCAGTTCCTGATGGGTTTAAATTAAGAATGAAAATAAGGATGGATTTGTTTGAGATTTATCCCTCCAGTACCATCCATCCCGTTTGCTTTCAAGTCTGTCATTAGAAACTTTAGAAAGTGAAGTTCACCGAAAAGTGTCTTCTTATTTTTTTCTTGAAGAAAATTTTAGAATTCCTTTGGGAAAGCCTGTAAATTTCACGGTGAGGTAAACTACAGTGGTCCTTTTCAAATCTTGTTTTCTACCTTTTACAATAAATATGTTACCTCTTACAATTTTATTCTACGCTTTTCTACTTTCGATATATCACTCGGCACTCTCGAATAAAGATATCATGGCATCTCGGTGCAGGGTGCAGGGATCCATGACAGAAACCGAGATGTCGCTCGCAGGGAGTCGTAACAAATAGTGTAAAGTTCTCGCCTGGGATTTGTAACTGAAACCATATATATCAGCTACACCCCTGAATTTCAAATAAAAACCCTCCTGTGCACTTTATTGGTATTTATGAATTCTTTTAAAGTTGTAACAAGATATCATAGTTCTTTGGAATTCTGAGAAGTATTCTCCAATGAAAACAACATATAAAACTGACAACGTTGTGTTTTTCTTATGCAACGATTTCTCCAAATCTTTTTGCTCGTTTGAGATGGTATGAAAACAGAAAGTATGTGTAGTTTGTAATAGAAACTTTTGAAATATCAGCTGTACCAGAGAATGTCAAATACAACCTTTTCGTGCACTTTATGGGTATCTATGAATTCATGTAACTTGTCATACTCCCAATTCTGAAACAAAAACAGATTTCACAATTCTTTCAATGCAGCACTTTCTCTCATTCTTTTGCCATTTGAGATTGTAAGTATGGATTGTAATAGAAACTTTGGCGTTTCAGCTGTACCAGAGAAGTTCAAAATATTTTCTGTTGCACTATATTTCTATGAACTCATGTAACTCTGGATATTCCCAATTCGGGAAAAAAACAAAACAAAAAACAGCACATTTCTTCCACAACATTTTTGTCAATTTTTTTGCTTATTTCAGATACTATGAAAACAAATAATGTCTGTTGGTCTTGTTAGAAACTTGAAATTTCAGCTGTACCGAGAATTTCACTACATTCAATTGATTCCTCTTTAATAATAACATTCTTCATCTTCTCATTACTCATTCAAAATCTTATTGGACAGATAATTTAGGGGTGAAAAGAAACAGCCATGGAATTTAGCTGAATGTTTTGCCTCACTGCTGTCCCAAATTACAACGATGACTTTGTGATATAAAACAAAACATAACCCACAAAACTAAGGATGAATCTTTGTTTTGCAAATTCTAAATCAAATTCATTTGGTTACATGTGAGCTCTAATTATTAGAATGCACTTGCTCCAATATTTGCAAACATTTCCTTGAAAATGTAACTACATTACTTCCAATATAGCTGAGGAAATTGTTTTTTTAAATTTAATATATATGCCTCATTCAGTTCTCGTCTTACATTTGAAATGAAATAAAAAAACAAATCTGTTCCTATATTTAGTTGCATCCATTGCGTTGAATCATGAACTAATAAAAACTCACAGTATATCGGATGTGAAATAGTAATTTTTGAGCAGTTTCACGTGAATCGCATTAATAATTTTCGTCAATCATAAATAATGATGACAGAACTTTACATTTTGAATTTTTCGGACTATTCCATTTCCGGCTTCATGCAGAAGTTCGTATCATTTTAACCAAAGAACGATAAATGTGATTATATGGGAGGCAAAAATGATATGGTTCTGAGCACTTTTACACTGAAATAACATTTATCAATCATAAATAATGATGACAGTTACAGTTTGATTCTTTCGAACTAGTATAAATTTTCGACTTTTATGTTGAGAAGTGTATACCGGTACTTTTAACTAAAGAAAGGTCAATTTCATGATACTGGAGGCAAACATGATATGTTTCTGAGCACTTTAACATTGAAATAACATTCCTCAATCATAAATAATGATGACAGTTACAGTTTGAATCTTTCGCAATTATCCAATTTCCGACTACATGTGGAGAAGAGGTTCAAGGGTCACTGGAAAAAAAGGCGAATTTCTCAAACGTGAAACTTCTCACACTTTCGTCTCGGGAATGCCAACATAATAATGATTTAAGAAATTGCTTGATTTATTAAATCCAAATGTGATATTGTTTATACAAATTTACGACATTGCAAATGTTGATCGGTGTCTGAACTTTGACACTTTGTTCGATAATCACGCAACTTAAGTGTTTTTAAATATATTTTTAAAAATAAAAGGTTGATCATGATAATCATGGGTGGTATATAGATTCATGTTTTTGTGTAAATTAATTTATTTTCCATTTCATCTTTCAATTGGTTTTCTTCTTCTTTTTGGAGGGGAGAGGGGGGTGGGAACACACGGAATAACTCACCATTTTAAAGTGCAGCTTTATCTTCATGTATTTGTTTTATCGGTCAATTTTTTGGGTGATGATTGGCATTTGCAACTTGCAAACTTATCTTTCATCTCTTTTTATTTTATGTTATCTTATTTTTGTAATGAAATGTTGAGAAGCGCTTGTTGCCCACACCCTTGGTGGGAAATCCAGCCGAGCCGAGTTTGTGTTACCAGTGAAATCTGACGCCTGAATAGCCAGCTAGCTGCTGGACATGGGGCGTCCTCAGCACAGATCACAGCTTGGGGGCGTGGCTCAGAGGCGTAGCGTGGTCGGACTGATTGGGGGGGGGGGGGGAGGGGAGGGGTGCAAATAAGTGGGGGGACACTATATATATCTTTATTTCAAAAAGGTATTTTCCCCATATATGTTTTTTTATTGTTTTTATTCAAATATTGCCACCCTCTTTACTGATTATTTTTATTTTGTCAAGGATTTCTCTCCTTATGTTTTTAATTTTGTGAATTGATTTATTAGGGGGAAGGGGGGGGGCAGTACCCCAATGCCACCCCCCCCCCCCCCCCCCCCCTCCCAGCAGTCTATAGGATTGTAGTTGACTTGTATCTACATCTAGTAGTAGTATGTCAGATATGTCCTATAAGTAGATCTGTCACCTTTTATGAATGAAGAGATAATATGCAGATGGAAATACCATTGTTGTAGTAGATAGAACTTGGGCCGTCTTCCGCACAGATCACAGCTTGGGGGCAAGGATTTAGAAGATTTTGCGCAGAAATTAGTAGGTTTGTAGTAGTGTGTCCTGCACTGTAAGTAGATTTGTCAACTTTTATGTCTGCAACACCACTGGATATTTTAGATTTATAATTCCTTGTGATGTGGCTGAAATTTTCGAACCTGTAAAACTTTATTTCTGTATTTATACACCACTGATGATGTTTAGTGAAATATTGGTTCCCTGGTGTGTGCTAGCCATGGCCCAATGGAGACCTGTATTCTTTTTACAAACTTATCCAGAAAAGCATTATTTGAACCCATGAATCCACAGTGGAGATGTGCATTGCCAACCAAATAGCTTTCTCCATTTTGTTGAATTTGTCTTTTTCTGCGATTGTATTACTAATTTGAAAAGCTTTGTTGAAATAAACCTTGGTTTCTAATCCATTTTATCCTATAATTGACCCATTTGATAACAATTACGGGAATTATCTGCAAGAATTTTAGACAGAGTGAAGAAGTTTGATTTTGAAAATCCCATCCCAGTCAGTCTACCATCAACAATCGATCTGTGAAAAGTAGCGTGACCAAACGTCTCCATCCAGCTCTTTCAAAATCCCATTTGTGGGTAGAGGTTTAACCTATTGGAAGACAATTAAATTTTGGTATAGATTATTTTCTGGACTAATCATAAAAAGGGCAAAAGTAAGAAATAGATTGTTTGCATCTCTATTTTATTTTAAAAGTTAAACAGACCGTTTTTGCACGGTCTTCTACAAAGGAATGGAAATAAGGGACAATCATTCTGGAAACTGCATACAAGCAAATTATGTGTAGAGGATTAGGGCAATATGGCCCCAAAATGCGAAAAGAGCCAGTAAAATACATGAAAAGGCCCTTATAAAGTACCATAGATGATCATGAAAACAAAAAGTGCTTGATTACTAGCTGGCACGCTTAAAGGGACTTAGTAACATTGTCCAAATCCTCAAAATAAAATTTAAATTCTAGCGGTTCCCTCATACCTTGTTGTATTCGTATTAACAATAGAATCATGGGACAGGTTTTGGTTTTTCAAATTTCCCTTTCGTTACAAAGATATGTATTATTGAAGTATTCAGATAAGAAAAACTCCGGGCGAGTTTTTCTTCCGTGTACAAAGTGAGTGCAGTGAGTTACTGAATATCACTTTGCATTTTCGCTCATAACTTGGCCATACAATGTCCATTTGACTTGAAATGTTCACACAATACCCTGTGGACATATGTGCCTCGCCATCCGCAGAGGAGCCAGAAGTCGCAAGATGTCGAACCTCAGAAATCACGATTGATTTGAAATTGCATGAAAAAGTGAAAAAAAATATTATTGCCTCATACATTTCCCTGATATCTGTTCTACCGGTACGCAAAATATCCAGTAAAAATATCCAGTGGAAAGGTAAAAATTAAGCAGAGTTTTGAAGCATGTTTTTGCAGGTTTGAAAAGTTTGCGTTCCAAAATTATTTGCCACTAAAAGCGATCGATATTAAGCTCCGCCTCTTAACAACCCCTTTGTGCTAAGTTGGAATCTCTGTAGCTGTCAAGGGCGGCCAGCGCACATCGAGATTCTTTAATCCCTATTGACTGTGCACAGAGATTAGTAATCCAAATGGCCTCCATTGTATAGTGGCCCTATTGAGTTTGACAAAGTATGTTAATGACAATACGACCCAAGTCCTATCCAATTAACTGCACACCCACCCCCCCCCCCCCATCCAACCTCATACACTATGTACACCACTGGTTGAGTGTGAGTATTATATAGATTAAAGAATTGGGCCCTGTAAAGCCCTGGTCACAACCCACCGTGCGTGTTTTTAGTCCGTACGTTTTTTGGGGAGGCCACGGCCGCTACGTTTTTCTGAAAACGTGGGGAGGGAGTGGCAAGAGCAGGGAGGAAGTACCGTCAACGCACGGTGTAAGTGCGTGGCCCGCACGCCACGCCTGGCCGTGAGCGGTTGCGTGCATCGTACGTTGCGCACGTGGTAAGTGCGTTGTACGTGCTTACAACGTGCTTACAACGTGCTTACAACGTACGGTCTCCGTGCGGTTGCCACGTTATCGTACGGAGGCCGTACTTACACGTGCTGCTCACGTACGGTGTCCTTACTCACTAAGTGCGTGCAAGTGCGAACAACCTTTTCTGCTCATATTATACTGCAGAAATCAGTGCGCACAACGTGCGTTGTAAGTGCGGAGCACGTGCTTACTCGGTACGGTCCACGTGAGTTCTGCGTGCTCATTGGACAGTTGAACTGGGGAAGTGCCGAGTAAGCACGGACCACGCACTTATCACGTGCGCAGCACGCACGTGCGCTCATTGGCTGTAGAACGCAGCGAAAACGCAGCGAACGCAGCGAAAGTTCCTCGTGCACTAAAAGTGCTACGTCGTGTCTACGTGCTCCCAAATCCGTACTGAGTCGGTACTGAGTCGGTACTCACCACGTACGGATCCCCAAATTTTGCCCACGTTTTTGCAAGTAGACAGCACGCACGGGGCACGCACTTGCAAGTACGGCGGGTTGTGACCACCGCTTAACATAACATTCATTAATCGTATGTAGAATTAATTTGTCGTACTAAATATTTAAGTAGTTCCTAATAATTTTATAATAAGGCATACCCCCCTCCCCCCCCCCCACACCACCAAAAAAAGCTTGTTTTAAGTTGGCTAAAGCACAATCCCACTCTTTTATATACCCTCATTTTGAAGTTGACCGAGGCTCGCCTCCGTTACTTAGACACCTGTTTTAAAATTTTCTAAGGGACATCCCCGGGCATCCCCGCCAAAAGAACGAAAACAAACCCTGTACCAACGGATCCCCCCCTCCCCCTTTGGTACCTGGGGCCTCCCCCTTTGGTACCTGGGGCCTCCCCCTTTGGTACCTGGGGCCTCCCCCTCCAAAATGTCTAGCTTCGATACCCCGTTTTACTTTTCACGTATCAACATACTGTTCTTTGTAATAGTTTTTACATTACGCACCAGACGCAAGTTTGCATTCCTAAAATCAAACTGCCAGTCAATACCGATTAATCGAACAATAAACAGATCCAGAGCGGAGCTCCTTTTGTTACCTGAAAGTGCTCGCTATTGTATCATGTGCTCGATGTGTACAGTTTATCGTTCCAAACCCACTTAAATTGTAATTAAATCTGTTCATATCTCTACAATGCATGGATAATATTCAACAGTTTCTGGAGGGAAGGTGTATATCATACACATTTACTGATATGCAAGTTTTCAAGAAAATTGAATAAAGGTTGCTACGACATTCTATTCATGCAATCGGTTCATTTATGGCCTGCTTAAAACGCTAATTTCACTTTCGAAATGGATGTAAAGTTTCTTGAGCTATTTTCTCGGCATCTTATTTCCAGACCGTTCAATATTTGCCTTAGAAAAGCGTCAATAACTCCGCGTTGCAGAATCATTATGAGACAAACTTTATATCATATTAAAGCTTAGATATTGCTGAATCGAACTAAATACAAATCCAGAAAATCAACTTTGTCGACTTTCGGTTCTTCTACGTAGGAAGGGTCACATATGATATAACAACAATATACATTGCATCAACCATTCATCACTTTTTGCACATGTCAACAAAGTTACTAGATCCCTTTAAAAATTCCCCTTGAAAAATCAAACCTTTTTCCCCCCTGTACTCCTATCCTACTTGTACATCCTGTAGATCCACGTAATACATACTTCGAAAAACCAGATTATCATATCCGTGCATTTTTTTTTTACAAACATGGGGCTAAAGAAAGTGTTCTGGAAGTATATTGATGTCTCGGAAGTAAAGTACCCTCTAGTATGAATTGGAGCGTGACTGCAGTGCACCCCTCAAATTGTTCTCGAACAGAAAAAAGAAGATGTTTGGGTACCGCTATATGGGGGCACTTTCTCCCCTGATTTGCCGAGAACAAAAGACGTGAAAGCCCCTTGAAAGGATATTGAGGACTGAGAGAGTATCTTTAATACTCTTTACTACCTTGTAATTTTGTCTTCCTTTTGTGCGAAAGAAATGCAGCGAGACCAGAGACGATTGCAAGTGGATAATTGCTTGTTTGTGCCACCAGATAGCTTTCTCTCCAGGCTTTAATCATCATTATAAAAAAGTTTATAAAATCAAGTGCGCGGAAAATCCACTTACTTGGACCGTTGCTTTGTTTTTGAAGTTATGTCTGCCTGTGTTGGTTTGTTTTTTGGCTAAGTAGTCTATAGTTCATCCAGTCAAAAATTGTAGGAAAGACGATTTTGTTATGCAATATGCAGTTTTACAACTATTACAACAGCTACCAACTGGGAGGCTTTTATCGGCAGGGATCAAATTTACTGTATGTGATTGGAGGCAATATGAAGGCTTAAAATATGTGAAATATTTCGAATATAACAAATCATCCAAGTTTTTTATTTTATTTTAAATAAAGCATTGCATGTCCTGGTATCCTCCTACAAAATTATAATTTGAAATACGACATAATTTTTAGAAGTACATGTAGTACAAAAAGTTATTTTTTTAATGGATATCTATCTTTATCTCCAAATTCAGCTGTCAATGCCAGCATAGTACTAGTTTATACAGTTCATGACTATTGAACCAAATTTGTAAGTCAACATTTTGTTTGAATACTGAGCCGTTGCATTTGTTACTACAAGGATAATCACAGGAAATGATAAACATTTTTATTTTGTTTGTAGCCTCCTGTTTCATGAACAATGATACCTTTCTGTATTTCCCTCGATTTCAGCAACCCCTTCTGGATGCCCCCCCCCCCCCAAAAAAAATACTCGGGCTAAGAATAATACTAATAAGTTCAATTTATATAGCGCCTTAAGCCCTCTGCAGACAGAGCCGACTCAACCTGATTTGACTAATTTTCATTCGGATCGGCTCAGTTTCCAGTGCCTCGCGACACACATTTTGCCAGTCGAGAGACAGTCGGATGCCAGTTGGGGCCGATTCAACACGATGAATCGGATCAGACCGACCGGGCCCAACTCTATCCTGATTGAAACCAGTCGGATCGGGTCGAGTCGGCTCTGTCTGCAGAGGGCTTTATACGATACAATATCATCTTCTATGGGTTAATCAAATAGGAATACCCGTCAGACTTCAAGAAAGATAGTATATCCTGATTTTATATCTAGATCTCAAGTCAGAGGACAAAAATGTTCAGCTGTTTTTGAAGGTCCAAGTTTTGAAGGGTAACAGCTGAAGAAGCTGATTGAATGGTCTCAAACTCAAAGAGAGAAGCATTTGTTGGTGAAAGGACCACATACAGAAGAAAGATATGTACTTATTTGGGCTGGCTAAGATTTTTTAGGTAACAATGGAAATCGCTTGTTTTAATGGGGGTTTTTTTTTAAGTTTTTTTTTGTTTTACCTCTGTTTGTTTATAGTTTTTATATGTTTGTCTGTTTTGTCATACATGTATTATATAAGGGGGTTAGCTTAGGAATAGATGTTTGGTTTATAGTTACCATCTCATTGACCTAGTTGCTTATGAACTATTTACAGCGTAAATCATTCAATTTAGATAAAATATGAGAATGTTTTTCCTTTCATGTTAAATTTTGCTTCCAGTATTACATGTAAGTTTTGGATATTTAAAAAAATAGCCTGTGTCATGATTTGGCACAAACCAGGGCAGTATTTCAAAGTTGCATGCTTATAGTTATATGATGTGAGTGCATGTACATTGCCCGACACAATATTATGTTAGTCCTTTTTTTAATGTCAATAAAATTACAGATATGATCATAAATGCCTGCACTTTCATCTCGCCAAGGTTGCACCTATTTTGTTTTTTAAAGAGGCTGGCTCAGAACTAATAGCGGTGGATATTTGAACAGGGATTTACATTGTTTTACCAATAATCCTGCCCACTCTACTCAATGCCATTTCCTGCCCAATCGACCTCAGGTGTTCAGAAACAGTGAAACCATTTTATATCTCCAGGATGAATCAATAACTGCATCATCACAATTTTTCATCTGTCTAGATGGTCAATAATTTTTGTTTAATGAGCCAGAATATGTCTTGATTCTATGTTATAAGTCTTAAACTGAACTAATTTAAGAAAAATATTTCTTTTTAAAAATCTAATAGTTTTAGTTTCGAGTCAAACAATAATTGAAATTTTACAAGTTGTTCGGATTGGTAAATCAGATTCGTAAATCAGACGCGTGGTGCCATCTTGCGAATGCCTTGCGCATGGTGCAAAATAAACACTCCATCCTCTGCATCCATACGCATGATAATCTTTAACTCAAAAGTATAAAACTAGGCTTTAATTTGGAATAAAATCTCAAATCTGCGGTATCATCTTCCTCACAATATGCACAGCTGTTTTCAGCGGGGTTACGTGACATTTTTTTGTTGGCAAATTATGTAATCTTTTGATAACGAACAATTATGTCAATTAGGTAATTTGATATTAGATACCATAGCAACTCAATATTCTTAAAAAAAGTTGTTGGAAGTGTTGCCAATGAAAGTACACCTTATCACCCATGACATTAACAATCACATGGCTACTTTTACCTACCGTAAAACTCCGTGTATAAGACGCACTTTTTTTCCGTCGGAAAATTTTCAAAGTGGGGGGTGCGTCTTATACACAGGTACAGCCAAAAAAAAAAAAAAAAAAAAAAAAATTTTTTTTTTTAGAAATTTTTTTTTGGGACACCCGGTAGTCATGTTTAATGCATATTAAACTGGTCTAGGGCATGACAAGAGCTTGATATAAGGGGAAACATTTATCAAAATATACCTTTTTCCTACATAAATTATAGTGGTTAGCAAAACAAAATGCAAGTTTTTAAGCAGTAACACTGCTACTAATTGAATATTCAGATATTCATGAGTAGCAGCACTCATTTAATATTCAATTTTCTAATCAGTGGTTATTTCCTTTTTTTCAACAAAAAAGTTATTAATGAATTTAGTATTTTGCATATTTAATGAGCATTGCTACCTCATGAATATATGAATATTCATGAAAAAAAAAAATCTAAAAAAAATTCTAAAAAAAAAAAAAAAAAAAAGTTTTTTTTTTTTTTTTTTTTTTTTTAATAAAAAGTTGGGGGTGCGTTTTATACACGAGTGCGTCTTATACACGGAGTTTTACGGTAGTTGTGCCGCAATATTTTGGTTACCTCCAAAAACGGAAACTTGTCACCCCCAAAAATGGGGGGTGATGGGTAAAGCTATATTCAGCATTCATTTGCTTTTTTCTCATAAACGAATGACAAAACTGGAATGCTAATGTGCTAGTGAATTGTTCATTGATAATGTACTATTGGAAGCAATTTCCTTCATGTTTTAGTGGACATAATACAGATAGAAGCAGGGTGATTTACATCATTGCTGTTATTACAGTTCTAGCTTGTGTTTCTCAAGTATTTAGAATATACTTGGAATTGTTCTTCGTTGATGTAAACTAAAACGGTTAGCTGAAACCGAAGGCATAAATGTGAAACAGTTTTGACTCGAGACAATCAGTTGCAAACAATTATCCATTTCACTACAGCGCTAGTTTAGAAAAATAATTATGAAAATGCAATTGATAAAAGTTTGTACAAGCTAGAGCTCTGTAAAAGGTTCAGTTAGTATATTTGGTTTATACTATTCATATCAGCCTAGGAGATAGGCTAATGAGAACCTAAGCTTGTGTGTGCTTTTCTTTGTTTGGATTCATGCGCAAATGTTTTGATTAGTGTTAACGTGACTGCAGGCTGAAGAATCACATCTGATGTATGCCCTTGGGTTTTGCTTTGATTTGACATAAGATGGCTGTATGTTAATGGGGGGCATGGGTGGGGGAGGGGGGGGGGGGGTGTTCACATTTTAATAGCCTTCAAGAATTACTAAATAGAATTTAAGAAAAAAGGTGTATTCATGTGCAGCTGTTTTCATTAGTGTTATTCATGGCTTAAGAATTACACATGATGTACGTATTTGGGTTATGATTTGATTTGATATAAGATGGCTAGATTCACAAATGTGGGTGTTCATATTTTAATAGTAGCCTTCAAGAATGACTATATTTAGGATTTCTATTTAAAAGGGTCTATTTTTTTGCTATATGCATGTGCAAATGTTATTATTAGTGTTAACATGACTGAAGGTTGAAGAATTACACCTGATTCATGTCCTTGGGGTATGATTTTATACATAAAATGGCTGTGCAATGATTTTTTTTGGGGGGAAGGGTGCACTCATTTGGACTGGCTTCTAAAATGTCTCGAGTATCTCAACCAAATTGATTTTTTGAAATAGTATTTCTTTGTTAAAATGTATGCGCAAATGTTTTGATTAGTGTTAAAATTTTATAATTTTAAGAGCCCTCGACAGTCTTTGGAAAGCCCCCCCCCCCCCCCCACAAAAAACCCAAAAAACAACAGCAATAACAAACAAAAAACAACAAAAACAAACAAACAAACAAATAATATTAACTAAACTAAACTAAAAAGAAAAAATAGATAAACAAGAAGAAGAAAAATCTGGCCCTGTAGACCTTAAAATACTGGTATTAAAGTGAAGGTATGATTTAATTGATGCAGCAGACCATATTAATTCAATCAATCAGTAGAAAACATAGGCATATAAAATGTATCTGACAAGTATGTCAGTCAGTGTATAAACCAGATGGTATTTGCAATTTCCATTGTTATGACTTACGTACATCGAAGAAATATATGCAAAACACATTTGTGACAGAAATTGTGTCAAAGATACACATTTCGGCAAGGTTAGGACTAGGTTCGTGTACGTAATGATTTAATTAATGCTAATAATACGACATTAATTCAATAAGCTGATAAAGAAAAGGCACAGACACGTACTGTTCCTGGCAAGTTGAAAGTCAATGTATAAACCAGGTGGCATTTTTGTTGTTATAATTTTCATGCTTATATCAAAGCAATAAATTAGGATAGTGTCAAAAATACACGTTTCACTAGGGCTAGGGGTAGGCTCCCTTTGTACTGATTCAATAAATGCCTATACTATAGATAAGACATAATTAATAAAATCATTCAGTAATTACAGTAATGTGCAGGTACATGAATGTATCTGACAAGTTTTTCAGTCAATATAATTAAAAGCCTGCTGTGGTACGTGCATTTTCCATCATGTCGTAGAAGTATATGACAGAAATTGTGTGAAACATACCAACTTCAAATAGGGCTATGCTAGCATAATGAATTACATAATTAGATGCTGATGAGAGTAAATTGATTTGATTTAATCATGACATAGACCAGGCACGCATTGTATATGAACACATCTGACAAATTACATTATCAATCAATTAAGAAGCCAGTTTGCACCGGTGCAATTCGTTATCGATATCGACGAATGAAACAATGATGTAATTGTACATTCATGTAAAGAAATCTTGCCAAAGGCAGCAATTTTGTTTATAAGTGAACAGCTAGGGCATGTAATTGTCTAACGAATTCCAATTACTGCCATTAATAATGATAATCTGTTAACACGCAACAGACACACGTACTTGATGTGTACATACAGTACAATTTCCATTATTACATGCATGTCAGAGAATAATTGCTTAAAAAAGAAATACATCCGTTCTAGAAATTCTGTCATAGATCATACAATTTCAGTCAGGGGTTTAAACTGGAGTATGTAATGAATATATCAAATCTACATTATGATTACTGCCAATACTGTGGCCCCCAATAATTGTCCACACATAATAGAAAACAAAATGGGTAAACAAATCTATAAATACATATAGTGTAGTGTGCCCCCAGTCAATTATGAACATGCTATTGAAGCCAAATGGTGATATGCAGTTTTGATGGAAAGAAAAAACAATGAAAGAGTGAAAAATATGTTGGAACTAAATGAAGAGATACTGTAGATAATTGTAGAGTGCCCCCTAGTCAGTATGTTGGATGTTTATAAGATTGTACACCACGGGTCGCCATTTTGAACTAGGCTAATTTGTGCGCACTGCGTAACACTGAGTCAGTGTGCATTACGCACTGTGCGCATTCTGCACCGTGCGCAATGCATTCGAAAGATGGCACCCCGCGTCTGATTTACAAATCCAATCTACCTTTAATAGGCGACTGTCAATTAATGAGTGCTTGCATTGGAAATGTCACGCGGTATGTATTCTGAGTAATGTGCTGATAACGTCAACCTCGTTTATTAGCAGTAATGACGTTATGTAATCAATTTACCCACCTTGGAGCAATTTCACTATCTCTTCAAGATGAGCTCATCTTTACGGCGCCATTTCTCAGTTGCCTCTAAATGTCCTTGAACACCTTCCAACTCAGTAGAATTACGCAGTAATACAATGTATAGTTATCGCATCGATGTGGTTTTTAAAGAAAAATCATCCTCTGCTTATTTCGAGTCCTACATAAGCACATCTTTTTGGTATCTTTTTGGTCCTTCACATATTAATTTGTCAGATTTATGCTGTAGACAACAAGTATTGCTATGTTTTACTGTTCATTAAATAATCTGGATGATTGACATTACATGATTGAGTAAATTACATTAGTTCATGTGTTACGCTTACAGATGACAGCAGCATAATGATGCCTGATTGATTTGGGGGTGGGGGTGGGGGTGGGGGTTGGGGGGGGGGGGGTTGGACTCATTGTATTTCTTTATTTTTTACCCTTATGTTTTTTATCGTTTTTGTCAACTGACTGGTTACTGGCATACTACTCTTGATAATACTACATGTGTGTCTTGTAGACTGAATGATTACATTAGATTACAGTATCATTAATTATAGCTTTGATGAACAAACATTTAGTTAATAGAAACATACCAATTCCTAATCAGCCTACATTCCTTAGCTATCATGCTCCCACAGTAAATACGCACAACTGTAATATGCATCTTCAATAAAAACAAACTTCTCTGTGCTAATTTCTTCACAGATACCTGGTCACTGGTGGGCCCTGTATTAAATTTGTTGGGATTTCAAAATCTAGTAGGGAACAGGTTAACCACTTGCTTACGGGAACCTAGTGGGCCCTGTATTAACTCTGTGGGGATTTCAAAATCTAGTAGTGGATGGGTGAATAGTCTAAGCTGTATAAAAATGTGTCTGATAATCTGTCGTCTTGAAACAACGGGCAAACGTCGTTGACGAGCACATACAATCTACAGTGCCACAGATATATGTGATGACCTAGTGATGACAATAATGTAAACAAGCACAAAATACAGAAACATGGGAGATAAGATAAGGTGATGCTTGTAGGTATACATATACTGTATACATCTAAATTAAATCAATTTATGCAAAATAAACCATATCTATAGCCATAGGTGAACAAGATATGAACCAAATTAGTGCTGCAGTGAAAACGATAAGCTTTTGTAACGGACCATCTTGGCTCAAAACCATTTTAAAGTTTTAGTTTTCAGCTAGCCATTTTTGTTCAAATCAAAGTTTCTATCTGTATCCTGTCCACTAAAACATGAAGGAAATTGCTTCCAATGTACTTTTGTGTATGTTGATTAGATAAATGGAATAAAGAACTAAGTCATGACTGCCTGACATTATCGCATAAAACATCACCAGCACATCAGTACAATACATTTTTTATGAGAAGTAAAAGAACATTTAACCCAATAACCGTCCATTTTTGGGAGACAGGTTTCATATAATTTTGTTCTAAATAACTGAAATATTACAGCTCAAGATAACAGATTTACTCTGATTGTGTTAGCAGGGACATGAGTGGTCCCACAGGGGTCAGTTGGTGCACCCCTTATCTGTCAGATGGTGTTAGAAGTGACACCCCATGGTGGCTGTAATCCACAGGGTCAACAGGGTAAGATACACAGACACAATAGGGGATGAGATTACCAGTGTATTAACATAGGGGTAAGATTATCTGGTGTGTTCACCTTACAGGAATGTAGCCTTTACTCCAGACCCTGTGTTACTTAACCTAATTTTAAATTTGTTTAAAGACTAAGGTAACGCACAAGTACCCTGCAAGTACATGTAGCTATTTGTGCATCAGGCTGATTTATACCTGACCAAGGTACCCCATTTTAGGGCTTGCCTGACATTGTTTGGAACCGGTTACTATTCATGGCAATGAATAGCTGTGCACTTGGGTACTCTATAGGTAATTAACCATACTGGGATGATAGTAAACGGCATTATGGGTAGCAGACCAACAGGATGGCGACCGAGTATGATTTGATCAGTTAGGGTTTATAAGTTAGACAAAATTGTCTATAGATAGAAAGGCTTTAAAGGGGAAGTACAGTTTTGGTAAGGCTGAGCTTAAGTAACCAAAACCTTCACAATAACATTACAAACTTAATAGTTATAACTCCACCATGCTCGAAAGGTATAGACAATTAAAAATGACTAAGTCAAAAGCCTGTTATCATTCAAAAAGAGCCATTAAACATCAGAGGGCGCCCTCTAAAAAAGGTATTGGTTTTAATAATAATAATAATGTTTCGATTTATATAGCGCCTAATATGATTGATAATCATCTCTAAGCGCTTTACAATGATATTATTACCCCGGTCATAGGATACAATGCAAACCAGTACACATTGTGTGCACCATCTCCACTCCCTGGGGAGCATTCCTTCCAAGCGGCTCATGGGCATTGAGAAGATCGTTCACATAAGGCTTTCACCTCCTACTGGGTCCCCATTTATACACCTGGGTAGAGAGCAGCAATTGTGGATAAATTGTCTTGCTGAAGGACAAAGGCAATGGGCAGGGTTCGAACTCGGGATCTCATGATCGGAAAGCGTGCGCTCTACCAATCTTGCCACACCACAAGAGTTTTAACCATATTTCATACAAAATTATGCATGTGATGTTTTGTTGAAATAGTGATTACATAGAGAGATCATCAACAACTATTTTAAAATATCTATTGAAAAAGTGTAAGCATTTTAAAAATTAAAATAAAAAATCTTGAAATATTCTGGGCCCCAGATTTAATCTCATCTGATATATTTATTGATATTTCAGCCATGTCTCAACCGATTTTGATAAAATAAAGTTTATTCTGTCATTAAAATTGTATGCTCTTTCAAATTTTACACTCAGTTTTTCATTATCTTACAAAGAAATTATTTCGTGCAGCACCCTCTATACCAAAACTGAACTACCCCTTTAAACTATTTTTAGTGTTAACTCATGGATTAAACCGGTGATTTACTTTTTGTACTGTGTAGGAAGGATGTGTCAAGGCCAATTTGTTATATTTAGCTTAGATGTCAGAAAACAAATCTTATTTAGTGGAGTAGATGCAACATGACAGGATGGTCTAGAGGTATGAGTGGGTATGGAAGAATTGTTTTGGGAAAAAGGTTGTGTATCAAAACAAATTTAAATTGATTGATTTCACTTGTATATATAGCGATTCAAATGTATTATTGTTTTTCTGAATATCTCTTGAATAACTACCTCTTTATGATTAAACAAAAATGGTATGTTTTCTAGTTTATTTGTAGACAAAATGAAACATGGGTCAGATGAAGTGTGCCTTTTGAAGTGTGCCATTTGGACAAGTTGTTTTTTGTTGTGAAACAATTTGTATCCAATCACTGCAAGACTTTGTGATCAAAGCTCTGTGATCTTTCATGATCCATATCTAATATTCATTAAAATTGGAGTCACAATTTCCACACAAAAAAATTACCAGACATATACCAAGCCTCCACACTAACACTTGACTGTTCGGGCAAGCAGAATCATAACTTTTAAACTTTGACTTGCCTGAACATAAAACTCACTTGCCCACTTCTACTTCTAGATGAGATTCACTCATAAAGAATTACATTATTCTCTCGTAGTTGAGCAAAAATATAGTTGCCCAGTCGGGCAACCAAACTAGACCATTTATGAAATTGTACTTGCCCGACATCAATTTTTACTTGCCCCGGACAACAGGGCAAGTGCTAGTGTCGAGTCCTGCATATACCCTGGACATCACACACCATGGTGGTTGGATGAGGGACTGACATATCGATCAGATTTTGGGGGGTTCTGGATTCCAGATGACTTTCCTCACATACTGGCCTCGATCATCTGTATATTACATGAAATCTGGTCCTAATGCATTTACCTGTCACTGATTATATTGTGATTATGGGATGGAGAGAGCGTACATTGTGGACTTGGACTGGTGGAAAGTTTTGGGTCAATACCAGATACAGGATCATTGTTATCAATGTCAGCGGTTTTTGTGATTTTCAAGTTTAAACGAGTGTACAATACATGTTTGTACAACTTTGTCAGATCCAACCAAAATCAATTGGAGAGCTCTTTCACATTTTTCTTTTCTCTAATTCGCAAGTGAGCATTATTGTGGACTGGTTGAAAGTCTGCTCCATCTCAAGATTGCTATAATGGTAATAATAACAGTTATTTGATATATAGTACTAACTACTATTCAATATGAGTATCAGAGCACTTTACATTACTATTATTACCCATGTCAAAGGATACACACTGTAATTATTCCTGTTAAAAAAATGTGTGAATTTTCCACTCTCTGGGGAGTATTCCAGCTGGTACCCTGCTATGTGCCCTCGGTGCTAAGAAACCACAATGATGATGATGATGATGATGATGATGATGATGATGATGATGATGATGATGATGATGATGATGATTACTTTGTACTGGGACAATTTTCAATTTGTCCTTTTTAAAAAATTTTCATCTGTTTCAGAAGTGAAAGAGAAAAGACAGGGAATGAAGATTTTGTATCTTCTGATGATTATACCCTATGGTAAAATACACGTAATGTGAAGTAACCACCCTGCAATTGGGGGCAGAGTTAGACTCGAGAAAGATATGTACACATATATACATGTATATGCCAGATGTGAAGTTTGTGATGATATTGATATCACACTCACACTCGTACACACGTGTACATGTATCAATTCATTCATTCACCCTCCCAAACATATACACACACTCACAAGTGCACATTTGAACACATGTTCTAGTTTTGTTGATGATGATGATGATGATGATGATGATGATGATGATGATGATGATGATGATGATGAGGAAGAAGATGGTGGTGATGATGATGATTATAAGAAAAGAAGAAATTATGATGATGATGATGATGATGATGATGAGCGAGATGATAATGATGTTTGCACACAAAAGAACAAATTTTTTTACTGACTTTCATCAAGGTATCCTAAACGTTGGAACTCCTTTTCCTTTGTATACAATATTGCATTACAAGCAATTCCTCTGACTTTCAGGCAAAAATCGCTCTGATAAAAATGAAAATGGTGGAATTTTTTTCTTCTTTTGTGTTCACATTTTCCCATTTTATACTGATACGCATGTCATTCATTCATTCATGCATGCTGGTTGTTGTAGGTGAGTCATCCTGTTCCTCATTCCCAGGTCCGCTTTCTACCCCCTCACTAAATGGATAAAAAAAGGGGGGAAAAGGCTGAATCACTTTGGCCTCAAGGGTTCATTTTAAATGATGTTCTCTACTAATGAAGGCTCCCATAGTCCATAAATGTGCAGAAGTATAAGAAAAATATTTTTAAAAATTCTCATGGTACACATTTTATCCTTTTTGTAAAGGCTTCCATGTACATGAATCATGCCTCAGGGCTCATTTCAAATAATGTTCCCTACTAATTACAAGTTCTATGAAGGCTCCCATAGTCCATACATTTGCAGAATTAACAGAAAAAGTGAATAATTTCCCCCCAGTGTACATGTTTTATCCTAATCGTCAAGGCTTCAATGTAACATGTATGCAGAATATTGAAAAAAAAACCTGAATCATGCCTCTGGGTTCATTTTAAAAATTTTAATAATTTTGCAGAATTAACAGAAAAAATGAATAATTTTTCCCGAGGGACCAGAGTGCATGTTTTATCCTAATTGTCAAGGCTTCTGTGGACAGTATGAACAGAATTTGTGGAAAATAATAGTATACTTTTGCCAGCGGGTCCATTTGTAAGTGAATTTTTGCTATTAATTGCAAGTTGCTTGGATGTAAATAATGAAACAAAATATTTTCAGTTTGCCCGAGGGAACATTTTAAATTCTGTTTTTGTTTCTTCTAAAATGTGCTAGTAGCTGGGAAAACTTTACATATATATGCAGAATTAGCAACAACAACGACAAGCTTTGCTAGAGGGTTGAATTAAGGACTGTTTTAAACCAATTACACGTTACTAAAAAGCTGAGAAAGGCTGGAATTCATTTATAAAGAGGTCAAGAATGCATCATAAGTAGGCAAGCTGGCAACTTTAAACACCTAGAATTTGTGATAATATTTAATTAATGATCTTGGTGGAAATTATTTGGGGATTAATTTGCTCTTTGACTTGATATGCATGATGCATGATATTCACAGCTATATATTTACTTTGATGAACGAATACAAATTGTTACTTCATGAAAGATGGAGATTACTATTAATTTAAAGAAAATGTCTAATTATACCAGGTTATGATTTATAAACAATTATTGTAGTATTGTTTGTGCTGCGCCTACAATTTTAAAGGTACAATTATAGAATGTGCCTTTAATTGAAAATGTTCATTAAGATCTCCATTACTATGTTCCCCTTGCGCTAATTACACAGACTTATTAGATTAAGCAAATGATTTCTGCAAACGAAGAAATTGATTTAACATCATAGAATGTTGCATAAGTTTTAGACAAAAAGCATCAGGGATTGATATTATCTCTACTGGGTGTATATTTTGTATATATTTAGTTTTCATTTCCCCCCAAAAGGAATACACATTTTTGGCAACATCCCTGTTTGATAATTATGGGCAATATTAGATTAAGAAAATTATTTCAGCAAATGAGAGATTAATGGAGTTACAAGATCTTGAAGCACAAAGATAAAAAGTTTTTCAGAATATATGAAGTTTGCATTCTTACTGCTGGAACAGATGGCAACCCATTCATTTGGCACTAAATCTCTAAAGCCTAAAAAAGAGAGGTCAAAGTCTCGGTTAATCCCATTCTACAAATTACTCTCGCTCCTCGGAGCATTTTCCAACAAATCTATGTTATTCCTAACACCCTCTCCACCCCGCCTTATTAATTTTGGTAGCAGGTATTAAAGAAAACATAAATATGGTCGCTAATTCGATAAAGAGATGATGCGCACGTGTGTCTGTATTATTATTATAAAAGATGATGAAGACCACAGCCACCAAGTTTGTGCATGTATTACCGAAAGTAGTCTAGGTACCAAATCACAATTTCTTTCTGGTCACTAATTTGATATATAAAGGGAGAAGACGCGCTCGTGGCTGTATTATTACGGAAGATGATGTAGACTACAGCCACTGGCTTTTATATTCACCTCGAGTCTAGGTACGAAATCACAATTTATTTTGCCTAAATTGATTGCGCAGAGTGCAGATTGGATTTTAATCACTTTAGCACGAGCCCCGTGGATGTCAAATGCTGCCACTGGCGCTGGCTCATCCAGCACCGCTGATTCATATTCCACACACTTCCAAAGATAGTAGAGCGGGGGCTTAAACATTCTTACCGCACATATCATAGGGCAAAGTATTGAGCTTTCGGTGTGTTTGATTCTTTTTGTTTTATAAAAAAGTACAAAGTTTGAAAAATAGAAGAGCGAGCTACGTTCATCGCAAGTCATCAGGCAAAGTATTTAGCTTTGGTGTCTGTGATTCTTATTGTTTTCTAGAGTACATCATGATAATCATTTCTGTCTGGGTTAATATGTTTTAAAACCAATAAAAATGCATTTAAAAATAGAGAATTAATGGGTTATTCTCAGGGCTTATACACTTGACTATACAAAGGATCGCACATTTATTTTGCCATTCATTCTAAAGATAAATAGACTATAGAGCAATACTACACATGAACCGGTTATATTTAGTTTCAAGTTTAATCAGTATTGATCTCTGAACATTTTGTTAGCTTTTTTTTTTTACTAGAATTTGATTTAATTATATAAACGGGAATTTTACAGGACTTGATTTTCCAGGTCCCCTAATTCATACTCCACCAGTCCTAAAGATAGTAAAACAGTGATTGATTATAATACAAGCAGTGTTTTAATAGCGAAAGTACAATACCCTATGCTATAACTTGAAAGGCAGACTATAAAAATGTTCCCTTGTAATACTAATTTTAAGTCAAACCAGTAAAGCGTGAAAGCTCCAAGTGATTTTGGTTGAATTTGACAAAGTTCATCCGTTGCCAACGTGAACCCGGTGGGCTATGTACAGAATCAATGGGGGTTCCAGAATGTGGAAGAGAATAGGTTAATGGATCCATTTTATTGCTATGAAATTTGGTTAGCCGGAAAGTCAATGATAATTTGCATTGAATTGTTTGATAAATAATGAACAACATACATAAAGGAACAGTTTATTGAAAAACAGTTGTTATTATTTGAATTTTTTTATTCATTCATCATGCAACATATCAAATACAATACATAATTTACAAGTTCAAGAAATATATATACAAAAGAATACAAAAACAATACCACTGTAGCTATCTTGAGCATAGCTCGACAGTGCTGTTTATAAAAACTTTGCATTTACTATACAAATGTCTGACAAGAGAGGGCACTATTCATAAAATACAACAAAGGAAGTTTCAGTTTCTAATAGAGTTTTTTAGATGGTTGAACATTACATTTTAACATGTTTCAGTAGTGCACATTAATTATGGTTGTTTTTCTCATGTATACGACAAAAATTACTAATTCATTGTTAGCATTCAATGAGATGTATTCATTCAAATCCAAGCATATAATTAGTATTGCTTATTTCATTTGAATATACAAATTCTTAAGAAAGAAAAAAAATATACAGTTAATACAATGTCCATTGTACATATTAATTATAACTAATATTGATCACTTAATTATGATTGCCTACTTCCTATAAACTATACTCCGCAAAAAAAGAAACTGGACACTTGTTTAACCCTATGCTAACTGGGGGGGGGGGGGGGGGGGTCAATTTGACCCCCCCCCTCGACTTTTTGCGCGATAATTCCGCAATGCGCGCAGATATTGCCACGCGACTCCATGAGTTTTTTCATTGAAGTCTTGCGCAACTTTTGAGACCAAATTTGCGACGACCGGGTACTCTGTTCTAAAGTCACATGACCTTTTGTAAGTGAGTGTTGGCTCGAAAATTTTGTGATTTGTGTACAAATCCTATGGAAATTGGTTTTTCGATTAATAATAGACAAATCCTTCATTATTTTTTATTCTAATCACTGCAATCATTTAAATTTGGGCTAAAAATACTGATATAATGGTCAATAATTTATTCCATTGAAAAAAACAATAAAAAACATAAGTCGAAAAAACAAAGAAATACATAAGAAATTCCAAAACAAAGAAATACATAAAGAAAATTTTGGTTATCGCAATTTTTAATTTTGATAACATGTTAATTAAGTCATAAAGTATATGTATGCACAAAATTTGCATATTCTGAGCAACATTTAGTGATTTACAGACAAAAAGAGAATTTCTGCATAAATTAGCGTACTTCGGTAATTGATATGCGCATAATTTGCATATTTAACATTGGATCGTTTAAACGATAACATGAACGCGTCGCTAATACTTCAATGTACCTCAATGCAACATTCCGCGTGAATCGGACAATCGGTCTTCGAGATCTTAGGGGGGGGGGGGGGGGTCAAATTGACCCCCCCCCCCCCCCCCAGTAAAAACCTGGTCTGAAATAGCCCAGTTAGAATAGGGTTAAGTTGAAATATTTCATACTAATGTACGATAAAGTGTACATGGTCATATATCAAATTAAAGGGAATTTAGTCCTCTACATGCAGGGTATAACTTAAAGGTGTAATCGTTCATGCATGAAATGCCATGGTCAATTAACACTAGCAATGTCTGTTTTCAAAAATAGCAAAACAATGGAGGACCACGCCATTCAACTGAAGTGATAGTAAGCGTTTCACTTAAAACAAGATGAGCGGGGCAAGTAAATTATGACATTATTCAACTTTATTGTTATGAACAAACTCTGGACATACAAATTTGTCAATAAAACAGGGCCAGGTTATGAGAGCACTATCATACAGGTCTGTATTACACGCATGAAGCTTGTCTATTTCATGTGTCCCCTGCAATTTTAACCATATTTACCTAGAGAAATGTAATGTTAAAGACTGCCCAACTGTTTGACCAAGGGTGACTTCAGCTTTTGAAGATCTTTGGACTACGGTATAATTCTTGAAGAATTTATACCATTTTCATGCTGAAATAAGGGCACAAACTGTGGTTTTGACTAATAAAGCTTTGCCATGGAATTCCCCATTTTGTTACTTTTGGATGAAAATAACACCTATAACGTTCACAATTTGTCTTCATTTATACTTTTTATTGAGATGAAGATAGAAAAGATCACATTTGTATTGAAAAATTATGCCATCTCATGAATATAGCGTTTTACATTATGCTTATCAACATTTATATGGTTGAGTGGATGTTCCATTTTTGCTATTTTTGAAAACAGACCTTGGTGTGGTTAATTGACCGTGACAAGTCATGCATGAATGATTTCATCTGGATTTCATGCGAATATTGAAGAGGGTAATTTTATCTTTTTTATCTTTAATATGATATACAATATCATATATTTTATCGTTAATGAATACGAAATATTTGGTCTCATACAAGTGTCCAGTTTCTTTTTTGCGGAGTATATATCAGCTTACTTTTGTATCCAACTAAACAAACAATGAGGTAAAGGGGTGTAACAAATATTACAAAACTATTTGAAATTTAATAGTCAAATTAATATATTAATCAAACTTAAGTTAAATTGTACAGTGGAATACCAATTGCTTAATGGAATTAAATTGATTTCCATAAAAATAAACATGAGTTATAATGTTCCAAGTATCCTTAAATCAAATTGTCTTAAAATGATAGTGTACATTTCATATTAAATCATTAATTTTGTTTCAATTAAATGAAATGAAAACAAGTTGAAATGCATATAATAGTTAATAAATAATAAATATGATTAAACAAATCTAAATACAATCATTTAATAATAATTGCATATTTCATTCTAACATTTCTAGATTATGACATGGAGAAGATGATTCAAAATGAAACTCATGAACATACATTAAATATGGATATGAATTACATTGATTGCAGTATAACTACGTATCTGCAATACTAGTAATGCAAATTCAATCAGTTACTTTCACAAGAGTGAACCTAATGCATGTCTATTGTTGTCTTGATATGCTGGTAACTGGTAGACAAATTCAATAAATCACAAGATGAAATCAAAGAAATGTGCTTGGTGACTTTTTATGCCTCCGCCAACGAAGTGGCCGGAGGCATTATGTTTTCGGGTTGTCCGTCCGTCCGTCCGTCCGTCCGTACGTACGTCCCATTTTTGTTCTCGCGATATCTCAAGAACCGGTTGATGGATCAATTTCAAACTTGGTATGAGTGTACATATTGGGGTGACAATGATCTGATTAGATTTTGGGGTTCATGAGGTCAAAGGTCAAGGTCACATGACTCAATATATGTTTTAAAATGCCTCGTTCTCGCGATATCTCCAGAACCAGTTGACAGATCAAATTCAAACTTGGTATGAGTGTATATATTGGGGAGACAATGATCTGATTAGATTTTGGGGTTCATGAGGTCAAAGGTCAAGGTCACAGAACTCAATATATGTGCAAAAATGCCTTATTCTGGCGATATCTCTAGAACCGGTTGATGGATCAATTTCAAACTTGGTATGAGTGTAAATATTGGGGTGAAAATGATCTGATGAGATTTTGGGGTTCATGAGGGGAAAGGTCAAGGTCGCAGGACTCAATATATGTGCAAAATAGCATCCTTCTCACGATATCTCAAGAACCGTTTGACTATTTATTGTTTTTTTCTCTGTCGGCATTAGAATGCCGACAGAGAAAAAAACAATAAACAGATCAATTTCAAACTTGGAATGAGTTACATACACATCGGGTGGCAATGATTGGATTAGGTTTGGGGGGGGGGGGGCCATGAGGTCAAAGGTCAAGGTCGCATGACTCAATATATATGCAAAAATGGCTTGTAATGACAAAATCTCAAGACCTGAATGTCAGATTTCAATCTAACTTGGTACCTGAATATTCTTGGGAGCCAATGTAGTCATCAAATTTTGGGGTCTACATAGGTCAAGCTCACAGAACTCAAAATATATACATGTATATGAAAAAAACACAATTTCAGTGCACGTTATTTTGGGCTTGATATTGAAAATTGCGTCATAGCGGAGGCATAATTTTCGACTTCGCGCAGTCGAAGATCCATCTAGTTTCTTTTGGGTCTTGCGCACATTTTAAAACAAAAATTTCGAAAATCGGACCTACCGTTATAAAGTCACGTGACCTTTTGTCAATGCATGTCAGCCCAAAAATCGCTCAATTTCGTGATTTGTGTACAAAACATATAGAAATATCAATTTTTGTAAAATGAGGTATATCATTGGTTATTTGGTGTTGTTTTCATTTTATATGTTGGTTTTGGGGTTCAAAATAGTTAAATTATAGTTAGAAATAAAATAAACAACAAAAACAATAAAATACATAAGTTTTAAAAAATAAAGAAATACATAAGAAATTATCAAAACAATAGAAAACATAAGGAAGAACCTGGCTCTTCCACATTTTTTTGTCGTATTATTATTCCAAATGCTCTAAAGAATATATGTTGTGAAAACCAGAGTTTAATTATGAAGAATATATGATTTATGGGTAAAAATATGAATTTCATGACTTATTTGCATAAATTACCATAAATATGCAAATTAATGAGTTTTTCAAAAAAATTAAAAATTACCATTGTATTCTATACACTTCACTTATCATGCGTGCAAATTTTCACGGCGATCGGCCGCTCCGCGGCGGAGATCTTAGGGGGGGGCCATAATGGCCCCCCCGGCCTGCTGAAGACCTCAAATAGCCCGGCCTTTTTAGGGTTAAAGAGCTCAAGTAACTTTGTTGACATCTGCAAAAAGTGATGAATGGTTGATACAATGTGTATTGTTGTGATTTGATATGTCCACTGAGTGGTGTACTCGTATTATCTTTATGCGGGGGTGTGCCTCGATCAGCCAACTTCAAAATGGGGGTCTAGGGATCAGATGAGAGAGGGAAAATAGGGTCTTAGGACCTGTCCAGCTGAGTGAAGAACAGGGTCTTCAGAGCTGATCATTTACATGTGAAGGTCTAAAGAGCGGCTTAAAACTTATAGTCTAAAGAAGGGCTATTTTTTTATTAATAGGTCTACAGAGCAGCTATTTTTGATGAAAACGTGACCCTTAAAAGTGGCAATCGGCTCCGAAAAAGGGGGTCTTGTAGCAGTACATACCCTTATTGCCAATATACGTAAGTACCCTCCCCGGTGTATTTACTGGTGATTCTGAAGAATGTTATCAAGTTTTCTCTTCAGTTCCTCCACTTTTGAGTTTTGCCGTCGAGGTGAACATTCTCTGACATTCATTGTGGAGCTACAGGATGCGGTCGGGAATGCTGCATCGTCCATATCCCCCTTCAAGTCTTCTACTTCTGAGTTTAGCCATTGAGGTGGATTTTGTCCTTCATTTATTGTGGAGCTACAAGATGGAGTTTGAAACGCTGCATTATCCCTATCCCTCTTCAAATCTGTTGGGTTTTGTGGTTGAGGTGAACTTTGTGTGACTTTTACTGTTGAGCTAAAAGATGGAATTTGAAATGCTGCATTATCCCTATCCCTCTTCAATTCTTCCGCTTCTGAGTTTAGCCATTGAGGTGGATTTTGTCCCTCATTTATTGTGGAGCTACGAGATGCGGTCGGGAATGCTGCATTGTCCCTATCCCTCTTAAAATCTTCCTCTTCTGGGTTTTGTTGTTGAGGTGGATTTGGTCTCTCATGTATTGATGAACTACAAGATGGAGTTTGGAATGCTGCATTATCCCTATCTTCCAGTGAGTCTGTTAAATCTATAACCTCATCTTTAGGTTTGCCCTCCTCTGGGAAACATTGTCCCATCTGATGCGAAGACTCCCCTCCTTGATTGCCTATATTTTGTTTCTTTTGTTCATGTATCAAGGAGCTGTATCCATCCCCCTTAATATTCGAGTCCTGTTTTTTCAAAGGCCTCTCAGGAAAATTTGGCCCCAATTGATATGCATATGTACTACTCTGTACGCGACTGTTTTGTTTCCTTTGTGCTTTGATTTTACCTTGAGTATGTGCAGAAGATTGTCTCTTTGTAGCGCCCTTTTGTTTTGATACATTTGGAAGATGTGAGTTGTCAACCGTTTGAGGTAGTGGTTCCATAACGTTGGTGACTGTTTGGAGACTGTTTTGTTGAGGTAGAATTTGACTAGTCTGTCTTTGAACTGGCTTTGTTGTATGACCCTGTGTCATTTTTACAGTGGATGTTATTAGCCTTTTCTGTGTACCTAAGGTCTTTGATGCTTGTTGTGGGGAAGGACTTGCAGAGCTTCTGCCATTCATTTGTGGACTTTGTGATGCTTCTGCCTGGACATTGGTTCTGTCAACACTCGAAAGGTCTCTTGCATTTTTTTTCAAATTTGTGTTCATAAGGGGGCTGGACACTGCAGGATGGATGTGTTTTTGTTTGGCTTTCGGTTGACATTCTCCAGACAATGAAAGTTGTTTGGATACCGGACCAACTTGTGTTTTCTGTGTATGCAATGTAGAATAAGCTTGTGGGGCAGTTTGCTTTGTTATTGGTGGTGCCACCTGTTCATTGTATTGGCCTTCATTACTGACCTGAGACTTGATGTTTGGTGGTATGTTTATGAATTCTGTTGTTCCGGCCGTTTCCCTAGGCTTTCCTAGAGGGTGTGTCATTCCTGGAAGAATTTTCAGAGATTGTGATTCTTCATTGTCAGTTACTTTACCGCCAGTTTGAAGAGTTACTGTTGTTTTGATATTGTGATGTCTCTGTGAATCAGTGGTTTGTACTCGATCTGTGCTTTTACTTTCAGGTCTCAAACCCATGCTTCCTCGTCGCATGATTTCCAGAACCCTCCTACTTTCTTCAGAAATGCTTTTGCCAGCAGCATTCTTTCTTAAAGTGGATCGTGCATGTTTTTGTGTGGGTGGTTTTGGTTTCTGTACTTTTTGATTTGTTTTGGCTAGTGGAGCTTGATTCTTTCCTGAGACGGTATCTTTGTTTTGTGTTTTAGTGATGTCTTTGTCAATAATTGTCTTCTGGTGCTGTAGCACCCTGTTCTTTGAGGCCATACCTACGTTTCCAGTAATGGATGATTGTGGTGTGGTTGTGGGTTGTTTCACATTCTGTTTTGTTGGATATGGTAGAGCTTGATTCTTTCCCGAGATTGTATCCTTGTTTTGTGTTTTGGTGATGTCCTGGTCGGGTATCGTTTTCTGGTGCTGTTGCACCCCACTCGTTGGAGTGTTATCTACCCTTACAGAAAGGGGGAATTGTGGAAGATGATCATTATTCGCTGTGGAACTAGTCGAGTTCTGTACTTTGGTAGATTGTACAGGTTTGGTTTGTACAGTAGGTGCTTTAGGGGTGTTAAGGACTATAAAGAGTCTAGGAGGATTTACATTTATGGACATTCTATTCAGGGGTTGGAGGTTGGCATTCAGATCTTCCCTTCCCTTATTCAAGTTTGCAGGGGCATTTGGTAGAGATGCACTGCTTTGCTGTTCTGACATAGAAACAGAGTTATCCAACTTATACATTTCAATTTTACTTTTTTCTGAAGAAATTAGCTTTTCTTCATCATGTATGTTTGCCAGTTTGGAAGTGGCAATATTCTGCCAGGTATGTTTCTTCGTTTGTGAAGATGCAGGCTGCCTTGTTGGTGTCTTCTTGGCACCACCTGGTGAACCGGTAAGTGGCTCTCCACAGCTTGATGGTAGGTCTGCCGGTTTGGAAGTGGCAATATTCTGCAAGGTATGTTTCTTCGTTTGTGAAGATGCAGGCTGCCTTGTAGGTGTCTTCTTGGCACCACCTGTAGAACCGGTAAGTGGCTCTCCACAGCTTGATGGTAGGTCTGCCGGTTTGGAAGTGGCAATCTTCTGCAAGGTAGATTCCTTCTTCTTTCGTGAAGATGCAGGCTGTCTCGTCAGTTTCTTCTTGGCACCACCTGGAGAACTGATAAGTGGCTCTCCACAGCTTGATGGTAGCTCTGCCGGTTTGGAGGTGGCAATGTTCTGCAAGGTAGGTCCCTTCTCCTTTTGAAAAGATGCAGGCTGCCTTGTTGTTTGCTTCTTGGCACTACCTGGATAATTGGTAAGGTGCTGTTTACAGTTGGATGTTTTCTTTGTTTCTTTCTTCTTCTTGGATGTTTTGATTGGAGAAGCATCTGTCATGTGCCTTTGATCATCAGGTGGCTTTAGCTTTGCCTTCTTGCTGGGACTCAGACTGCCACTATGTGATGTAGTTTCGGGAATACATGTCTTCTTCTTTCTTTCTCTCTTCTTCTTCTTAGGTGTTTTGATTGGAGAAGCATCTGTCATGTGCACTTGATCACCAGGTGGCTTTAGCTTTGCCTTCTTGCTGGGACTCGCACTTCCATTCTGTGATGTATTTGTTTCGTAGTCCAGTTTCCGCTTCCTGCTAGTATCATCAAGAGAGTCTCTGTTTGTCTGGTTATCTTCATCAGGTACGTTTGCTTTAGGTGTTGACTGCGTCTTCTGACTAGAACCAGGGACTGGAGTGGCATGTCCCCCATAGTCATTGGTAAGTTTGCCACAGTTTGAGTCTTTCTCTTTGGAGCCAATGATTATGCCATCATCCTTTAGATAGAAACAATCTGGAACCGGGGCTCTTTCTCTGATGCGCTTGATTTTCTTCAGAAAACGTTTAGGTCTTCTCTTGATTCTAGACTTCTTTGTAATTCTTGATGTCTCGTTTACGAAACTGTAGAATTCATTTGTACCTTTGCAAAAGAAACTGGATGCGTTCTTCCCTACCGTTTCTTGTTTCATCTTTGACAGAAAGGTAAGTGGACTGATAATCCACTCTCTAGGTTGGCAGAAGTCCTTTTCTTTAGACAGTTTTGTGGCCATTGGCCATCCAAGGCTCTTCCTGACAATATCCTCCACTTGCTGGTGACTGTGGTACTCAGAGCTGCCAAGGCCCAGCTCAAATCGGCAGGACTCGTCGATCTTCTTGCCCGACATGTTGTTCCGAATCTGATTCACCCGTCGTTCGATGTTGTCCGTTTTGCCCACTTTACAATAGCGCCATTCCTCTCCCTTTGAGTCGATAAGCTTGGGACCTGGAAGCTCGATGGGCAGGCAGTAAACCATGAGAGTCTTGCAAATCAGCATCCGTGTGTCCGGCGATGCGTCATTGAGGGTCTTGATCAAGTTGTCACAATTGCTCCCCCTCCAAAACCACTTGGGAAATTCAGCTAGGTCATATGGCAGAGGTTGATTGGTATTCTCATCCATGATAGCTCCGTTTGGGGATTCCTGCAGTGGAAGTGTAGTGGAAAGAATTTCTAGATATTGAGTATAATACAAAGGGCATACACATCTATGTAACAAAAAATTACAAACATTCCTGTTTTGTGATATTTGATAAAGAACATTATGATATTGATCAACCTTTCCAAAACCGATGTTTTATTCTGATATATCAATTTTTTTCCTTCTTTCTTTTCAGATTATCGTTTCCATCAGGCCATTCATCGTCAGTGTTTTTCTTCTTCACATACTGGGTGGTAAGTGTTTAACTTGATAATGATCTTTTACTAATGCTAGTATAACATCCAATGCTACTACTACTACTACTACTTCTACTACTGCTACTACAATGATACAATGCCAACTACTATCAATGGCGTACCCATGTACAATAAAAGCATATGAGGAAATCCTTTTAAAATTGAAGAAATAAAGCATGCCCCTCCCCCCCCCCCCCCCCCCTCCCAATAGTTTGTTTTCTAACCACCCTACAACACTACATTTTGTACCTTTAAGTAATACTACTACTTTTAATACTAACTAGCAAATTACCCGCCCCCAGATCTTTGGTGTCTGGATTTGTGTATGAGAGATATTCTATGTTGGGTGTACTTCTGTATCTCATTTAGAAATATAGTATTAACAATTTACGATTAATTATTAATGTTGTTTTTTAAATATTGAAACATTAGTGCTAATGTAAAAGGGGAAATATTGTTCAGTTATTGGTATGTTATTGAATAACATTTGTTCAGCAGTACGTAATAATTCAGTTTATCATGTACCGTTACATAATTGTTTCATTTATATCATAGAACATACATTACTTATTATTCACCTCATACATACAATAAACATTCATAGAATAAATATTACTCATTTATTCACTACTTATACAATAAACATTCCAACATTAACGATCATCATTCAAATAACGATCACTCTTTTTTCTCACTGCATGTACAATCATCATTCAAAGAAAAAACATTACTCATTCATTTTCTACATATACAACCAACATTCATAGTACAAACATTACAGAATTGTTCAATGTATTTTGGTATCTTGAAATTTATTACAACATATGAATAGGAATGGTTGAATAGCGTATTGCATAAGAAGAGCTTTGGTATACATCAGGAATGAAGATGTAAATTATTGCCATCATTAGTAATATCTTTTTATATCTAGTGCATCTTACATATATATTGATTAGGCTATAATAAATATTTTAAAAAGAATATTTGTTTGAAACTTGAGTTGGTTTTAACTTACATATGAGTGTTTTGGCTATTTTGTAAGTTACAGTTACACATTAGTATTTACACAATAAATAAAAGTTATCATTTACATCTGTCATAAAAGTTATCATTTACATCTGTCATAAAACTTTAACATTTACATAACATCTAAGGAATACAATAGAACATATTTACATGATATGATAAAAATCTACTTTGTTGTTTACAGTGAAGCACCATGAAGTTACGATAGTTATGTTATTATAGTGTTTACACAATAAATAAAAGTTATAAAACTTTAACATTTACATAACATCTAAGGAATACAATAGAACATATTTACATGATATGATAAAAATCTACTTTGTTGTTTACAGTGAAGCACCATGAAGTTACGATAGTTATGTTATTATAGTACTATGTTTGTTTTTAAATAACTTTTCAGCAATTTTCTGTAAAAAAATATGTTTAGATTATATTGCAGTTTTATGGGCAAGTACTAAGAAATGTGTTTTGATATCACAGTAATTGTGTGACTTCATATTTAAAGCAATGTTTCTCAGTATGAGTTTACAACTTTGTATCTAAATGTATAACAAAAACAAAAACACAGGAAACAAATTCAAATGACGTCGGCATGCAATCTTAACTACGAAAATAGTGCTTTATACCAATGTATTATACAGATATCAAAGTTAATAACAGGAAACTTTCAAAATATGACATATGTTTAAAATTTGTTTTGAGTACATGTGACTTAACAAACAAATTATTAACTCTGTAAGTTAAGTATGTATCGGGAATTGATTGATACAAAGATATGAATACTTTTTGACAAAAATAGGTTAAGAAATTAAATGATTATTTGACATACAGTAATATAAAAGAATAGGAACTGTTCTTATTATATTTATCATCAATAATCAGAAACTGATTGAAACATGGGAATTAATTTTCTTGACAAAATATGGTATACAAATGAAACTTAAATTAACATAAAATAAGAGTAAGAAATGTGGATAATACAATAGTTAATACATATACATGTAATGTTATCATTTACATCTGTCATAAAACTTTAACATTTACATAACATCTAAGGAATACAATAGAACATATTTACATGATATGATAAAAATCTATTTTGTTGTTTACAGTGAAGCACCATGAAGTTACGATAGTTATATTATAGTATTATGTTTGTTTTTAAATAACTTTGCAGCAATTGTTATCATCAATAATCAGAAACTGATTGAAACATGGAATTAATTTTCTTGATAAAATATGGTATACAAATGAAACTTAAATTAACATAAAATAAGAGTAAGAAATGTGGATAATACAATAGTTAATACATATACATGTAATGTTATCATTTACATCTGTCATAAAACTTTAACATTTACATAACATCTAAGGAATACAATAGAACATATTTACATATGATAAAAATCTACTTTGTTGTTTACAGTGAAGCACCATGAAGTCATGATAGTTATGTTATTATAGTACTATGTTTGTTTTTAAATAACTTTTCAGCAATTTTTCAATCATCAGAAACTGATTGAAACATGGAAATTAGTTTTCTTGACAAAATATGGTATACAAATGAAACTTAAATTAACATAAAATAAGAGCAAGAAATGTGGATAATACAATAGTTAATACATATACATGTAATTGACTTGTTATAAGATGTGACGCTCTGTTTCCCATAACTGTAACAGTGTTTTTTTTAATAGAGTTGCATAAAAAACATAGTTTACTCTCTTCAATAGTATATTGCCTAGCTTTTTTAAGTTCCTACATATTGATTTATTAGATTGTGTAGCTGGATGATGGTGTATCTTGTGATGTTGGTGGGCTTGTTTCTTGTGATGTAAGTGAGGTGTCTTGTGATGCTGTGTCTTCTTCTAGGTCACTGGTATCTACATGTATGTATATGTCCTCAAAACTTTTTTGTGTTGATTTTAGTTGTTCTTGTAATTGTTGTATTGTTTTTTTCATTGATTTGTTGTCCTTTTTGAGTTTGTTGACTTGTATTGCAAGTTGTTGGTTTGTGTGTTTCTGTTTTTTTATTTTGTTTGCCATAGTTGTGACATGTGCCTCAACTTCTGTCGTCTTTCTTAGTATCTGAGCTGCACCTTGTTGGGTGGTATATTGTCTGTTCTGCATTCGGGTGCATGTTCCAGTGATTTGCAAGAATGCATCTGAAATATGTTCGCGTATGGGGTCCATGTCTGTAGTAGGGTCTGTAGTAGGAATTAGAAATAAAAGAGAATGGGAAGTTATTTTTTTTTCATTCAAAATGTACATATTTATTCTAATGTGTTCATGTTAAATTTTGTTATTGCATGTGTCAAATTGATTTGGCATGAAATTAAAGAACTTCTGAGTACACAACATTACGTGTATACAGTTCATCTGTTGGTGTTGATTGTGGTGTGTGGAATTCATCCTGATTTGCGTAGATTTTAAGTCCGTTTGGATCTCCTACTCTGCTTGCAGCAACATACAGTTGACCATGTGTGAATACACTGCTCGAGAGATACACACCACATTTAGATAAGCTTTGTCCTTGAGATTTGTTGATTGACATTGCAAGTGCTGGTCGGACAGGAAATTGCCGTCTGCAGAGAGTGAATGGAAGGTCTGTGTCTGAAGGAGACAATTGGATTCTTGGTATGAGTAGGGTGTTGCCTGCATGTTCACCAGAGAGTAGTTCTGCTTGTAGAAGTTTGTTAGTGACTTGTTTGAGTATGTAGCGACTCCCATTGCAGTGTCCATTTTTGGGATCCATGTTGCGTAGAAGCATTATGGGTGCATTTTGTTTTAGAGTCATCTTGTGAGGTGGCAGTCCGGATATGTTGAGTGAGTTGAGGAATTCTTGTGGATAGATAGTGGTTTGATTTGGATCTGAAACTGTGTCGGCACTTTTGAATTCAGTGTTTGGTCCTGGAATTTGTGACATGATGAAGTCGTTGAGTCTATCAACATGGTTGTTTGTCGTTGTTAGAATTGCTCTGTCTTTGTAGTATGCAGGATTAGAGTGATTTTGTTCATGTTCAATGTCATGATAAACATGCTTGTACAATTCATCTTCTGTTTGCACAGTGATGTCATCGGGTAGGTTGATTGCGTCATGATAGAGAGGGTGATTGATTGTAGGAATTTTGCCTTCTCCAAGATTGATGAGCCATTTGTCGTAGTTTTGTGTTTTCTTTAGTGTGTTAGTATCATGTTTGGATGTTGTCACAAGTATGCGCATGTTGATTTGTAGATGTAGTTTGGTACAATGTTGCCACAGATGCGACTTAGTGAGGCATGCTTCCACGATGTCTGGTCTTCTCCCTCTTCTCACTACTGGCAGGATTTGGCGAAAGTCGCCAGCAAGTATAACCAGCTTTCCTCCAAAGATTGTGGTCGTCTTCATTAGGTCCTGCATGGTGCGGTCCAATGCCTCCAGCAAGTACCTGTGGCTCATGGGTGCTTCATCCCAGACCAGTAGGTCTGCTGCCTGTATGAGTCGACCGTGCAAATTCCTTGGGCTGAGGTTACATGTTGAGTTAGGTTGTGGTGGTATTGGTAGTTTGAAACGGGAGTGGGCAGTTCGGCCTAGTTTGAGGAGAGTAGCAGCTATGCCAGAAGATGCTGTTGCCAGGGCTATTTTTTGGTCTTTCCTTACGTACGACAGTATCGTATTGAGTAAGTAGGTTTTCCCTGTGCCACCAGGAGCATCGATGAACATCAATCCACCTTGTTTGTTGTCTATTTTGTCTTTGATGATGTTGAATGCATGTTTTTGGTCATGATTTAGTTTTCCGATTTGGTCATTGAAGAGTTGTTCAGCATCAGGATCATATTCCTCAGTGGCGAGGTCAATGGGTGTGTCACTGATTTCAGCTGCTGGAAGACCAAAGTCTGTTGTTGTTTTGTTGTGTTGTTCCATCCTTTCGTTCAGGTTATTTAGAAGATCATTTTGTGATGCTGATTCTGCTTTCTCTGATGGAAGTTTCAGAGCAAGTCTCCTGTGTTGATAATCTTGGGCCATGGTTGTGCTATGCTGTTTGAAAAGCTTGAGGGGATCAGAAGGTTCACAGAATAGAAGTATTGTTACAAACAATCCTCTCACATGACCTGGTGAGTGTATTTCAGATGCTTCTGTCAAGCACTGATCCCATTCATTGTCGTCTTGAAGCAAATTCATCTTTGCGCATGCTTCCTTGAAAGTTGGAAATTGCTTCCCATCTATGGTGCGTAGATCTTCATAGCTGGTAGATCCAGATCGGTGGTGGAGTAGAAGTCTGAGGTAGAACGTTTCACCTTGGTTGGGATGGACTGTGAATACTCTGCCAATGGTTCGAGGTCTGAGTTGTGTTGATTTTCGTTGGTTCCACTGTTTTTTGGTGTTGTTCCATGTGAAGTGTTCTGGAAAGTCACAGTACATGATGGTTCTTGCTTGTTGGTCAGTTTCATTTTCTTTGAAGTAGGCTGTTAGTTTGGTATGTTTAGCAGTGTCGAGGGCTTTTTGAGGATCTGTTGGGTAGAATGTTACTCGCTGTTCATCAGGTAAGTGAACTGGTAAAGTCTCGACTGCTGGGGAGCGTTCTTGAGTTACGAATCCAAAGATTCTCCATGCTGCTTCGGATGCCCCTATATACCTACATGTCTGGTACTGAGTGATTTCGTCTTTTTGTCCACTTGCTGGCAACTGGGTATCATCTGCATTTGGTGCTAGTGTGATAGTTGCTTGATCTGATCCTTTGAAGATGTACTTGTACAGGTACTTGACTGCTTTGATGCTTGCACAATACTCAACATTGATGTGTGATTTGTATTTCAGCAGTAGCCAAGCATTGTATGGCACAACATTTCTGTTGTCTACAGAAATCTTCTTTGTCTGTGTTTCAATAACACCTACATGACCATTTTCTTGTGGAGGGCGTCTTCGATACTGAGGGTAACTGTCATCCCCAATACGTGTCTGAGAGCTGAAAGGTTTGGGAAACTGCTTAGTGCACTGTCCTTTAGCCATGCATGGGCATTTGGGATTTTGTGACCCACATGGCCCATGAATCATGAATTTCATGACATGTGTATGGAGCATTGCAGTGTGTGGGTTTTTGGCATCAGGGAGTTCTGCACTGATTACATTGTCCACATCTTGCCAGGTGTGTTGTTCCCCTTGCATGATGAAGAGGAAGTGACAATGGGGCAGTCCACGTTTTTGAAATTCAATTGTGCAAACATGTGCTAGTAGTGGACCCAATACTCCTGCCTTGATGTCGCCAAGTAGCTCCCTTTGTTTGAGATGAAACACTCTGGCAGTGATGTCTGGACGGTCTGAAGATGTTTGGCCTGGCTGTAGTTCAATGAGTATTTCTGGCCATTGCGCGTTGCATGTGAAAGTAACAAAAAATGTTGGCTTTCCATACTTTCGTACTATGGCCATAGCATCCTGATAGTGCTTGGCCATGAAGCGTGGTCCACCAGTGAAGGACGATGGGAGAATGATGCGACGCCCAGCACGTGCTGCATCATCTTCATGGATGGCATCCTGGAGTCCCTTGTAGAGGTCTGCGCGCAATTCTTTTTGATGGTATCGAATGAAGTTGAGTCTGCCTAACTCTACCTTTGCCCACATGTCCACGATGTATTGCTGGAATAGTCTGTTGCTTGAGTGCAGGAGACTGTGGTGTTGGGTTCTCTGCATGAGTCTGTATGCATAGAACTGTAGAGCAGTCACTTGGTGTTGATTGTGTTTGATGCCTAGGTGAAATCCATCTGTGCCATATGGAAATAGCAAAGGATAGGAGAGGGGGTCATAACTACGATGAGTGTCAGTGAAGCTTTGGAGATTGTTCTGTTTGTGTGTTGAAGCTTGTGCAGCACATACTATAGCTCGTTTCTGGGCTGTTTTTCGTTCATTTGGTAGAAGAACTGCTATCTCACTGCTGCTTGGTAGGTTGTAGCGTCCTTTGTGTTCTGTTTCAGGCTTCTTGTCTGCATGGATAGTTATCAGGACATCCTTAGGAAGCTGATCTGTCTGCATTATTTGGTGGATGCTTTGGAACGATCGAAGGTATGAGTTGCATTGTGGTAGAGTCCCTTGAAGTATTCTGAAGACCTCTCTATCTTTGTCTTGTTCTTTAGCATCTGTGCTGAACATTTCCAGTCTCCTCTGCACCTGATATTCTGGATCAAAGAAATATGTCTGTAGAGATACTGGTGCAGTGTTGTCACAAGGTAGGAGAGGTCCCATCATTCGGAAAACTTGACCATGAATGCGGAAGTTGGCAGCACCAGGCGAGATGGTGGCATTTGTGGACTTCATGGTGGCCATAGACATGCCACAATTGAATTTACGAATATGTTTCTGAAAATGATGTGCGGTTGCGGTTGATCCAAAATATAATCCATGGAGATCTTGTGGAGGTTTTGGTATTTCTGATATGTTGATCTTACCAGACAGACAACACAGTCCAAATTGTGGACATTGTTGAGAAGACTTCGTCAAACGTTCAGTTAGGTACATGAAGGAGCCACAATGTGTGCATCTTACTGACTTTTGTCCACAGGTGTACTGCGAGACAGCAGGAGGGCCTTTGTGATGCATTGCGTCTAGATTGCATGTTCGTCCTGCCTTCAGTCTGGGTTGCCTATGCTGTTGTTGTTGTTGTAGTAGCTGATTGATTTCCTTGCTTGCATCTTGTCTTCTTCTGTTTGGAGTCTGTTGTTCTTCATGTAGTCCAGTTTGTTTGCTTTGTTTAATTTTGTCTCGCTGCTGTTTTTTTTGCATCTTATCTTTCTTCCTGAGGGCATTCTGTTTCTCTGGCGTTTGATGCTTCCGTTCTCTTCTTTTTTGTTCCTTTTTTGTGTGTCTCTTGTCAGATGCATTTTTAATGCAAGGCGATGTTTCATCTTTTAATCTTTTCTGATCTCTTTTTTGCATCTTATTTTTCTTCCTGAGTGCATTCTGTTTCTCTGGTGTTTGATGCTTCCGTTCTCTTCTTTTTTGTTCCTTTTTTTTGTGTCTCTTGTCAGATGCATTTGTTTCGTTTTTTAATCTTTTTCGCTGCTGTTTTTTTTGCATGTTATCTTTCTTCCTGAGGGCATTCTGTTTCTCTGGTGTTTGATGCTTTCGTTCTCTTCTTTTTTGTTCCTTCTTTGAGTTTTTCTTGTCAGATGCATTTTTTGTGCAAGGCGATGTTTCACCTTTGCATCTTTTTTGCTTTCTTTTTCGTAATTTGTCCTTTTCTCGCAGTGCTATTTGTTTATCTAGTGTGATTTGTTTGGTCTGTCTTAGTTTTACCTTGTCAACGTGGAGTTGATTTGTATTTGAAATGTTGTCTGTATGTGAATAAAATCTTTTCACATTGCTAATGGGATAGGAAGTTGTTGGGTTTTTCCTTTTGATTGATATGTCTTTGGAACATTGAGGAATGTTGTCATCCAATTCTTGGTTTTGAACAATGTTATTGTGTTCTGGTCCTGGATCATGTTGGACAGATGTAGCATTGTTAGTAGGAAACAATTTCATCAAGTTTTTCCTTTTGCTTGATAAGTCTTTGGAACATTGAGGAATGTTGTCATGTGATTCTTGGTTTTGAGCAACGTAGTTGTGTTCTGGTCCTGGATCATGTTGGACAGATGTAGCATTGTTAGTAGGATACAAATTCATCACTGTTTTCCTTTTGCTTGATAAGTCCTTGGAACATTGAGAAATGTTGTCATGTGATTCTTGGTTTTGAGCAATGTTGTTGTGTTCTGGTCCTGGATCATGTTGGACAGATGGCATGCATGTCCATGAAGAATTGATTGCATGTTGCTCAGGTAAAACCAGTTCACGTTGGAATGGCCTTATGTTAAGATGATCAGTATAGATAATGATTGAAGTGAACAGGAAAATACAATACAGTAACACAGTATGCATAATGGGGAAAATCAATGACATGTAATATAGTTAGAAAGTGATTCATCATGAATATCCAAGAGATGCTTCTGTTCTTGCTTGAATTTCCATTTTGGGATCCATTTGTAGCATAGATGGAGGCTGTTGAAAAAACAAATTTAGATTAGTCATATTTGTTGAATCATTCATACAATGCAGTCTTCAAATAATTAAGCATACATTTAGCTGCAGATGACAAATCATTGCTATTGGAACTTTTTTCTTTCAAAATTATGTTATTTTGTAGTATGTCTGTATAAGCTATGATCAAATAGCCTAGGTTTACATATGGAACTCATAGAAGATGGTTTTATTTAAAACACATTGAATTGCAATTTATTCTCGGTATTCTTGTTCTAAAAATACACGGGGGCGGCGGGCGAATTCGCCCCCGAAAAACAAAATATATATATATTTTCTGGATTTTTTGTGGGATTTTTCTGTTTGGATTGTGATGAAATGCTTATAAAATGATCACTTACAGCATTATAGCTTATTAGTAGCCCCAGAATGTCGAAAAAGAGCCCAGAAATTTGTAGCCTCAAAAGTTGGAAATGTAGCCCCTGAAATAAAAATATTAATTTTTTTGCTGCTTGAGATGTGGGATTTTTCTGTTTGGATTGTGATCAAATGCTTATAAAATGATCACTTACAGCATTATAGCTTATTAGTAGCCCCTGATATTAAAAAAAGAGCCCGGAAATTTGTAGCCCATTATGTTGCATGCTAAATGTGTGCCATATTGTGTGGCAACTGCACGTTTGTCTGAGATTAGGAATATGGGCTTCTTTTTAAACAATTGGTATTAATTTTTTGGAACTTACCAAAATACTGGAATCGGTCAACAATGGAGAATGGGCAGAAGTGATGATCAGACCTCTAACTGGTTGTAGCGAGCAACAGCTAAAGTAAATGTCACAAACAAATAAAAGTCAGTAGGGCCCAACTGATATAAATGTTGTTCAGTTAAGTGTATGTCAGGCCAGGCAGACATATATTTATTTAGGTTTTCTTTTTGTTGACTTCAGCTCTCTATGCTTAATGACTTTCAGAAGCATAATCACGATCAGCACCTGTGTTTTCCCTTATTTTGTGGTTGTTACAAATGAATTGCAAATAATTGATTCGCGAATATCAGCATACAGAGACTGGGCAGTATTAATGGAGACTGGATTGATGGTCACACCTAAAACTGGTAACGATGTGGCTGTACATTATCATGAAATAAAAACATAATTCATAAATCAACCATATTCTCAAAACTGAATTACAAATTATCAAACACTATTAATGGAAATTAATGATACATCACTGGTGTCTTTTTTGAAACCCTTTAGAATCAAACCTTTTCAACATGGTAATACGGGGCGAATTTGCCCGCTGCCCTTGTTTTATTTCTTCCCTGTGTTAATTTTTTCATAAATAATATTTACACACCAAATTAGCATATTCTGAGCAATATTTAGTGATTTACAGACGAAAAGGATATTTCCACATAAAATTGCATAATTAATTGGAAATTTATTAGCACATTCTGAGCATTATTTAGTGATTTACAGACAAAAAGGATATTCCTGCATAGATTTGCACAATTAATTGAAAATTAAATGTTTTTCTAAAAAATATCAATGCAATCTTGTAGATTATAATTAATTGGAAATTTAATGTTTTTCTAAAAAATATCAATGCAATCTTGTAGATTATGTTGCATGGTAAATGTGTGCCATATTGTGTGGCAACTGCATGTTTGTCTGGTGATTAGGAATATAATAATAGTGGATACTTATTCAGCAAATATGGGCTTTTTTTTAAACAATTGGTATTCATTTTTTGGAACTTACCAAAATACTGGAATCGGAGAATAGGCAGAAGTGATGGCACCTTCACTATAGTATGATGTTCTGATGATCAGACCTCTAACTGGTTGTAGTGTAGCAACAGCTAAAGTAAAAGTCACAAACAAATAAAAGTCAGTTGGGCCTAACTGATATAAAAGGTTATCAGTTAAGTGTACGTCAGGCCAGGCAGACACATCTTTATTTGGGGCTTTATTTGTTGTTGTTGACTTCATGAAAATAGCTCTCTAATTTTGTTTTACTTTTTAACTGTATAAACGCAATTTTCATGGGAATGCTTAATGACTTTCAGAAGCCTAATCTCAATCAGCACCTGTGTTTTCCCTTATTTTGTGGTTGTTACAAATTAAAACCAAATAATTGATTTTCACTTCTTTATTGATGACAAAACCATGAGCCAAAATGTGCATATCAGCAAAATATTAGAATGGAAGTAAATATAGTTTTTCTAACAATAGTATTACCAAAACAAAATTTATTTCTCATGTAATGTTTTACAATAATTTGCCATTAGCAAAAAAAGATTTATGCACGCTTATTCCAAATTGTTACACTGATGAAGATAATCCAGAAAAAATCAATAGGATTTGAAATAGAGCCAATTGTTTTTTTTGAGTTCATGTCCACTTTTTCGTGGAATTGCCCATATGAATTGTGGATCATATAAATATATAAACGAAAGTTTTTTTGCATTTGCTGGTAAATTGAAAAACAGGTTAGCGAAATAAATGAAATATAATCACAAGGTTGAATTATAAACTTACCATGCAGACATATGAGGAATCATTGATTGCACTGAAATCTGGTAATTCATAAACAGGACCAAGCCATATTGACAGATGTGCTCAGAAATCTGAAGCTGTGGAGAAATAGAACACAGAAATTTTTAATTTGATTTAAGTTGAGAGAGTAAAATTTTTACAACAATTTCAAATTGTTTCACCGATGGTCTACGACACAAACGGTATAGCCTGCTGGTGGTCTACGACTACGTACTCAATGTTAAATCAGCAATTTATGCCACATCGACTGAAGTACTACATGATTATCAATTGAACACTGAATAAAAGAATCATCAGTAAGGAAAAAGGACTGGAAATAAAAAAAAAATTTTCCTAATCCTACACTCCGCATTTGCAGTAAAATTTTTACAACAATTTCAAATTGTTTCACCGATGGTCTACGACACAAAGGATATAGCCTGCTGGTGGTCTACGAATACGTACTGAACGTTAAATCAGCAATTTATTCCACATCGACTGAAGTATAGCATGGGGTTGTAATACCGAACGGGTTGTATTACCGTACATGCAAATTCCAATAGGAAAAACGTTCGAATTTTGAAAGTTGAATTTGAAAGTCGGCATTAACGAAGGATAATAAATTGATGTTTAGCAAACATTTTCCACCATTTCCCGAAGAAAATAAGCGCCCTGAGGCGTTATACGCGCGTTTTGCCGCGCACCAGTGGCAGCGCGCATGTCAATGACATTCCCATTAGTCCAGCAGGACTAAAGGTAGAGACATTTACATTAACATTTGGACTTTTTCTTTAACATGCCATGGCATGTTAAAGAAAAAGTCCAAATGTTAATGTAAATGTCTCTACCTTTAGTCCTGCTGGACTACATTCCCATGCAAAACATTCAAGTTTGGTGCGTCCGGTTAATACAACCCGGTTTGTGCGCTACAAAAAAATCTGCTTTCTTGAAAGGGTGCCGTAAAAGTTCAATTTGCGTATGTTTGCCGCTTTTTTCTACGAAATAAGTTATCAATTCTTTATCTTGAGAATATATAGATCACTTATTTGCGTTTTATTCATATCTCTGTTCTTCATGTTGATCGTTTTCATGGCGTAAATAAATGGTATCCGGTAATAGGACCTGATGTTATACTACATGATTAACAATTGAACACTGAACTGAATAATAATAAGAAGCATCAGAGTAAGGTCTAAGGAAAAAGGACTGGAAATAATTGTTGTTTTTTTCCTAATCCTACACTCTGCATTTGCAGTGTTCATGAATTGAACACTGTTTTATGAAGCATCGCCATCCGTAAGGAAAAAGGACTGGAAATAATCTTTTACTTAGTTTTAAAAACTCATCAGCGCAGTGTTGGTAAACAAACCTCAAAGTCAAACCACGTGCGTCGCGCTTTTCAGTACCGTCCATCAACAATGCACAGCATGCACGTTATGTACGCTGTATCGGTACAGCAATTTTCAAAAAGTGAATCGCAAAAAAGTAATCAAAATACACATTATCTTAACCCACTGCACACACAAAAACAAAACTATGTATATGTTAATACACCATTCAAGACATCAGTGCTGTAAACGTTTCTAAAATATAGGGTATTAATCGATCAACTCGGATTTATATTCAGAATCAGAAGCTTTCTTGTACGGGATATAATGCGTACCGTACCTCTACCACAATTTAACAGCTCCGTTTTTCACGTGCAAGCCCTGGCATTTAAGTTATTTTATTACTTTAATATGAACAATTAAACATTTTGTTAATATTGGAATTGACATACATTGATGATATGACAGACTTACCTTGAATTTGAGTGATGAAGGCCCAGCAAATGTCTTCGATATCGACTCGACGAACCGAAAATGCAGCCGATTGACATCACAGTTGCATCGATGTTTGGCAGGTATGGTACGGTATACCGTACGCGTGTCTAGTACGCAATATATGCAGCTGTGTACATATTTGTAATGTACCAGTGCAGGTACGGTATAGGTACAGTGCGGTATGGGTGAGCTGAGCTGTCAAATTTGTTCTATGATTCGTTCTACGTTTGAGGTATCACTTTGGTTGATAAAACGCACTATCGGTTTGTTTGTCGCACGCACGTAATGGGCCGAGAGAAGCTGCATTGCGATTTTACTGACCAGACGCGGCTTGAAACTGCAATCTGGACAAATCATGGCGACCGACACATTTTGGCGACGGAAAAATATTGGCGACCGACAAAAACACCGTCCTCCTATTATAATATAGATATTACCACTACTTCTAAATACTGTTACTACTGCTATATAACTATTACCACTACTTCTACTACTTCTACTACTACTACTACTACTACTACTACTACTACTACTACTACTACTACTACTACTACTACTACTACTACTACTACTATACTACTACTACTACTACTATACTTCTATTACTACTACTACTACTACTACTACTACTACTACTACTACTACTACTACTACTACTACTACTGCTACTACCTTTACTACTATACAACTACTACTACTTCTACCACCACCACCACTACCATTACCACCACTTCCACCTCCACCTCCACCACCACCACCACCACCACCACCACCACTTCCACCACTACTACCATCACAAATATTTGTGTTCCTTTCATAAGTTGTATATAGAAAATAATACAGTGTGGTATTCACATATATTCCTCCTAAATCATGGTTTTGTCTTTGGTGATATTCAAATGTGAACATTGTAGATTCGTTCAGTTAGTAAAGAATATTTCACTGACAGACTGACAATATTAAAGGGATAGTTGAGTTTTGGCCGAACTTAATTTTAGTAACCAACCCCTGCACCGTTGCGGTACAAACTAATAGTTATAACTTCACTATGGTCGAGGTATACACAATTACAACCGACTTAGTAAAAACCCTGTTATTCAAAAAGAGCCGCTACAACTCAAGAGGGCACTCTCTAAAAACTCATCGGTTTTAACCATTTTTCATACAAAAGGGTGGATGTGTTTTTTTTTTTTATAATGATTAAATAGAGCCATCATCAACACTATTTAAAAACCGATTTTGATTTTATTCAAAGAAGTCTATAAGCATTTTTTGTCTTTTTCTAAAAAGTCCAAATGTCCCCCGGCAGGGTAGACTTATAAATAAAATATTTTGAAATCAAATTTTACAACTATGAGAGCATTTAAAATTTATTCAATGAACTTTCAAATGGAATTAAATCCAACCAATTTAGTGTCAAGGGGCATTTCAAGAAGTACCAATACTCAAGTGAACCTTTAACAGATCAAAATACTGAAAAACCCCAATCATTAAACATTTACAAAAATAAATGAATTAGTGAGGAGTTTAGTTGTATTTTGAGTACTATATACATTTGATGTGAAATGTTGTTCAGATACATTGTCATCAAGAATAGACACACATTTGTGTGGAATATCTTCTCAATAATTTTCAGCCAAATATATAACAAACTTTAAAAATATGTTTTTCAAATATAATGATACATATTCAAATCACTTATACATCAATATGTATCCTTTTCTTAATGGGTAATTACTTTTTTGAAGAAAGACAAAACCAGACTTCTTTTTTTATTGATTGTAAATGGAACAAATCATATACATGTACAGCTATTTAATTATAATAATAATATACTAGGTGTAACAAAATAACTGTTATGTTTTTAATCTGTAATAACTCAGTCGCTTATGAATGAAATTAAATCAAAACTTCAGACAATGTAAAGGGATACTGTCAAATTTCCTGTGCCAAGTTTTATCAGATTTCAACTAGAGAAAGGGGGGCTATTGTCAATAAAAAAAAAAAATGGGTTAGAATCTGAGACCGTCTTCCCAATGCACCCATAGATAAAGAAATATATCCCATTCATTGATGCATTCAATTTCAAGGAGTAAACAACAATTTGGTTGGGATGCATCCCTTAAGCGGTGGTCACAACCCGCCGTACTTGCAAGTGCGTGCTTGCAACCGCTCACGGCCAGGCGTGGGGTGCGGGCCACGCACTTACACCGTGCGTTGACGGTACTCCCTCCCTGCTCTTGCCACTCCCTCCCCACGTTTTCAGAAAAACGTAGCAATCGTGGCATCCCCAAAAAACGTACGGACTAAAAACACGCACGGTGGGTTGTGACCAGGGCTTTACAAAAGACTTGGTCAATGAGGGAACCGACACAAAAGGTGACCGCGGACAGTCATGTCTATTTCTCTGTCACGAGCCAGTACTATGTAACCAAACCTCGAACAGATGAATTTGACAATGTTCCTTTACAAGTTCTGGAATTTCGACCTGATTCCGTTCATAAGCAACTGAGTTATTACGGATTAAAAACATAACAGGTTTTTTGTAACACTACTTTTTAAATTGACAATAGCCACCCTTTCTCTAGTTGAAATCTGATAAAACTTGGCACAGGAAATTTGACAGTATTCCTTTACATTGTCTAAAGTTTTGATCTAATTTCATTCATAAGCGACTGAGTTATTACGGATTAATAACATAACAGTTATTTTGTTACACCTAGTACAAAATGTATATAGCGCTAAATACACTGTTTCTTGTCATTTCTATTATATAAAAAGACTTTCAAAAATACTATGTGCTATATTATATATAGAGTACCTGCATAAAGAGAGTAGCGACATCTATTGTTCACAAAATGGATACAAAATGGCGAAAGGAATTTAAACCACTGCATGCTCAAAGAGGTTCAGTCATAGTTTAGCGCATTGTTGAACTCAGCATTCCTGTATGCAGTAACTTAAAACAGCTGTCGCCATTTTTTTATCCATTTGTGCACACCAGTTGTCGCTACTCTCTTTATGCAGGTACTCTAATTATATAGGGAAAACTGTGTTTGTATTCTCACCTGAGTTTGTAGAAGACTTTATATATACAAATTCACTCCATGCAATAAAACAAAAACATGAATTATTGCTGTCCTTCCAAACGTGCACAAGTTCAGTATTGCAGAGCTCTTTGAGTTACTGTTACACTAACAATCCATATTCACATCGTCCACAAACTGTCTGTAGACTTGGGTTCTCAGTGCAAGCCTACTCTTTCAGGTTAAAGAAACAAACATTGTTGCATGGCAAAATGAACGTCAGAATTTCGGCTGAGAAATATTTTAAAACTCGATCTTCACTGAAATGATGCTGTAGAACTTTGATGAGCTTTATTCTATGGCGACCAAAACATACTATTAATGATTCCAACAGACGCGCCCTGTTTCTAGACATTGACGTCAGTACAACCAACCGTTTTTATTCTGAACAATAGTTATTACTCTATTTCGATAGTGGTGTAAGTGTAAGTGTAAGGGTAGCCAGTAAGATAGAGAGAAATGGAAGGGGGGGGGGGGGAGAGGGTGCTAATATTGGATCCAAGATTTTCCCCATAGTTGAGGAGGGGGGGGGGGGGGGGGGGGGGAGTTGGGTCATGACTATTGCATTATGTATGTCTTTATTGATTTGGGGATCATGGAGGGGGGGGGGATATCCTTTACACCCTATCTCCGCCACTCTTTCAATAATGGGGAATTCCATGTTCCTATTTATAACTGGTCTTTGTACCGTGCCCATCGATCCTGATATCTATTGAATTGATTGCACAGCTAGATTCTTTTGCTCTAGAGATCGTACCTCAAACAATAGACCACATGTAACACGTTGTCTTCGAGCGCTTGGTTTTCTATCGATCAACTTCATGTTAATGACCTAATCTGGGAAGTAAGCGGTTAAACTTTTTTTTACAATGTTTGATTTGTAATTTTGTTGTATCACTTGTTTTTTTATGGTTGAATAAACTGAAATGAAACAAAACTTGATTTACACATTTATTTAGCAAGCAGATGCAGAGTTTCTCATGAATATTTTTTTCTCTCAATAATATTGTAACACTCCGGAAATCCATATTGGTTTGGAGAAACAGTACATATAGCTCTGAGAATCATTACTGATGAGATATCAGTAGTAATACTAATGAATTATTATTTAACTGTGTAGTATTTATTTCATATGATTTATTTGTGGTAGTGATGGAATAAAGGTAATTTTCAAAGCATGTATAACATAAATGTGCAAATAATACATTATTGCAATCTGTGAACTCATATAAGTCCATACAGAATTATTTGTTTATTTATAACATTGAGAAGAAAAAAAATCTCAACACAAGCATCTTCAGTGAAATCTAATTAAAAGTCACCTCAATGAATTCCCCCCTTTTCTCTGCAGATCTACCTGCTGATGCGAATGGTGCTGAGGCGTTTTGCGGACACCCTTTTCCTTTTTATCCTGACACTAATATTACTGAACTTTTAAAAAGGCACCTAAAAGCATTTCTACGTAACCCTCTGACGTTGCACTTTACTTTACCTGCAGATGCAAATGGTGCCCAAGCTTATCCTGTTATTTTTACCCTTATACCTAATTAAATTGAAAATGAAATGAAAAAGCGTCTCATTTATTGTTCTTTTTAATCCCTTCCCTGCAGATCTACCTGCAGATGCGAATGGTGCCCGAGGTGTTCGGGAACACCCTTCTCCGGCCGTTCCTCCAGGTGGCCGGGATCATGACGGCCATCTTGGTCAGTCTGTCCAGAGTCTCGGACTACAAGCACCACTGGAGCGACGTCTTTGCGGGAAGTGCGCTGGGCTTGGTGGTCGCCATCTTGGTGGTGAGTAGAAGACGTGACTCTGGTTTCTTAACATGGTCCCTACAAGATTCTGAAATCCCAAAGATATTGAATCCCCAAAGATATTGAAAAGGATTGTGGTAGGATTGAACTATGTGCAGTCTCGGGGGACTACATCACAGGTCTATTAAAGGGAAGGGTAGGGTGGTAGGAGGTGGAAGATTTTGTTTGTGGTCAATTTTGAAGTTGGGGAAATGTAAGTTTCAGGCATTAGTCAAGACCCAATGGGTGTATAGTTTAGTCATGTGACCCAAAACCGATGTACTCATATAAATTGTAAAAATCAGTACAATTGTCATAACATAGGCATTAACTTTGATTACATTTTGTTTCATTTTCTGTCCAGGCCGTATTCATCAGCGATCTCTTCAAGGTGCACGTACCGCGCGAGGCGAACATCGAGAAGGCTGAATCGATGCCCCTCTACGGATCAGGATCAGTCGCTAGCGAGCAGCTCAGTGGGGATAGCAAGGATCACGCCAACAACGACATCAGGCATCCGACGCTGTGACATTCCTTGTCACGCCCCGTCACAAAATCATTGACACTTGTCATACACTGTGAGACAGTGCTATGTGACTGACATTAAATGTGACAGTGTGACACACCTTGTCACATCTTTGTTGACCACGCCAGCAACGACATAAGACATCTGACACTGTGACACGCCCTGTCACATCCTGTTACACGTTCGTTGATAAGCAACATACACTGTGAGACAGTGCTATGTGACATACACTGTGATGCCGCGTTATGCTACACATCTCGTCACACCACGCCAACATCGATATAAGACACCCAACAGTGTGACACGCCTCGTCACACCCATCACATGCTTGTTGACATGCGGCATATATGCTATATGCTGTGAAACATCCCATCATGCTCTCTGTGATGTGCAGCATACTCTGTGACACAGTGATATATATGCGACGTACGCTGTTACACAGTGATACAATGTGACACAATGATATGTCATTTACCCTGTGATATTATTTGTCACACCTATTCCTTTTTTTATTGACCATCTACATACCCTAAGATGAGACAGTGATGCGAAAGTTACACTGTGATACAACTCGTCACACACTCACTGACATAGTAAGATATCAGGTCACAATCTCTGTGACATATCTCGTAAACAGGCAAACGACATCTTGTTATGCAAGTTGTGTGACAATCAGTGACATGCGGCAAATTTAATGAACAAACCAATATAACAAAACTTCCTGTTAATACTTAATGCATAACAGATGGTCGCTCAGTCACTTTTTGTACTTCAGGGATAACAGTGTTGATTTATCATTCTTTTACTTTTGATAAATATCCCCTAATTATGAATAATTATACCAATATCATACCAAATCGACCTACGCCCTTCTCACTGATATAGCCAAAATGTAATTTGTATCTATTTCATCACCACCAGTATTTTTAATTGTTATTTTATTTCCTGTTGTTTATAATGCCTTCAGGTTTGTAAATGTTCAGTTGATGTTTGTCTGTTATATTTGGTGGAAATGCAAAACGGTAGTGGAGTTTAAATTAATACAGATATGTTTTTATAGTCCACAGATATATTGCTGGGGATGTGAAGTAGGCATTATGATTTTATAATGACAATATTTGAATATCACTTTGAATGTCACTTTTAGCTCGGAGGCTAAAAGGGAGAAGATTTGGAACGTTGGAACCTAGACTACGACATATAACATACCAGATGTTAACTTTGTTGTTGGGAACATCATGGAATATTTCCTCAGTATTTTAAAATCATACTTTGGGATGACAATAAGTCTTGAGATGTGTAATCTTCCCTCAATATAATTTCAAATCCCTGACATCACTATACATGTACCTAAATGCATCTCAATTTAGTCAACCTTTTTGTTACCCTATGCAAAGTTCACCTAATATTGAACGATGAATTAATATTTGGTGCTCGAATACCAGATTGGAAAATATTTAAGCAAAATTTAATATTTATTTTGCTATGTCACTCTTTTTATTAATATTGTATTAAGTAGGTTATTAACAAGTGATTGCTCTGCCCATCAAGCATTGATGCCAACACTTATGTTAATGTTCAGAGTGTCCTTAAATGAACTGACAAATGATGTCAAGTTATAGTAAGATATAATTTTAGCGTATTACATGCAAATTTTAGTTTTTTATATGCCATCAATGCTCCGTATTTTCTCGGCATATGAATCTTTAAAAAAAAAAATCAGCAATTGAAGTTACTTTTAATTAATGTGGTGACTACTTTATGCAGCATTATGCAACTCTGTTATATTAAGGAGTGACATTTAAATTGTGTATGTACAGTATGTATAATTTGTGTTCCTATTTATAAGGAAAAATTATTATTCAAACGGTAAACAAAATACAAAAAAGTATCATCTGACCAAATGTTTATGTTACGGTGAGAATCAAATGCAAGAGACTGTTTGGAGATCATTATGATGGACTCTATGATAATATAGTGATGTATTGCCATTCAGTTGGTTAATTCATGTATAATTTGTTTTCTTGTTTGTAAGAAGAATAGTATTAAAGTGGAACAAATTTAATATTTATCAGCTGACCAAACTTTTGTATTATAATCATGGAAGTTAAAGACTGTTGGAAAATCATCATATGATGAACTCTGTGATAGTGAGGAAATGTTTGTGTTCCTATTTATAACAAATTATTAGAATGAACAAAATTGTAATGCTTATCATCTGACTAAATGGTTGTATGAGGATGAAAATGAAAAGCTATAAAGGACTGCTAGAAAATCAAAATGAAGGTGCTTTTTAAAACAAAAACAATTACAGCTGACTGTATTCATTTTAGACATTAGACTCAAAAGTTATCACAATGTGAACAGAGGTACCTGTATGAACACAAGGTTTTGATATAATGGAGCTTCATGGTAACTTTTTATGACCCACTGAACTGATAACTCATGGAAGGAGCTAAGTGAGCTATGGATGTTAAAGGATGTTGAAGCTGGATAGCCTGTCATGTTTTATGAGACGTTTTACTTGATTGTTATAATTGTATTTATTTATTTATTCATCTTTTTAAAGGGGGGATGGGCATCCAAAAGACGCAGCAATGAGTCCATTGTCTGATCAAAATCGCAGCAAATGAAAAAAGCAGGGCTCCACACTTACCTTTTTTTTATCAGTGGCCCGGTCGGGCCAGTGAAATAATTTCTTCCCCTTATCTGTTGGCCCGAAAGAAAAAATTTACTGGCCCGAAAATTGCATTTCATGAGTAAACTTTTTACTATTCAAAATATCACTCTTTCCTGATCAAACATGTGATTATAGATAAGCATGACATGGAAGAAAACAAGATTTTTCTAATTTTGTCAATGTCAGGTTGAAAATCTGCTTGCCCGATCGGGCCACCAAAACATTTACCGAAGCATGAATGAGAATATCAATTCAGTAAACGTTCTTTCCATGTGTATTTAATTCAGTGGTATGAATGTACGTGTATACAAATTATTTCTTGTAACCTTCTATTTGTAAACTTTGTACATTTCAATCGACTTATCGTTTCCCTTTACAGAATAAAATTCTGTATATATATACATGTACGTATGGTGACTGTGTTCACTAACTTTTATGATATATTTGTAACATATAATTATTTGACTATATTTACATGGTATTTGTACAGTGTGTTTTAATAAGTAGCAATAATGATTAAAAGTGTCTTCATTCTTATAAAGATATATTTATCATTCTTAGGGAATAAAACGAAAAACAATACGAAAGATATTAAAGGGATAGTTGAGTATTGGTCAAACTTAACATTAGTAACCAAAACCTTCACCATTACGGTACAAACTAATAGTTATAACTTCACCATGCTCGAAAAGTATACACAATTACAAACGACAAAGTAAAACCCCTGTTATCATTCAAAAAGAGCCGTTACAACTCGAAGTGTCAAATTAACTCGGCGCGAAGCACTAGCGTTGTAGGTCCTAATACGGGACTGTATAGTGCAGTGTGCGGTAATACGGGACTGTAGTGCAGTGTGCGGTAATACTATACAGTAGTACGTGTATAGTATGTATCGCAACCATAGAAGTATGACTCCAACACTGCCGTTGACGCAAGCCCCATTCGAATTCGTACGCCTTTCGTTCACCGTCGCGCTAACACACGGAGCGACTGGTCCATGAGGCGCATATATCACTAATTTTTTGCGGAATGGAAGGACAAATCATAATCTTAATCCACCCGGTAGTTGGATCACATATTGGAGAGTAAATTGCTGGTAAGTACCGTATCATATGTATAGTTTTAAGCACAATTAGCGTGCACACAAATATTTGGTTTCAGTCCTTTATTAGGAGGACATAGAACGCTAGTGCCTCGCACTAGCGTTCTCTAAAAAGTGATACCCGGGCGTCAACCACTTTTATATGATATTTTGAAAGTAAATTTCACAACAATTAGAGCATTTGAATGGGAATTATTATTATTTCCCATGTTTTTTTCGATGATCTTTCATATGGAATTGAAATCAGCCAAATCCGTTACAATTTATGTTGGGGGGGCACTTTGGAAATTACCAAAACTCACCTTTACCTTTAACAGTGATAATTGATTTTGTTCTGTTCTTTCCCGCTATGGGTTCACGTGGAAGATTTTTATAAGATTTAACCTGTTCAAATATAGTTCGGGTTTTGGATTTTGGAAAATGCATATAACCAAATTACAATATACAGCAACAAAATAACAATTAGACACATAAAGTTCCATATGCACTTGTTAACATATTTATTTATCTTTCATGAAAAAGGCACAATAAGGATTTACAATTAAAAATTGGGTTTCATCTTAAAAGTACTTAACTAAATATTCATATAACTGAACTATAATCTGGCATGATAAGAGTAGAAACCCACACTCACCATTAATTTAAAATGACATGATTGTTTAAAATTACTCCTCATACAACTAGAAACTATATAAATGCATAACTGTTATACAATAAACAGTGAGTTTTTCTTATGAGTGTATATACTAAGCAGTATGTTGACTTAACGTTTTCAGGAAAGTACATTCATAAATTTGTAATAGCAATAAATAATATTCTTTTGTACATTATTATGTCTATACATTTTGTATGATCTATATACGTAGATCCACATTTGCAGTAATTGTTCATGTTTAGTTTATCTTATGTATTGTCTTGAAAGAACAGTAAACGTGGACCAATAAACTAAATATATTTAACATTAGAAAAAATGCCTTATTTTTCTGATTTAAAATCTAAATATTTGATTTGAAATGGTGTTTCTTCATTGTCCATTTGCTACATTCTTTAATACAGTTTATATATTGCACATTGTCACCAGCAAATCATTCTTATATTGGAAAAAGTTTAATGTCCAACCAGATGAAAAACTTAAATTTCAAAATTGTTTTTGCAAACACTAGAATATCAAACATTGGTCATTCATCACATAAATATATTTATATGATAACAATGTGGGGAAATTAGCACAAAGAAAAAGATCAATGGTCTAATATAATGCATTGATATATATATGGTCGATTCCAACGAAAAGTGTACACGGCATGTTCAGACCTATTTGATTTTTTTGAAAGGTCCTACAATCTCGATTTATTTTTGAGCAGATGCATCTTGGCGAGACCTTTCGCGCCATACAAAATTTGTGACCATTGCATTTATATTTTTTTCTACAGGAACAAAAAACATGCTATTTTTGACCACTTTTGAAAAAAATCTCTTAACGTTTTTTTGAGCGGTTAAAATCTTAGAATGAAGACTTGATACGAATTGGTTTATTTTTACATGGGAAGTTGTTGCATATGTCAGGACTCATTATATGAGTTTTTGTAAGTAACTGGCAATCATGTGATTTTTGGTGATTTTTTACCTAGTGGTAAATTTTAAGCGTTGCCTACGAATACATTTTTTAGCACTCATAACCTTATTGAAAAATTTATCACACGATTATAAATGTGTGCTCAACTTAAACCCTCATGTGTCTATTATTGAAATGCATTATCAAAAATCCTAGTGTTTTTATTGTATAGCCGTCAGAAACGTCAAAAGCTGAAAAGGCCCGTTTGGTAAACAAAATGGCATTACCTACGTATACACTTCATCATGTCGTAGCTTCAACATGTATGTAGATTAGTGAGAGATAACTTAGTAATAGATGGAATATAGCATAACGCTAATATGTGCAAGGATTTATCGTTTTCAAATAATGATTTTAGGAGATATTCAACAAAATGTGTTGCATTCGTAAGTAATTTTTAACAAATTAAACGTTACTTACGAATACAAACATGACATAGGGAGTTTGATTCCTGCACTGACATTATTTCAAACGGCAATATCACGTAGATATTTTGGCTCTTTGAAGACAATGAGCGTGTTATTGTATGAAACAAATTTCCTTTTCATGCGTTATAATGTTCATATTTTTGGGGCATTTAGATTACGAGCACACCAGGTTAAAAAAGTTACTTTTTTTGCCTCATTTAACGTTAAACGATTTTCTCCTCCTCGTTTAACAAGCGTAATCATCATATTAATACATGTATTTATGTGTATGATTCGAAGGCATCCTTTGGCAATAGATTATAATCAAAATAACGATAGTCAATGCTTTAATAAGAGCATTAATGTGGCATTTTATCATGGGGACACTCTGTATTCGTAGGTAAAATGTACTCGTAGGTAACAATACAAAAGTAAACTTTCGAATATTAAAGCCCATTTGGATGTCACAATCAACCTAATAAGTGTGCGCTTTCTAAATCCGACCAGATGCTTTCATCATCTAGAGTTTCGACTGAAAATATGATTTTTTTTTTTTTTTAAAGTTCCGAATACACAAAAATAACGATGTCATCATTGATTCTTAAATCGGTTAATAAAAAAAAATGTTTAAAAACCACATGCATCTGATGGCCCACTATCTGCATCAAGATGATCAACCCATTTGATCCAAAAGCAATTGCGGTTGTTTGAATTGCATTTTCGTATTTTTGTCTATGAAATTTTCCTTGTAAAAAACATATATCATGGAGTCTGTATCTACGTTGACGTATGCACTATGACTTTTGGCAAACAATTGAATATAAACCACATGATAAGCCGACGTAATCGATTATTTTCATTTGTATCCCAATCACACGAGAGATTGAATCTGATATGGCTCTTTATAAAGTAGGTAGAATACCGAAGAACACACCATTTGATGTCTTAATATACTATATAAAGATGGTTAGAATGAAAATGACACTTCATGTAATACATTGGCTCGATTTTATTAAATTATTTATCTCACAATACACCCTTACCCCCTCCAAAAATTTGAATAGAAAAACAATCAATATGTTTCGTCTAACTTTTAGCTATACCGTATCCCAATCGTTCTCCCATTACCTCAGATATATACTTTTTGTATCTTGGGTAGATAGAAAATTCGATTATTTTTGTAATATCGCAATTGTGTTTTAGTTAGTATATCTATAAGATGAGACAACTTATTACATTGTCTTTATTTAATATTTATATCACATATAACAAGAGCATGTACACTGAAATATTGATACGGTTAAACAGGTTATGATTGCTATAAAGATTTGTTTAACGGCCATTTTGTTGTTAAAAAGTAAAATAACGTAATTGAAAACAATGATGATGCCGTGTTGTGATGTTTTCATATGCTGCCGTTTGATTGTATTAATATTATTGCAGCCTTACATAATGTACACAGAAATCTCCAAGAATAACTTCGTTTATAATATTCTTGATAAATGTAGCATATAAAAAGATTAACCTTATATTTTAGCACTTTACAATAATATACTGTAAGTCTGTAAGACACAAAACTAGAAACAATACGAGTTAGTCTTAGAAACATTCCAATTAAATTGGAGGGTTCGAATCAAACTAAGTAAGCTGTTGGGATATGCAGGATTGGCCAATATGTTTCATTAATATTCAACCCTTTAAGAACATGATAAGAGCGCTGTATGAACTGTTTTACAGGAATCTCAAATGATCCTTTATTGCATTTATCTAACAGATAATATATTACCACTCATCGTTTGAGCAATCGTCTCAAATGTAGGTTTTTCATCCATACAGCTTATCATATCTTCTATTTTATGTGCACTCTAATGCACACCTTATACAGTGATTCACCCAAATATCATAACAAATATATGCCCTCTCTTTCTCAAATTCGTGTTTTTATATTAGCTATTTCAGGAACAGTATATATTTACAGACCATAGGTATACAAGTTGTTTTTCGTACAGTCCAAATACAGTAATTAACTTTGCCTACAACAGGTATCTTGAAATATATGAACAAAATAATGTTACCTACGAAAACACTATACTATTCGTTTCTGTATTACCCAAATGTATCGTATCCCTATAAATTCCAGATTAAAACATTTTCTTACATAATGTTTGCAATATCAATGATGTGGATATATCGATCAACATTAGGAATTCAAATAGTCAGGTTTAAATGTCCAAATGTTCACATTGAATATATATTTTGTTTTGAGGACACCACTTATAGTGTCAGTGTAAATTTTTAAGAAGTATTTTTTACACCCAATTGATTGTAAGCACATTTGTATGATCGTATCTCACTTAGAACTGACAAGGGACCCCCATATTTCCTGACAGTCACTGTGAATAAAAGGTTTTTGTTACCTACGTATAAAGTAAATTACATGTTGCCTACGAATACTTATTTTTCACGTACATTGTATATGTGTCATATTTTTGCTCACAAACCTAAATTTGATATTTTTGGAAAGGGTATTTCCCACTCTTTAAAATAGTGGAAAATAATTCTGATTCACATATTATTAAAAAAATAATGAAAAGTGATACAACCTCATGTTTTTAAGACAGGAAAATCTCAACACACTAATAAAACATTTGAACTGGAAAATTTATAACAGAGTGATGTTTAAAACACAATATGTTAATGTATTCCATGATTAGCATAATAGATGAAATAAAAGCAAATGTTTGCATGAAGCAGATGGATTTGGAGTTCCATAATCACATTTTAAAAGTAATTCATCTGCATTCGTAGGCAACGTTAGGAAATGTACCATTAACTTCTCAAGGCCATTACTTGGCCATTCGGAAAGATTAGTGATGGCACTTTTTTTCTGGTTATGGTTGACATGTCTACTTAACATGTGCAAAAGGATTAAACAATCAAAGCAGTTTGAAATTCGAACCTAAAAATCTGGCCGTGTACACTTTTCGTTGGAATCGACCATATACAGTATATACAGGGAAACCCCGTTATAACGAGCTCGCTTATAACGAGGTACCGTTTATAACGAGGAGAATCCTTTTGTCCCGATTGAAATGTTTGTTATTAATTCGGCCGTTTATAACGAGGTACCGCTTATAACGAGGTAAATTTGATAGTCCCGACTACCTCATTATAACAGGGTTTCCCTGTATATATATATATATATGTTGTAACAAAAATACTTTAAAAAAATAAATAGAATGTGTCAAATAAAAACAGTAATGAACATGAACATTTCCTTTCATAAGTTCATATCATGGTCACAATATTGTTTTGACTTGTTTACAATTTACGAAACAAATGATACATTGTCATAAAAAATTAATAGATAAAATGATTGAAATGCATATATATATACAGTAGTGTATAAATAACAAATATGAAAAAAGGAACATGATACAAAATGAAACTCAATGTATACACAATGATATAAATATTTCATAGCAATTGATATGTGGATGAAATTGATTGCAGTTTAACTATGTATCTGCAATATTGCGAATTTAATCAGTTACTTTTACAATAGTAAACCAATTGCACTACCATAGTTGCCTTGATATGCTTATAGACAGATGAAAAAAAAATACATCTAATAGAATAAAAAATACATAAAAAATACATCTAATAGAATAAAAAATACATAAAATATAAATATGATGAATAATCATAATGCAATCATGTGATGATTGTTTATTTCATTCAAACATTGCTATGCGATGACATGGTGAACTTGATACAATGAAACTCATAATTAACCAAAATGAAATAATATGTTTAAACAATTATATTGTGGATGAAATTGATAATTTCCATATTGATCTGAATTAAATAAAGAAAACAAATCTTTGTACACTTTAGTCAGTGTGTGTCTTAAAAAAGAAAGAATCTTGTGACACATTTTAGCAACATTAGTTAATATTATTCAGGAATCATAAATTAAGCAAATCTAAACTGGGTTCCAAAAGAAACTTATCAACTTTTCAGAGCGACACACATTAAAATCCAAATCATAACAATGACTCATAATTGGGAATAGACTAGCTACAATATCCCTTAGCAAGCTCATCTAAAAAAAAATTGTTTGCTTCAGTTAACAAAGAATAAAATAAGGTGAAATCGCAAGAGGTAATTTTTCAAAAATCACATAAACTGCTTGCCTTTCGGGCACAGAGCTCGGTACGGACAATAGCTAGTCTAGTGGTTACATAACCCGCTTTGAAGTTGAATGATAGACCGCCTTTCGTGGAGGTTCGCAGCGAGCAGTTTCTGTGATTTTTTTAAAGTGACCTATAGTTATTCAATCACATTTTCTCCTTTTTGGCAAAAGGAAACTTTTAATTTTTAAGATATGCTTCATTATGAGAGTGATAGCTTATCTGTGTCTAAATTTAATTCAATTTGATGCTATAGATTTTAGTGAGCGTCGCTCTGAAAACGTGATAAGTTTCTTTTGGAACCCAGTTTAGTAGTAAATATTATACACTGCCTGAATAATTTCTTTGCATTTATTCATTTATTTCAGATAAAATACAAAGGTAAAAACAGTGTAATCATATACAGGTATTTGCCTTTGAAGTAAAATTCTTGTTAATTCTTGAAAACGCAAGTTGACAATGTTAAATCGAGACAAACGAAAATATTTATATACACTACTTTAAGCATGGTAAACATACAATTCTACAATTCTAACAAAGTAAGGTTATATGTATTGGCTCATTACATTGCAAAAATAAACATAAACAACATTTGATTATGATGTATAAGTTAAAGTATATAATGTTTAATACATCTCACTCTCTATATAAATAAATCTAATATATAGATAAACAATATCAATCTGATATGTGCATTAATTTAAATAAAAACATTATTTACACATTTGTTAAGAACAGGGACACTAAAAAACTGCCACTTTAAATCAGAGATAGAATATAACTTGATATGCAAATAGTGTATAATTTGGGTTAACTCTGAATTTCTTGTATGAACAAAAAAATCTAAACTATTATAATGGGGCTTAAATCATGAACATCGCAACAATATTGTCTTCACCAGTCACCATATACATGTAACTAAAAAAGACAAAACAAAAAAGCAGGTTCGCTAACATGCATGTACAATTGTACATTGTATATTATGTATAATTATACATATTTTAATATGCTGAAAATGTTACATACTGGGTTTAGCAAAACCCTGCACTCGTCGGTAGTTCATGTTTTGAAGAAATGCAGATGATAAGTCTGCATAATCATGTATGTTAAGGAATCATGTAAGTATCAATCATATCTTTGCCAAATATTTTTGCTGAATACTCTTCTTTCTATTTTATCTCTTTTTAAAATATATGTATGCGCATTGATACTACAGTGTAAGACTGCGCTTCATAAGAAAAAGTTTCTGAAATCCCCATATACTTTTTACACAACCCACCCGGTTCCCGTAGTCAAGGGGTTAATCGCTTATCTCAAGGTTTTCAGGGAAATAATATGCATAATATAACTGGTCCACGAGTATTCACTGGTACTTTTGGAGAATTTGATCAAGGGTCATTTTCATTTCCTCCACTTTTGAGTGTCGTCTTTGAGGTGAAGATTGTCTCTCAGTTATTGTAGAGATACAAGATGCGGTCGGGAAAACTACACTGTCCATATCCCCCTTCAAGTCTTCTACTTCTGAGTTTAGCCATTGAGGTGGATTTTGTCCTTCATTTATTGTGGAGCTACGAGATGCGGTCGGGAATGCTGCATTGTCCCTATCCCTCTTCAAATCTTCCTCTTCTGGGTTTTGTTGTTGAGGTGGATTTTGTCTCTCATGTATTGATGAACTACAAGATGGAGTTTGGAATGCTGCATTATCCCTATCTTCCAGTGAGTCTGTTAAATCTATAACCTCATCTTTAGGTTTGCCCTCCTCTGGGAAACATTGTCCCATCTGATTGCCTCTATTTTGTTCCTTTTGTTCATGTGACACGGAGCTGTATCCATCCCCATTAATATTTGAGTCCTGTTTATTCAAAGGCCTCTCAGGAAAATTTGGCCCCAATTGATATGCATATGTACTATTCTGTACGCAAATGTTTTGTTTCCTTTGTCCTTTGATTTTACCTTGAGTATGTGCAGAAGTTTGTCTCTTTGTAGCGCCCTTTTGTTTTGATACATTTGGGAGATGTGAGTTGCCAACCGTTTGAGATAGTGGTTCCATAACTTTGGTGACTGTTTGCAAACTGTTTTGTGGAGGTAGAATGTGACTAGTCTGTCTTTGAACTGGCTTTGTTGTATGACCCTGTGTCATTACAGTGGATGTTATTGGCCTTTGCGGTATACCTAATGTCTTTGATGCTTGTTGTGGGGAAGGACTTGCAGAGCTTCTGCCATTTATTTGTGGGCTTTGTGATGCTTCTGCTTGGACATTGGTTCTTTTAACACTCGAAAGGTTTGTAACATTTCCTGGACATCGATTTGAACTTTGGTGATCGATGCTCATTCTTGTGGGAGTTTCTCTTGCCTTTTTGTTCAAATTTGTGTTTATTAGGGGGCTGGACACTGCAGGATGGATGTGTTTCTGTTTGGCTTTTGGATGACATTGTCCATCTAAAGAAAGTTGTTTGGATACCAGGCCAACATTTGTTTTCTGAGTATGCAATCTCGAATAAGCCTGTGGGGTAGTTTGATTTGTTATGGGTGGTGCCACAGGTTCATTGGATTGGCCTTCATGTGTGTCTGTTTGGCACAAATTTGCATCACTGGCGTGTTGTCTTATGACTTCTGGTAGCTGAGAGTAATGCACAGTGGTCACTTGAGATGCTTCATAGTGTGATTGGGCTACATATATACTTAGATCAGCGTGGGCTCTTTGTTTTCCTTGTAACATAGGCCTTTGACAGTATTGTGGTTGCCAAGCAGTGCTTACTTTTGAATGGACACTTGGTGTTGTTGATTTTAGAGGGCTAGACCTCAAGTGTTTGGCACCTGGAGGTATATTTTCTGTACGGAGCTTTTGTATCCTTTGCAAATTTTGCAAGGTTTTTGCATTTGATGCTGGTGTTTGCTGTGGAATGGCACCTATGGATGTTTTGCCAAGTGTGTGTTGATTTCTGACTGCCTTTATCTCGTTTTTACCTTGATTCCCATTTTTGGCAATGTGGTATTCTCCATGATTACTGACTTGAGACTTGATGTTTGTTGGTATGTTGATGAATTCTGTCGGTCTGGCTGTTTCCCTAGGCTTTTCTAGAGGGGACGTCATTCCTGGAGGGATTTTTTGAGATAGTAATTCTTCATTGCCAGTTATTTGATCACTAGTTTGAAGCACAACTGTACCTTTGATATTTTGTTGTCTTTGTAAATCAGTGGTTTGCACTCGATCTGTGATTTTACTATCATGTCTGGAACCCAACCTACCCTGTGCATTAATTTCCAGAACCCTCCTACCTTGTTCAGAAACGCTTTTGTCGGCAGCATTCTTACGGAAAGTGGATCTTGGTTTTGGTGATTGTCTGGAAAATGTGGGTGGTTTGGGTTTCTGTTCTTTGGGATATTTTTTGACTGGTTGAGCTTGATTCTTAACTGTGATGGTATCTTTGTTTTGTGTTTTGTTGATGTCTTTATCATGAACTGTTTTCTGATGTTGTTGCACCTTACTTGCTGAAGGGCAACCTCCCCTTACAGCAAGGGATGTTTTTGGTGTGGTCGTGGGTTGATTCAAATTTGGTTTTGTTGGATAAGGTGTGACTGGTAAAGGTTGATTTTTTCCTAAGATGGTATCTTTGATTTGTTTTTTGGTGATGTCTTTGTCAAGCATTATTTTCTGGTGCTGTTGCACTCCACTCTTTGGAGTGTTGCCTACCCTTACAGAAAGGGGCGATTGTGGAAGATGAACATTATGCGCTGTGGAACTAGTAGAGTTCTGTACTTTGATAGATTGTACAGGTGTCGTTTGTACAGTAGGTGCTTTTGGAGTGTTGAAGGCTACATAGAGTTTAGGGGGATTTATATTTATGGACTTTCTAAGGGGTTGGAGGTTGGCATTCATATCTTCCCATCCCGTATGCAAGTTTGCAGAGGCATTTGGTAGAGGTGCACTGCTTTGCTGTTCTGGCATAGAAACAGCGTTATCCAACTTATACTTGTCTGTGTTGTTTTGTCCTGGTAAGATTAGCTCTGGCTGATCATGCAGGTTTGCCAGTTCGGAAGTGGCAATGTTCTGCAGGGTAGGTTTCTTCTTTTGTGGAGTTGCAGGCTGTCTCGTTGGTTTCTTCTTGGCACCACTTGGAGAACCGGTTAGTGGCCTTCCACAGCTTGATGGTAGATATGCAGGTTTGGAAGTGGCAATGTTCTGCAGGGTAGGTTTCTTCTTCTTTTGTAAAAATCCAGGCTGTCTCGTTGGTTTCTTCTTGGCACTGCCTGCAGAACTGGTAAGGAGCTGTCTCCAGCTGGATGGTTTCCCTTGATTTGGAGTTTCGGGAATACATGTCTGCTTCTTTCTTTCTCTCTTCTTCTTCTTAGGTGTTTTGATTGGAGAAGCATCTTTCCTGTGCATTTGATCACCAGATGGCTTTAGCTTTGCCTTCTTGCTGGGACTCAGACTGCCACTATGTGATGTAGTTTCGGGAATACCTGTCTGCTTCTTTCTTTCTCTCTTCTTCTTCTTAGGTGTTTTGATTAGAGAAGAATCTGTCATGTGCACTTGACCACCAGATGGCTTTAGCTTTGCCTTTTTGCTGGGACTCCGACTGCCACTATGTGATGTAGTTTCGGGAATACCTATCTTCTTCTTTCTTTCTCTCTTCTTCTTCTTAGGTGTTTTGATTGGAGAAGCATCTGTCATGTGCACTTGATCACCAGATGGCTTTAGCTTTGCCTTCTTGCTGCGACTCAGACTTCCATTATGTGATGTAGTTTCGGGAATACCTGTCTGCTTCTTTCTTTCTCTCTTCTTCTTCTTAGGTGTTTTGATTGGAGAAGCATCTGTCATGTGCACTTGATCACCAGATGGCTTTAGCTTTGCCTTCTTGCTGGGACTCAGACTTCCATTAGGTGATGTATTTGTTTCGTAGTCCAGTTTCCGCTTCCTGTTAGTACCACCAAGAGAGTCTCTCTTTGTCTGGGTTTCTCCATCAGGTACGTTTGCTTTCGGCGCTAGCTGCGTCTTGTGACTAGAACCAGGGATTGGAGTGGCATTTCCCCCAGATTCTGTTTCCTTTATAAGTTTGCCACAGTTTGAGTCTTTCTCTTTGGAGCCAATGATTTTGCCATCGTCCTTTAGATAGAAACAATCTGGAACCGGGGCTCTTTCTCTGATGCGCTTGATTTTATTCAGAAAACGTTTAGGATTTCTCTTGATTCTAGACTTCTTTGTAATTCTTGATGTCTCGTTTACAAAACTGTAGAATTGATTTGTTCCTTTGCAAAAGAAACTGGATGCCTTTTTCCCTACTGTTTTTTGTTTCATCTTTGACAGAAAGGTTAGTGGACTGATGATCCACTCTCTAGGTTGGCAGAAGTCTTTTTCTTCAGACAGTTTCGTGGCCATTGGCCAGCCAAGGTTCTTCCTGACAATATCCTCCACCTGGTAGTGACTGTGGTACTCGGAGCTGCCAAGGCCCAGCTCGAACCTGCAAGACTCGTCGACCTTGCACGGCATCTTGGACTGAATCTGCTTTACCCGTCGCTCGATGTTGTCTGTCTTGCCGACTTTACAGTAGCGCCATTCTCCTCCCTTCTGGTCAATTAGCTTAGTATCTGGTAGCTCGATGGGCAGGCAGTAAACCATGAGAGTCTTGCAAATCAGCATCCGTGTGTCCGGAGATGCTTCATTGAGGGTCTTGATCAGGTTGTCACAATTGCTACCTCTCCAAAACCACTTGGGGAATTCTGCTGGGTCATAGGGCAGAGATTGATTGGAGTTCTCATCCATGCTAGCTCCGATTGGTGATGCCTGCAGTAGAAGTGTAGTGGAAAGAATTTCTAGATATTGAGTTTTATACAATGGACACACACAGTTACAACACATAATTACAAACATTGCTGTTTTGTGATATTTGTTGAAGAACATTATAATATTGACCAACCTTGCAAAAACCAATGTTTTGTTCTGATATATCAAATGTTCTTTATTTCTTTTCAGATTATCCTTTCCATCAGGCCATTCATCGTCAGTGTTTTTCTTCTTCACGTACTGGGTGGTAAGTGTTTAACTTGATAATGATCTTTTACTAACATATGCTAGTATAACATCCAATGCTTGAAGAAATAATTTGTGTTTTCCAAAACACTCTAACCACCCTTCACCACTACTTTTTGTACTATCACTACAACTACTTTAACTAATACCACTACTACTTGTACTACTAAACTACAAGTACTACACTGTTAAAACACTGTGTAAAAAAACGCCGTGTAAAAATGGTTGTTGAATCTTTTTATACAACCTTAGGTGTAGCATGATTAGTTGTAGAAAGAAGGGTTGTGTAAAGCGGCCATTGTTCAAGCGTTGATTAAACGTGCTAAATCACGTGATAGTTTCGACCGCGAAATCATCGCGACAAAACCCTTTTCGTCCCTCTGCAAACCAAGCGAAACGAGATAGCGACGAGGTAGCGTGTAAAGACCGGCGCAGACAGAGCCGACTCGACCCGATCCGACTGGTTTAAATCAGGCTAGAGGTGGGCCCGGTCGGTCGGAGCAGATTTATCGCGTTGAATCGGCCCCAACTGGCATCCGACTGTCTCTCGACTGGCAAAATGTGTGTCGCGAGGCACTGAAAACTGAGCCAATCGGAATGACAACCAGTCGAGTCGGCTCTGTCTGCGCCGGGCATTAGTCTTATAACCCAAAAGTCCCTGGTTCGATTCCGACTTTGCCGTTTTATAGTACAATCATTTTTGTATTTGCTATTTCAACAACAGGGTTGTTTAAAATTTATTTTAACCAGTGGTTGTAGACATTTTTCAACAAGTTGTTAAATTTGTTTACACAGCGTTTTAACAGGGTACTTCTACCACCACCACCACCACCACTACCACTTCCACCACCACCACCTCCTCCACCACCACCACAACCACCACCACCACCACCACCACAACCACTACCACTTCCACCACCACCACCTCCTCCTCCACCACCACCACAACCACCACCACCACCACCACCACTTCCACCACTACCAGTCTACCACCACCAATACTATTGTGTTCCTTTCACACTGTATATAACAAATAATACAGTGTGGAACATTGTAGATTAGTTCACTGAGTAAAGAATATTTCACTGACTGACTGACAATAATATTTAATAATATTATTAAAGGGATAGTTATGTTTTGGTCAAACTTAATTTTAGTAACCATCCCCTGCACTATTGCGGTACAAACTAATAGGTAAACTCCACCATGCTCGAAAGGTATACACAATTACAACCGACTAAGTAAAAACCCTGTTATCATTCAAAAAGAGCCGCTACAACTCAACAGGGCGCTCTCTAAACACTCATTAGTTTTAACCATTTTTCATACAAAAGTGTGTATGTGATGTGTTTTTTTAAATAATGATTAAATAGAGCTATCATCAACAACTATTTAAAAACCTATTTTGATTTTATTCAAAGAAGTCTATAAGCATTTTTTCCCTTTTCTAGAAAGTCAAAATGTCCCCCGGCAGGGAAGACTTATAAATAAAATATTTTGAAATCAAATTTCACAACTATGAGAGCATTCGAAAGAGAATGATTCTCATTTCACATGTTTTATTCAATGAACTTTCAAATGGAATTAAATCCAACCAATTTAGTGTCAATACCAATACCCAAGTGTACTTTTAACAGAACAAAATACTTAAAAAAACAAAAAACAGATTAATTAGTAAGGAGTTTAGTTGTATTTTGAGTTCTACATTTGATGTGAAATGTTGTTCAGATACATTGTCATCAAGAATAGACACGCATTTGTCTGGAATATCTTCTCAATAATTTTCAGCCAAATATATAACAAACTTTAAAAATATGTTTTTCAAATATAATGATACATATTCAAATCACTTATAAATAAATATGTATCCTTTGCTTAATGTAATTACTTTTTTGAAGAAAGACAAAACAGACTTCTTTTTTTATTGATTGTAAATGGAACAAATCATATACAGCTATTTAATTATAATAATAATATACAAAATGTATATAGCGCTATATACACTGTTTCTTGTCATTTATATTATATAATAAGACTTTCAAAATACTATGTGCTATATTATATAGGGAAAACTGTGTTTGTATTCTCACCTGAGTTTGTAGAAGACTTTATATATATACAAATTCACTCCATGCAATGAAACAAAAACGTGAATTATTGCTGTCCTTCCAAACGTGCACAAGTTCATTATTGTAGAGCGCTTTGAGTTACTGTTACACTAACAATCCATATTCACATTGTCCACAAACTGTCTGAAGACTTGGATTCTCAGTGCAAGCCTACTCTTTCAGGTTAGAAAACAAAATTATTGCATGGCAAAATGAACGTCAGAATTTCGGCTGAGAAATATTCAAAACTCGATCTTCACTGAAGTGATGCTCCTTAAGAACTTTGATGAGCTTCATTCTATGGCGATCAAAACATACTATTAACGATTCGAACGGACGCGCGCTGTTTCTAGACTTTGATCTCAGTACAGTGCAACCGACCGTTATTACTTAATTTAGATAGTGGTGTAGTCCGTTAGATAGAGAGAAATGCAGGGGGGGGGGGGCGCTAAGTTGGCCCTAAGATTTCCCCCGTAATAGAGGGGGGGGGGGGGGGGTGTGGGTCATGACTATTGCATTATGTATGTCTTTATTGATTTGGGGCTCATGAGGTGGGGGGGGGGAGGGCAAATATCCTTTACACCCTAGCTACGCCACTGGTTACATATGGGGCTTGCCAAGATTGTGTTTATCTTTGGACATTTGAATGAGGGGAATTCCACGTTTCTATTTATAACTGGTCTCTGTACCTTGCCCATTGATCCTGATAATTATCTATGAATTAATTGCACAGCTATATTGTTTTGCTCTATCTCAATAGACCTCATATGTATAACGCATTGTCTTTGTGCACTTGGTTTACCATCGATCAACTTCATTTTAATAACCTTATCTGGGAAGTAAGCGGTTAAACTTAATTTTGATTTACATGTTTATTCAACTAGCAGATGCAGAGTTTCTCATGAATATTTTTTCTCCCAATGATATTGTAACACTCCGGAAATCCATATTGGTTTGGAGAAACAGTTACACACAGTAGCTCTGAGTATCATTACTGATGAGATATCAGTACTAATACTAATGCATTATTATTTAACTGTGAAGTATTTATTTAATACGATTTATTTGTGGTAGAGATGGAATAAAGGTCATTTTCAAAGCATGTATACAATAAATGTGCAAATAATACATTATTGCAATCTGTGAAAAATAGAAACTCATATTTATAAGTCCATAAAGAATGATTTGTTTATTTAAAACATTAACAAAAAATCTCAACACAAGCATCTTCAGTGAAATCTAATTAAAAGTCACCTTGTTGAATTCCACCCCCTTTTTCTCTGCAAATCTACCTGCTGATTCGAATGGTGCTGAGGTGTTTTAGGGACACCCTTCTCCTTTTCATCCTGACACTAATATATTACTTACATTTTTAAAAAGGCACGTAAAAGCACTAACGCACATTATAGTACATGTCATCAAGTCATAATTTCCTCTCTAGGTATGCACTAGATTGCACAGTTTAAAATCCAAAAATGCAAAAGCTCCCTACCGTGGGAGGGGGGACACCCCCCTCCCACACCCCCCCCCCCCCCCCCCCCCCCCCCCCGCTCAGTCGCTTCGCTCCCTCGCAATATCAGGTGGTGATGCGGATTTGGTTTAGCTCCCCCAAAAGTTTTCGCTCATTACGGTGAAAATTAAATGCAAGAGACTGTTTGAAGATCATTATGATGGACTCTATGCTAATAAGGTGATGTAGTGACATTCAGTTGGTTAATTCATGTATAATTTATGTTCTTGTTTGTAAGAAGAATAGTATTAAGCGGAACAAATTTAATATTTATCATCTGACCAAACTTTTGTATTATAATCTGTGATAGTGAGAAAATGTTTTTGTTCCTATTTATAATAAGAAAACAATATTATTACAATGTACAAAGTTGTAATGTGTATCATCTGACCAAATGTTTGTATTAGGTTGAAAACAAAAAGCTAAGGACTGCTAGAAATTCTTCATAAAGGTGCTTTTTAAAACTAAAACAATTACAGCTGACTGTATTCATTTTAGACATTTGACTAAGCTTTCACAATGTGAAAAGAAGTACAAATGTACTTGTATGACACAATGTTTTCATTTTATGGAGCTTTATGGTTACTTTTTATGACCAGCTGAACTGTGATAACTCATGGAAGGAGCAAAGTGAGTTCTGGATGTTTAAGGATGTTGAAGCTGGATAGCATGTCACGTTTTATGAGACATTTCACTCAATTGCTATAATTGTATTTATTTATTTAATCATCTTTTTAAAGGGGGGATGGGCATCCTGATCCAAACAATGTGTCCATTGTCTGATCAAAATCGCAGCAAATGAAAAAAAGCAGGGCTCCACACTTACCTTTTTTTTAATCAGTGGCCCGGTCGGGCCAGTGAAATAATTTCTTCCCCTTATCTGATGGCCCGAAAGAAAAATGTACTGGCCCAAAAATTATATTTCATGAGTAAACTTTTAACTTTTCAAAATATCACTCTTTCCTGATCAAACCTGTGATTATAGATATGCATGACATGGAAGAACACAAGATTTTTCTAATTTTGTCAATGTCAGGTTGATAATCTGCTTGTCCGATCGGGCCATCAAAACATTTACCGAAGCATTAATGAGAATATCAATTCAGTAAACGTTCTTTCCATGTGTATTTAATTCAGTGGTATGAATGTACGTGTATACACATTATTTCTTGTAAACTTCTGTTTGTAAACCTTGTACATTTCAATCGACTTATTGTTTTCCTTTAACAGAATAAAATTCTGTATATATACATGTATGTATGGTGACTGTGTTCACTAACTTTTATGATATATTTGACTATATTTACATGGTATTTGTACAGTGTGTTTTAATAAGTAGCAATAATGATTAAAAGTGTCTTCATTCTTATAAAGATATATTTATCATTCTTAGGGAATAAAACGGAAAAAAAATACAAAAGATATTAACAGTGATAATTGATTTTGTTCTGTTTTTTCCCGCTATGGGTTCATGTGGAAGATTTTTAAAAGATTTAATCTGTTCAAAAATAGTTAGGGTTGTGGTTTTTGGAAAACGCATATTACCAAATTAAATTATGCAGCAACATAATAAAAGTTGAGACACATTTACTTCCACATGCACTTGTCAACATATTTATTTATCTTTCATAACAAGGCACGATAATGATTTACAATTATAAATTG
>JBAMJV010000625.1:0-56525 GCA_037951105.1 Echinarachnius parma
TAACGAAACGTCGTTTCGTTAGTCATGATTCTATAGTAATGATTAAGGGATGAAAATGTTTTGTGTGTGAACACGCTGAGAGACGGCTGAAATATCCATAAATATAACAATTTGTAATAAAGCTGGGGCCCCAGGTTTATTAGAAAATTTTGAACCAGCTGTTAAAAAATTCAAAAAAATGCTTCTCTTTTCAAAAAGTTACAAAATAGGTATTTAAATAGTTGTTGGTTATTTCTCTATCTAATCACTATTTCAACAAAACATCACATGCACAATATTTTATTCAAAAATGGTTGAAACCGATGAGTGTTAAGAAGAGCGCCCTCTTATGTTTTAACGGCTCTTTTTGAATGATAACATGATCTTTACTACGTCATTTATAAGTTTTGTGTTCCTTTCTAGTTATAACTATTAGTTTGTAATGTAATGATGCAGATTTTGGTTATCAAAAATTCAGTTTCAACCAAAACTGTACTCTCCTTACCAGAACTCAACTATCCCTTTTAAAATACTCATATTGATACCTAATAATTGAAGACGGGAAAACGTTTTCCCGGGGAGTGTTTCACAAAGATCCTAAGTTGAACTTAACTCTAACTTGGACTTTAAAAGTATGGAAAGGCATTAGATTCTTTTGATTCAAATCAATAATATTTTCTATTATCAAGGAGATTTCATGTTCTTGATGCAGACATTTATGCAAATTCTGAAATTCTTACTTTTTTGCTTTTGGAGTATATTGTATTCCAAGGCTACAAATGGCTTTCATAAGTAAACCCCTCAAAAAAAGTTCGGAAACTCAACTTTGATCGATTATATTACTCTTATTGTCAAATTGTATTTTATTGATTTTAGTGTCATTAAATTGCATGATGAATTTCTCTTTAAAATGGTACATTATTTGTCATTTATTTCAAATCGGGGAATACATAGTGCGTTTCAGAATGAAGGACGGTCAGAAATCAAAATGGGCCGAGAGTATTCAGGTCGGAAATTTTACTCTTGTGTCGTATTTTGTAATGCTCAAGTTGTATCGAAGATTGTAGCGCGTTCAAATGATTTAAACCTATCAAATTTGGTATTATTCTAAAGCCCACTTGCCTATCTTTTCAATACGATTATGTCCGTAACAATGTTATTAGCAGGTTAAGTATGGTACAGCTAAATATGGGGGAGGGTCGAATATGAAATTATGCAAAATGCATTTCATTTTGTGAAATTGAAGGCGTTGCATCGAAAATCGACTATTGGAGGAGATGTTTTGAGGTTTTACATTGCATAATCATCAGTAAATTACGCATCATGTGAAAGCATGTTTATTTTTCCTTAAAAGTATGTCTCACCTGTAACAATTATGCAATTGGGGTGTGCGCAGTAAAGCCGGATATGGCGGCGCATTAATCCTATGAATTCAAGACGGTGTCTTCTTGTTTCAAGATTCCGGTAAGATATTGTTTTATTAATCATAACTCTATCATCATTACATTTTGCACTATCAGAAAGCTCATTAATTTACCTTTAATATGATATCTCAATTGCAATGATTATGCTCCATGTGTGTGTACATTACAGGAAAACTCTCAAACTTGATGTATCGAAAATGCATCACATTACCCCAAACCCTCTTTGACCGTGTAGGTATGCCCTGTTAGCATGTTATCAAACGACAAAACGTCGACCTGGCAATGTGTCTTTTTGAGCCCCACACATTTAGACGTACTACACACACCTAAATCACATAGTCATTATGAATAGGGCATTATTTGATTGACAAATTAACGCGCTTCAACATGATGGTGAATTTCATAATGATTATGTAACGTAAAAGTACTAAGATATGTCTACAAAAAGTCGTTTTGGGATGCAACGCCTTCAATTTCACATGATCAAATGCATTTTGTTTACATTTTTCAGTCGATCCTCCCCAATATTCACATTTATTGTACCTACCCGGCTTTCATAATCATTCCAAGTGAGGTGGCATTGGAAAGATAATTAAACAGGCTTTGTTCTGATACCATATTCAACAGTATCTCTTCATTGTCAAGATATTCATCGTCGAAAGAATTTGATCTTGAGAAAGACCGGAATATGAGTGTCAGACCTTCCGACTGAAGTTTGTTGGCGCATTTTGTGACATTTCACTTCTGACCTTCCCCCGTTCTCAAATATACTGCGCATTCCCCGTACTCGTAGTGCTTAAGAATTTGGTATCATTTCAAAGAGGTATACACACTCTTTCAAGTGATACCAAATATAACTTTTATGACTTCATAAGAAAAATAGATATAATCGATTAAAGTTGAGTTTCCGAACTTTTTTTTGAGGGGTTCAGTTAAGTCCAACTTAGAGACAAGTTCAACTTAGGATTTTTGTGAAACACCCCTCCCCCCCCCCCCCCCCCCCGGTTTCTTATCATAGGCAATTTTATTTGCTAAAGTCTGATGCATTAATATTAAATGCAAATTAACTACTGCATAAAAGCCTCCCCACCCCCCCCCCCCCCGGCCACCTTTCCTTATATTGATAATATTATTCATTTGCATATAAATTGAGGTATGTGATACATTGGTGGTCAATATGAATGCAAACAAAAGTGTGATTGGTGGAGCTCGCTATTGTTCCCGCTAGCCTAGCCTAGCAAGCGTGCCGAACCAGTGTCCCGTTGATTGGTTGAGTACCCGTGTGCACCGGCCAATCGACGTTGCCCGTTAAATGACCTATTAGGAACGTACTCGCTCATGCGAGATTGTACGTTTGAAGCCACAGAGCATAAAACCGATTGCCTACATTAGATTATATCACTTGACAAAGTGTTGCAGCAGCACACGAAACGTCGTGATCTTTTAGACTCCTAGTTGACCATACATTGCGAGACAAACGAATATCACTAGCGATATTATTTCCGACAAAAGTGTTATTATTTGCAATATTACGAGCAATAAAACTAAAATACTGCCATAACATACAGATAGTAAATGTTTCTTCTTCTTCTTCTTCTTCATTATCGTCATTATCGTCTCCGCCATCACCACCATTATCATCAGCTTCATCACCATTAGCGTTATCACTGTCAACCTCAACAACTATATCTTCGTTATCTTCATCAGCACCACCATCACTATATCGCAATTATATCAAGAATTACCATTGGTTAAAAACGGACAATTATTTCTTGATATCAAGAAATTAATTCTTGATATCAAGAATTGATTTCTTGATATCAAGAAATGAATTCTTGATATCAAGAATTGATTTCTTGATATCAAGAAATGAATTCTTGATATCAAGAAATGATTTTCTGTTGTTAACCAATGAATTCATTTCTTGATATCAAGAAATAGGAATAAATGTTAAAACGGCTTGCCATACGGCCGGCCCGGTCGGCACCACGGTAGATAACTGATGGACAATTGCATGCAGCTTTTCTGTATTGATTTTGACGAGTGTATTACTGTTTTGAATGGAAATGAACACCTACCCTACACCAAAAGCTTTCCAACACAATTTTTCATTGATTTACAGATGTAAAAACGAAATAAATATTATTTTCCGAGCTTGTACCATGATTGACAGTTGCTTAAACCATCATTAAACTATGTGATACATGGTTGAACTCACGCCTATACTAGTCCGGCAGCCACGGAGCTATACCTCGTTTTGTTGAAATAAGTTTTTTTTTTATGGATTCTCTTTCTTTAGGCATTGCTGATTACCAAACTGAAAACCGGAACTTTGTCAGTGTTGAGCAATTTTAGATATGGCAAAAAACAAAATGGCCGCCAAAATAGCCTATTTTGAGTAAAATTATGACAATTTCATTATACATTACGAAATATCAGCAGAGAAGTGTGCTTGTAATTCACGAAGACCATTGTCAAGACATTCCTGATCATCATAGATGAACATAAAAGACATAATTTGAATATTTTTCATTTAATTTTTTGCTGATTTGCATATTCAAAATGGCGGATAAAAACAAAATGGCCGCCAAATAGCCTATTTTGCATTATTTCATAATACATTATGAAATATTGGCAGAGTAGGATGCTTGTAATTCACGAAGACCATTGTTAATACATTCCTGATGATCATACATGAACAGACACATGATTTTAATATTATCCATATTATTTTTGGCTAATTTGCATATTCAAAATGGCGGATAAAAGACAAAATGGCCGCCAAAATAGCCTATTTTGAGTAAAATTTGAATGATTTCAAAATACATTATAAAATATTGGCAGAGTGGTGTGCTTGTAATTCACGAAGACCATTGTCAACACATTCCTGATGAACATAGAAATAATTTGAATATTTTCCATTTTATTTTTTGCCAATTTGCATATTCAAAATAGAGAATAAAAACAAAATGGCCGCCAAATAGCCTATTTGGAGTAAAATTTGTATTATTTCATAATACATTACGAAATATTGACAGAGTAGGATGCTTGTAAGTCAAGAAAGACAATTATTAATACATTCCTGATGATCATACATGATTTGAATATTATCCATTTTATTTTTGGTTAATTTGCATATTTAAAATGGCGGACAAAAGACAAAATGGCCGCCAAAATGGCCGCCAAAATAGCCTATTTTGAGTAAAATTTGAATGATTTCATATTACCTTATGAAATATTGGCAGAGTCGGGTGCTTGTAATTCATGAAGACCATTGTCAACACATTCCTGATGAACATAGACATAATTTGAATATTTTCCATTCTATTTTGTGCTAATTTGCATATTCAAAATGGCGAATAATAACAAAATGGCCGCCAAAAAGCCTATTTTGAGTAAAATTTGAATTATTTCATAAATACATTACGAAATATTGGCAGAGTGTGGGGGAGGGTGTGGGAGGGGGGTGTCCTTCCTTGCACGGTAGGGTACTTTTGCATTTTTGGACTTAAAACTGTGCAATCTGGTGCATACCTGGAAAGGAAATTCTGACTTGACGACATGTAGTATAATGTGCGTTAGTGTGTCATCATCGTCATAACCAGAAGAGGTTACGATTGATTCATGAAGAAAAACAAAAATGCACCCCTAAAATAATATGCTCAAAGTGACGTATTCAGTTCAAACAGTGCATCAAAAACATTATTTAATGACAAAACAACATGAACCTTGTATTCCAGACGTATTGAAGACCTATTCCCCAGGGAGCGAAATGATAACCGAGAGAGGGAAAGGTGATGGAAGGGTGTGATGGTTGGTGGGTGCACGGTAAAGGTGCTTTTGCAGTGTTTTCATTGAAATTATGCAATCCTTTGCATACTTGGGAAGGACATTTTTCTTGACATGAAGTAAAATCTGACTTTTCTTGTCTAAAGAAATACTCTTTTTCTTTCAATCAATGTTATCGATTTAGATAAAAGCCATGATTTGAATTAATTTTGGCGGCAAGCGCCCCAAAGGCACCCCCCCCCCCCCCACACCAGTACGCTATGTGACTTTGTCGTAGCCTTAGCTTGTCCATAGCATGATGTTATGAGCGATGTTGCATCTTTCATCGCGTCGGCCATATCTGCATCCATGTCTCATCCAATCGATGGCAAAAAGGAATCACATCAGCCTCCCCATGAGATGTGGCCATATCGTGCCGTTGGTTTGGAAAACCATCTGGATAACAGGAGTGTCATATTGGCTGGTGATCAAGAGCTTGTGTTTTGTGATGAAACCTGCATCGCTTTGCAGATGTTGTCAACTAATGTTTATCATCTGTTTCTTGTTCTGTGTGACTGTCAGAGTCAGGAAGGGGTGAAGTCCCACGACGAAATTCCAGTTAAAATTTTAATTGGTACCCATTGAATTCAATTGAATTCAATGGGTATGTATTGGCATGGGTTTCAATAGGTACCCATTGATTTCAATGGGTACCCATTGAATTCAATGGGTCCCCATTAGCATGGGTTTCAATGGGTAATTGTTTCATTTTCCATATACACTGTTGGTCATAATGTTGGAATATTTCTTTTAGATCCAACTTCATTCTTTTAACTGCTTTTTTCACCTAAATGATTATTTTAGACTAAACCAAATGATTATATAATGACTCCAAACTACCAATGTACAATAAATGGTTGCATGAACTTTTATCAATTAATTTAGCCTTTTGTTTTGAGCTTTGAAAGGCAGACCCCTTTAATTATTGACCCCTTTCCTTCTCCAAAGCGTATGTCCACCAAGTCATCATTATGAGTTATATGTCAGAGATGGCTGTACAATTTACAACCAAAATTGGCAGAGAGGCTCTCTCGGCCACACCCCGTCCAACTAAGTCCAACGCCGTAAGCTACACGCCAAACGATGCTTGTGCTCCACCAGAAAGGGGTGTCAACAAGCAATGTCCACTCTTTCGTTGGAACATTGTAGTTTACGGTCTGTAAAATCCTCAGACGTCATCGAGAGGAGGGTCGATTAAGGCTACGGGAATCTCTAAGACGTCCACGATTGACCATCAGGATAAATGATCGCAAATTGCTTAACCTGTGCCGTAGAACCCGGAAATGCCAAAATGTAGCCTTCGCCGTCTGTGAAGAAGACACTATGGAATCAACGTCTTTTGCCTAACTGTACATCAGAGATCGCTCTAACATAGTCACCGAGCAAGACAAACTTCCAAGTGTCCACCCAATACCATGTAACCGAGATTTATCAGACGTCCCTGGACTAGGGAGCCCAGAAGATTGCCGCCTGGGCACTAGTGATATCATGACGTGATCACCCCATTAGAAAATTTGCTCATCAAATTCACACTGTCTAGCACCTACCTTCATAATCCCTGGCAGAGGAGACTCTTTAATCCTCTTAGTGGATAGGGCCACTTGTTTTGTTAACTATGGCTTCAGGGCATGGTCAAGGGGATTAATTGTGCAGTGTACAAGCACACTGTTGTTGTTGTTTTTTTGAAGTTGTGGTAAAGTTTCTAATGGACCAATTTGATGAGCAAGAACTGTTCATACCCGAGTTGGGGGATTAGGGACTCTGTGCTTGTTGTTGTTGGTGGTGGTGATAGGTACTGTTATTACGGGCCAATTTGATATCCGACGCTAAAGGATGTTGTTGTCGTTGTTTGTATTAGAGGGGGTCAATAATCAGCGCAACATACGAGCGCATCCTATTACAATCCTATTCACTAACTCATTAAACTTACTTTGTTCACGTAGGCACGAAATTATCCTGTATACAATTTCATATCTAAACATTTTAATTGCAAATATCTTTTAAACGAAATGGACATTTGTAAATCTGAAACCCGTCCCGTGCTTTTACTGTTAATATGAATTAAATTATCCTGTAGACAATTTCATATATCTGAACACTTTAATCGTATATCTTTTGAACGAGATGGAAATTTGAAAAAAAAATGAAACCCAACCCGTGCTTTTATATCATAATATATGAGAGAACCACAAAAGTTCCAAGTAAGTTTTGAGGATTTGGACAATGATAATCAAGTCCCTCTATTAATTATAACATTAGAACCAGTAATTTCTCAGCTGTGTCATGCCGCTTGCCAGGCCTAGAGGTATAGACAAAATGATGGACCTAAACAGGGGTCACTTGCAGATAGTGTACTGGCAAACAAGCACACTGTTGTTGTTGTTGTTTGAAGTGGTGGTAAGTTTCAGATGGACCAGTTTGATGAGCAAGGACTTCTTGTACCCGACTTGGGGGATTATAGGGACACTGTATGAGTTTATTCTTGTGTGTGTGTTTTGTTGACATTGTTAAGAAGCACAATGTTGATAACAAAATTGACCCAGTCTTAGTGTTGGCTTCATGCAGTGTGTGGTCAGATTAACTTACCAGTCAACAACAATGGAGGTGATCTTGGCTGGGTCTCTTATCAGTTATAATCCCCTCGATATACCCTCTTACCAAGAGTGTGAATTTGATGTGCTAACACCCTACCAAACTGTAATTTACTAGGGGAGAGCTCTAATGGGCCGTTTGCGTCATGTGTCGTCTTAATGGGTAGGAGCCATAACATCCGTGACCAATGGAAGACAAAGGGTCCGTCGATAACGTGGTGAGAAGCTCCCAGATTTATGCAGTTACATCATGACTTGAGGTTGTGACGGCCCAATGTTTGTATGGCTCTTACCCATTAAGATGACATATCACGAGTGTCCAGGCGGCATTCTGCTGGGCTTCCTAGTCCAGGGACGTCCGGTAAATCTTGGTTGCATGGTATGGGGTGGACACTTCGTAGTTTGTCTTGCCCGGTGACCATGTTAAAGCGATCTCTGAGCTACAGTTTGGTGGAAGGCGTTGATTCCATAGTGTTTTCTTCATAGACGGCGAAGGCTCCATTTTGGAATTTCCGGTTTCTACGGCACAGGTTAATGCATTTGTGATAGTCTATCCTGGTGGTCAAGCGTGGGTGTCCTAGAAATTCTCATGGCTTTAATTAACCCTCCTCTCGATGACGTCTGAAGATTTTAAAGACCGTAACCAGCGATATGTTCCAACGAAAGAGTGGACATTGCGTGTTGACACCCCTTCCAGGTGGAGCACAAGCATCGTTTGGCCTGTAACAAATGGCATTGGACTTAGTATGATCTAGAGAGCATCTGTGCCAATTTTGGTTGAAAATTGTACAGCCAACTCTGAGAAATTACCCATAACGATGACTTGTTGGACATACGCTTTGGAGGGGGAAAGGGACCAATCATCTTTTGAAACATTATATAATCACTTTGTTTAGTCTACAATGATTATTTAGGCGCAAAAAGCAGTTAAAAGTATGAAGTTTGATCTAAAAAAAAATATTCCAACATTATGACCAACAGTGTACTTCGATTTCCATTTGATTTCAATGGGTAATTTTTAATTGGTAATTTTCAATTGGTAATCCTGGTTAATTGAATTCAATTGGTAATATAGTCAATGGGTATTTCACCCTGGGGTTGGACCTAGTTGGAAAACTATCAATTGCCTCTCGATATCCTGGTTGCACACTTGGTACTGTAATCATTGTAGCTGTCAAAGACAGTTCCTGGCTTTAGAGTGATGCCAACCTCACCAGCTTTACCATGCCCATATCGCATGAATGTTGTCTCGATGAACATGTCGCTCCGTATGCCATTCTATAACCCTTTAATGTGTCTCATCACATGAGACCCTTTCATGAAATGATGGAGTGCATCTCAAGGTAGGGCTTCCATACGTCTAAGGTAGAGTATCCCGTATCGTGCGTAGTTCACATGTCCCCGACGCAAAGAAGTAGGGCATCATGAGCTTCACTGCATCCGGGTGTAGTGGCCAATCACCTTCTCGTTCAGCCCGTACATACAGCATCATTATCAGAACTGGTTTGATCAGGTTGTCGACCCACATCTTTGTTGTGCGACTTCTCTTTGCAAGGTTCTCAAGCGTTGTCATGAGAACGTTGTGAGAATTCAGGTGTCCCTGCACAACAATGTCTCTCAGTAGCTCCTCATGCGCATGGCTCTCATGTTCATAGGAAATTTCTTTCCTGTAAGCATTTTAACCCACACCTGCAAATGTAGATGCCAGAACATCTGCAATGCACGAGTCAGTCATCAATGTTCCGACTGCACCTACAAAACTCATCAGCATATGCATACCCCCTAATCTTGGAATGACCTAAGGAAATAGGTTTGGATATGCCCGTTGTAATCCTACTGCAACAATATACAGTTTGTTGATCTGCTGTGAAGACAGTGAAACCTTGACATCTTTTCTCTGTTAACTGCTGTACTGGTCATGGCTGTCATGATCGTGCCTGGATGGGCTGGTGGCATATCAATCAATGGTAGATACACTGCTTTGGTTTTGGGTTATGTGGCTTTTCCTTGATTGCGACACAAATGCATATTATATCCATTGAATTCAGGACAGTTATCACACTGCACAACATCTTTCAAGAACCCGAGGTCACACTCATTAGCTCTCTGCCAATATCTGATAATGTATTATGAAATAATTCAAATTTTATTCAAAATAGTCTATTTAGCAGCCATTTTGTTTTTATCCGCCATTTTGAATATGCAAATTAGCAAAACATTTAATATTCAAATTATATCTATGTTCATGTATGATCATCAGGAATGAGATCAATGACAATGGTCTTCGTGAATTACAAGCACACTACTCTGCCAATATTTAATACTGTAAATTTTGGCGGTCATTTTGTTTCTTATCCGCCATTTTAAATACGCAAATTGGCAAAAAATTAAATGGAAAATATTCAAATGATGTCTATGTTCATCAGGAATGTGTTGACAATGGTTTTCGTGAATTACAAGCACACCACTCTGCCAATATTTCATAATGTATTATGAAATCATTCAAATTTTACTCAAAATAGGCTATTTTGGTGGCCATTTTGTCTATTGTCCGCCATTTTGAATATGCAAATTATCCAAAAATAAAATGGATAATATTCAAATCATGTCTACGTTCATGTATGATCTTCTGGAATGTGTTGACAATGGTCTTCGTGAATTACAAGCACCCTACTCTGCCAATATTTCGTAATGTATCATAAAATAATTCAAATTTTACTCAAAAAAGGCTATTTGGCGGCCATTTGTTTTTATCCGCCATTTTGAATATGCAAATTATAAAAAAAATAAAATGGATAATATTCAAATTATGTCTATGCTCATGTATGATCATCAGGAATGTGTTGACAATGGTCTTTGTAAAGTACAAGCACACTACTCTACCAATATTTCGTAATGTACTATGAAATGATTCAAATTTTACTCAAAATAGGCTATTTGGCGGCCATTATGTTTCTTATCCGCCATTTTGAATATGCAAATTAGCAAAAAATAAAATGGAAAATATTCAAATAATGTCTATGTTCATGTATGATCATGAGGAATGTGTTGACAATGGTCTTTGTGAAGTACAAGCACACTACTCTACCAATATTTTGTAATGTATTATGAAATAATTAAATTTTACTCAAAATAGGCTACTTGGCGGCCATTTTGTATTTTTCTGCCATTTCGAATATGCAAATTAGCAAATAATGAAATGGAATTTATTCAAATAATGTCTATGTTCATGTATGTTCATCAGAAATGTGTCATTGTCTGTATGAAGTACAAGCACACTATAGTGCCAATATTTCATAATAAATTATGAAATAATTCAAATTTACTCAAAATAGGCTATTTTGGCGGCCATTTTGTTTTTGCTTATATCTCAAATTGCTCAAGGGTGACAGAGCTCCAGTTTTTTGCTTGTTCAAAGTAGATACCTAGACTATCGGAATCCTTTGGAAAAAAAACTTATTTCATCAAAACAAGGTTAGGCCAAAAATCAGGGTTTGGCTGCCGGACTATACTGCACACCATGGGCGTCGATCGCGGGGGGATGGGGGGGGGGGGGGGGGATATATCCCCCCCCCCCCCCCCCCCCATTATTTGAGGTGCTTGGGATGGTCTGTATTATTATCCCTAGTGTTATCCCTAGTGCTCAACCCCACAGAAATCGTTCAAATTATCATACAAACAAGCAAATCGGCATGTGTATTGCCTTTGGTCCGCTTTTGTGGAAACAACATTGAGCCAAGCAAAATTCCAACATGGCGGCCATTTTTCAAGATGGCCGCCAAAAAACTACTTTTTGTCATAAAAATGGAATTAGTTGGTAATTTGTAATGATTTTAGAGTCGATTCCAATTATTTATAGTATGCAGAAAACCAAATATACTTAATACATGTCTATTCAATTGCATAGGTACTGAACAATCCAAAATGGCGGCTATTTTCCAAAATGGCCGCCCAAAATAATAATAAAAATAAAGTTGGTTATTTTCAATAGTCTAGGAGTCGTTTCCCATCATATATTGTATAAATAAACCAAATATGACAAGTAGACACCTACCATGCGGCGTAGGTACTGAAAAATCCAACATGGCGGCTATTTTTAAGATGGCCGCCAAAAGCTACTTTTTGTAATAAAAATAGACATAGTTGCACTAAGAATGCACCGCATTGTGAATCGCTTGTATGTATTCAAGTCGTATGCATACATTTTTGCGCCGCTTGCATATTATGAGCTACGACATGGCTCAGTTCTCCTTCTCTCTGTGTGCTCAGAATTAATTTTCCGATCATGAATTTGCCATAAATGTTAAGCTTAAACTATAAGAATTGTAATATGGTATTCAACTAGTAGAAATTGATGTTTTAAAATGCGTAAAAATACGACTAAAAACTTATGAAGATAAATAAGTTTGAAGAGTAATTTCTTTTATTAAAAAAACCTTTTCATTCTGCGTGTATCCGATATATTAATTACTTACCACCTTTCGTAGATATTGTTCTAGTAAAATATCATACTTTCTGTAAATGTTGTTTTTTAATCCGGTCAGGAACTAGCAAAATAATTGACATGGTCGATTTGCGATCATTTCGAAATCAAAATCAACCGGGGATACCACGCTATCTCTTGCTCTGCGTCGATTGTTCAATATACGGCAATATACTGTAATGGCAATCTATTGACTTGCGAATTCACACGGTGCAATGATCCGTTGAACAAAGGCTCACACTACCCTAGTTGCTAGGCTACAACACAACTATTGTACCTGGTCACTTTCTATAGCTTGCGCACGCACCTGATTTTACTTTGGGGTGCGTAACCCACCGTAATAAACGGCTTTAAATTGCCCCACATGCGTATCATTGTGTTTGTTGTTATCACGAATTTGAGCATATGGGACTGAGCAAGTAAAAAACCTTCCCGGCTTAAATACGGTTACCATGGTTATTCGAAACAAGTTCCTCGCAACTTCCGGTAAAACATCGCTATTTAGTGAGATTTCAGCCGCTTTCTGTTGCCATTTATTCACCGAAATCGCACGTGTATCACACTATTTGTTACATTATACGATCAACCAGCTAATCAACGGCTCATATCTTGCAGAATCTAGCTGAAACATTTTTTTATCCAGTCAGGAACTAGCAAAGAAAGAAGACTATGTCCAAACCTCTATCGTAAGGACGAAAAAATGCCCTTTTTATTGATGACAAGAACATGTCAACATTTTAACAAAATATACCAAAATTTGGATCAAACGAAAGGTGATAATGTCAAGATTGTCTTATCGAGTCAATTTGTTATCTTGAGTGTACAGCTGGCTACCTACAGAGGACCACAAGCGATGCTGTCAAATCTTGTTGTTGATCGTATCCACCGAGCAAGTTGCAAGCAGGGCGCAATGCATGTGACCTCTACGGTAGATTTGAATAAAAAATTCGCACAGCCTCATTAAGAGCACGCGGTGCGGTCATACTGGTTGGTAGTTTTCAGAAGTCTAGGAATCGATTCCAATTATATGAAATGCAGGAAAATGTACTACATTAAGTACCTATCCAGTGGAGTAGCTCCTGCAATAATTCAACATGGCAAGCCATTTTCCAAGATGGCTGCCAAATTTTTAAGTGAAATGGACAAAATTGGTCAATTTCACTGATCTTGGGTCGATTATGTTGTGTTTTGTATGCTGAAACCAAGTTTGATACATCTAGACCTATCCAATGAGATATATAGCTCCTGTAAAAATCAATCATGGCAGCCACTTACCAAGATGGCTGGCAGAAAACTAAATGTTCACTTAAAATGGACCCATTGCACACAATCCACATTTGCCATGCAGATCTCTCTCTCGCCGTAATTGTCCTCGAAAGCTGGTACCAGTTACATCAAATCAGCTTAGGACATGGAAGTCGGGATGCCTCTTCTATTGGCACAATATTATGTATTTTCATCCCTCTCAGGATCGTTCCCGTGCCAGTAGCGGAACGCAATGAATCCCAAGGTTCGACAACGGCCCGTACAAAGTAGAGCAATACCTGTTAATTCATGCTAGTACTGCATGATTAGCATGTATCCTACTCATCATAGGTACAGGATTCAGTCACATAGTTTGGAATTGGTATTCTGTTGCTGATAGCAGTTTCTACTTCCATGATGTAAACTATGTTTCCTGCCTGCAGCGCTACACAAGAGTGTATGACTGCTGATACTCACCACTTGTTATTTATCAACTCAGTCATTTCTCTGTACTATTAGGTGTCCCTTCATACATCAAATGAAAGGTTTATCATCTATTAATCTGCAGGGGACCCTTCTTATGCTTGTAGGACTTCTCCTTTTAACTGAAGTCATTGCTCATCTGTGCAAACAAATGATCTGCGATGTGATGTGTCTTCAAGTTACTCACTGTGGCAGCGACAATCCACGGGCCAAAGTCAAGGGTTATGAAGCTCGCCATTAAGCGACCACATCGACAATATGGAAGTAATATCTTCACAAACGAGGAGATTAGACCGGACACCACAACCTGTTACCACAATGAAGAAATCGATGTGCTGAATGTGACAATCAAAGGGTTAACGATTTCCTCCATCTACGAGCCACCAAACATCGGTTTTTTGTATCCCTCCACCACTACCAATACGCATAATAGTGATTTGCGATTACAACAGCCACATCTCACAATGGGGATACAATACCACTGGAGATGATGGAACACTATTTGATATATGGGCCCTGAACAATCAAATAATAAAACTAATCCATAACCCAAAGCTTCCAAAGTCGATTGCTAGAGCACGATGGAAGAAATGATTCAACTCTGATCTAGTGTTTCAAGATCCCAACACCAATCCATCGGCACTCACCTTACTGCAGCAATCACACTGAACAAGACCCCATTCAAGCGCATGTTCAATTTTGCTAAGGCAGACTGGCTTGCTTTCACCGAAAACCTTGATCCTGCTCCTACAAATCTCTCAGCAGACCCAACGAACCATGAATCCTTCGTAGACATCGTCAAGATGGTGTCACGTAGACATATCCCGAGAGGCTGTCGCACGACATACATCCCAGGCATCGACAGTCAGCATCTTTCAAACTACACCACAGCGTATGACACATATCCCTTCTCAGAGGACAAATCACCCTTGGAGAAGAGCTCATCTCAATGATATCTCAACGACAAAGCAGATGTGGCACCACATGATTGCACGACAAGCCTAAGACACATGAATGTCTTGCAATGTTGGCCTTACACGCCCCATTCTCGTCCGTATTCGGTTCAGGCATTACCACTCTGTCCACTGCAGGTTTAGTTCATTGATGAATAGGAGCTACTGGCTGACGTTGGAGTATTCTGCTCAGGTGGTAGGACATAATCGAGGAAGCTGTGTCGGGATGCAAGGCGTCTGTGGGGCGGTTGATGTTCGTGCAACATGTGTACCGTATGTCATCTGTCGCTTGCTTCAACCATTCCTTTAGACAAGTCTTTGGTCTGGAGATCCGATGCCAGCAAGGTGATATATCTTCTTAAATGTAGGTTACAGGCAGCCTGCTACATTTCGATATGTGTTGTCAAGCTTCTTCACAATAGGGCAAGATCTGCAGTTTATGTCTTGGGGTCAGCACCGTAGTGTGCGAACTTCCTGATGATGCAATTTCGAGATTCTACTATGCCTATCGTCTTCTTTATATGCTTCTTATAGTATAAGGCACGATCGAGTTTTCACCTAGGTACACTAAAGCTTACAGTCGTTGAGCTGCAAATTGTTCCACTCTTAGCTTAATTTCATCTTTGCCTCCCTGTTCTTGAGATGGGTCTTTGATTGTTTTTTCTTGCAGGTATTTTGCTATGTAGTATTCTGAAAGGTTTGCGAGTGCTGAGTTGAGGGAGACCCTTTTTTCTGTTTCTGCCATATGCTCTTCTGTACATCAAGTTCGACAAAAAAGCGTCTGCTCTGAGTTTGAGGTCATCTGTGATGTCATGAATGGTTGTCAATAGCCTTTGGTGAGTGAGAGTGTCATAAGTAGCAGATAGATCTACAAATACTGCACCGGTGTTGACGCTGTTCTGAAAACCGTCTTCGATGTGTTGGGTCAGGTTGGTATGTTGTCCTGTGGTGGATTTTCCTTGTTGGAAGCCTGCCTGCTCACAGCTTGGTTGGCTGTCACTGTGGGCTCAATTTTATTCAGAACAAAGCCTTCAAGCAGCTTGTATGATTGGCACATGAGCGATATCTTGGCTTTGTTTTAGTCCTATTCTGGCTGGAAGATAGGAATGCCTTCGGAGCCACTATTTTGGAAAAAACGGGTGTCTCGCAGCCATTTCTGTGATAAAGGGCTTTGGTGTTTCATTTGCTACGATCTGATGTCGTCGATGCCTGATGCATTGGTGACCTATAGAGTGGAGATATCTTTTCATAGCTCTTCGGCAGAAATAGGTCTTGTGAAATAAAATACGACATGTTTTTGTCAACTCCAGGTAGTGAGCGTCAGTTTGAATTAGTTGTCTTGAGGGCCTTTCCGTTCTTCAACAGCTAGTTGCTACTTGATTTACTGTGACATCGTAATGCTGTTGAGCTCGCGTATGGTAGCCTAGGCTTTAGGCATAGTAGAATCTCGAAATTGCATCATCAGGAAGTTCGCACATTACGGTGCTGACCCAAAGACATAAACTGCAGATATTGCCCTATTGTGAAGAAGCTTGACAACACATATCGAAATGTAGCACCTTGCTGGCATCGGATCTCCAGACCAAAGACTTGTCTAACGGAACGGTTGAAGCAAGCGACAGATGACATACACATCTTGCACGAACATCAACCGCCCCACAGACGCCTTGCATCCCGACACAGCTTCCTCGATTATGTCATACCACCTGAGCAGAATACCCCAACGTCAGCCAGTAGCTCCTATTCATCAATGAACTAAACCTGCAGTGGACAGAGTGGTAATGCCTGAACCGAATACGGACGAGAATGGGGCGTGTAAGGCCAACATTGCAAGATAGGGCTATATGCCCATGAAAAAGATACTCTCTACGACTGCGGACAGACCCAGACGATGGACCACATCTTGCAGTGTGGTGGAGCTGGAGCATAGATAAATGAGGTGGCGATCGCAGCCATTGAGTTATGGAATAACTTAATTTAGGAACCTGTGGTATTTTCAAGAAATTTCGACTTCAGTGACCAACTCAACCTATTTTGATGCCCCCCCCCCCCAAAAAAAAACAAAACATTAAAACAAATAAAAAATAAATAAATAAATAAATAATCTTGGGAATGGCCGCCATGTTGGTTTTCAGTACCTATGCCATGTTATTCCTCAGGATTAGATCTGTATTTAGCATATTTTGTTTCTGCACATCATAATTAATTGGAATCGGCTCTCAAGTTATTCAAAATTACTACCTAGTTTTATTCTTATGACAAAAAGTAGCTTTTTGACGACCATCTTTCAAACTGACCGCCATGTTGGATTTTACAGTACCAATGCCATGGGATAGATCTGTATTTAGCACATTCGGTTCTTGCATACTATAACTTATTGAAATCGACTCTAAAATCATTGGAAATTACCAATTTTAAATATTTTTATGACAAAAAGTAGCTTTTTGGCGGCCATCTTGGAAAATGGCCGCCATGTTGGATTTTTGCGTGGCTCAATATTGTTTCTTGAACGTGAACTATAGGCAGTGTTCAAGCCAATTCGGGTGCTTGTTTGACTATTTGAACGATTGTTACACCTATCTGCTCCACTACCCCCCAATATTTGGGATTGAAATATATATTAAAATATAAAAATAAAGGGACATTGCCCCTATCATTCATAATTTGAAAGTTGATACAATTTAAACCACATCTTAAATGGGATAGCCCCTCTTTTGCAAGCCAAATTTTAAAAGTTGCGAGATTATTGTCTTATATGAAAGAAAATGTAATTTGATAGCATTTTTTCGTGGAGTTATAGAGCTAAAACTAATAAACCATCGTCCAACGGTTAATTGTTCATTATACCTATAATCACCCAGTGAGGAAGTTTGTACACGGATTCCACGGAGTACCACAACGCTATGCGTGACCCCTACGTGACCCGCGCTAGCTACGTGACCCGCGCACCTAATGACCGAATACAATACAAAATAACCAAACTTCGCTTAAACTGACTACATGTTATTATATATTCTTAATTTTTGAGATTTTTTTCCGTGACATACCTTTACAAATGTCGGCTTCACAATACCTTTACAAGAAACAGTACAATATTATTGTTATATTATGCTAAATCAGTTAAACTCTTTTATTGACCGGTATATAGTTTGATGGAGGGACGCATTCGTTTTTCATTCGTAGAATCCAAATTACAGGGCTGTTCGATCTGATTTTTCTGTTGTGTTTTACATTCATCCTCATCCGTCAACTGGAAACTGTTCAGACGTTTTGTAAAAGAGGGACTGTCCCTCTAAGAGAGCTAATCTGCCCAAATCCAAAATCTTCCGGGGGCTATGCCCCCTGGACCCCCATTATAGTACTTTGACCCCGTCCCCTGTACACGTAAAATAGTTGTAATCAGGAACCCTCGCTATTTTAATCTAGACAACATATTTAGTTTTGTGTAGCAAAAACCAACAGCTTCCGGGGGCTGCACCCCCTGGACCCCTATTATAATATTTTTACCCGGTCCCATGTACGCATGTCATAGTTTTTATCAGGAACTCTTACTACGCCCATTCAAATTTAGATATCTTACTATCTAATAACTATATTTCAATTTTAAATATGGACAAAATCTTTAGTTCTGTATATCAAAATCCAAAAGCTACCGAGGGCTCCGCCCCATGGATCCCATTGTGATTCCATTCAGGGTTCCATTGCTTGCAATTTGCACTTCAAAATCTTCAAATTTCTAAACAGCTAAATATAAAAGTTTGTGCCCCCTATAACCCCCCCCCCCCCCCCCCCCTCCCCCTCCGGTCATACAATCCCGGTAACGTTGCTGGGTTGGTCGCTTCGCTCCCTCGCCGAAGATTGTCCAAATTACGTATCACCCCCCCCCCCCCCCCCCCCCAATGGCGAGAAGAAATCGACGCCTATGCTGCACACGTTAAAGTTAAACCCGCCTTAAACCATGGAACGTTAAACCCGAATTCAGAATATGGAATTTAGACTTGAGGTCTAAATGCCGAATTTAAACCTGCCTTAAACCTCGCTTAGACCTGACGTTTAACTAAACCTGACTCCAGAATATGGGCCTATGGAACTTAAATTGAAATCAATAAATGTCTGGAAAGGTGAACGAAAAAAAGTAATGCAATATAAACATATTCTGACACACACGATGTGTGCAATAATCATCGAGAACAAACACAGCGTGCAATGCGGTACAGTCGACGTCTATCAAACTACACGCAGTTTCCAAAATACAGCTAAACATACAGTCACGATTAAAGGCACAGTGACGGTCAAAGGCACAGTTACAACATCCTCACAGGGCTCTTTAAAGTGACTTAGTAACATTGTCCACATCCTCAAAATCCAATTGGAATTCTTGCAGTTCCCTCATATCTTGTTTTATTCGTATTAACAATAAAAGCATGGGACAGGTTTCTGTTTTTCAAATTTCCCTTTCGTTAAAAAGATTTACGATTGAAGTGTTCAGATGCTAAATTATCCTCTAGACCGTCAAAACCTAGTACAAAGTGAGTACAATGAGTTAGTGAATATCACATGTGTACATTCACGGTGCCAACACGGATAACCACGGATTGACGGTCTGTTTGTTGTTGTTTTGGTTTAATGGCAATCAGTCAAAGGTGACTTGTGTTGCCCATATTGTTGTCAACCGGGGTACTCCCAGTTGTGTCCGGGATGCTCCGTGTTGCCTCCGGTGTGATCCGTGTTGCCTCCGGCGTGATCCGTGTTGCCTCCGGCGTGATGCTTGGGCGCACCAGGCGAAAATTAAACCTGCACAATGTTCACCCCGGACGTCCCGGGATGAAATCAGTCCGTGTTGGTACCGTGTTGGCACCGTGAACGTCCGTGTTGGTTCCGTGTTGGCACCGTGGACGTCCGTGTAGCAACCGGGAGCTCCGTGTTGAAACCGGCGTTCTATTGTTCTATTGTTCAGCTCATCCGTGTTGGCACCGTGAATGTGTAACGGGCCCTTAGGGTTGAAATCCAATCAAGCCAGCAGAAGTAGCTCTTGGGTCGGTGGTTGGTGCAACTCAGTCTAAGGCAAAATTGCATCACGGTATGTAGGTTGAAGACCCATGGGATAAGTGATTAATTTCTTATATATTTTTGTTTTATTTCATAGGAAATTTAGTTTTAACAGATGCCAGCGTTTTGTGCATAGGAATGGGAATAAAAATTATCCTTTTTGTGTGAAATACACAATTATTACATTCAGGTGAAGTCCTGGTATTCTGCTAGTATTTAGCTTTATATATTAGTGGATACATGGGGGGGGGGGGGGGGGGGGGGGGGGGTAGGGTCATTTTAAAATTAACAATTTATTAATAACTTAACTCCGGCCCGCCCCCCCCCCCCCCCCCCCCCAACACACACACCTCTTAATATACATAATGCATACAGCACGCGCACGTTATGACTACGATTATGTTAATTATGAATGTCAGATTCGAACTTGAGATGCCGTGTCATGCATTCTTTGATTTTATGCTGCTAGTGCTGCACGTTGTAACTTGGAAACTGTTGTGTTATTCAATATGTTTGTATCTCTATAGTTGAGATGAAACTCAATAGTTTATGCAAATATATATGTTGTAGCTATTCATTTGAAATGGTGTGAATAGTCTTGTTGGTGGTGCATCATGATTTCCTTTTCAGATCAAATAATGCGGAGAGCACAATGAGGATAACGATTGCTTGGAATAATAAAGTTCGTACAATAATGTTCCTCCAAGTGCCTCAAATAATGAAATAGATTGTACACCTGTTCTGAATAATTATACATAATCATGAATGAAACATGTCCAAGATGTGTGAAAGGGCTGAAAGAATATGCTTTAAATTCCGCTTCATCCCCAACAATAGACCGCTTCTGTAATGTATGCAAATAATATGTGTATGACGTCAGACTCCCCGTTGGCAAGCTTAACAATAGTAACTAGGTCCGGCAAGCTCCGGCAAACTTAGCTTGCCGGAAGTAGTTACTATTGTTAAGCTTGTCTGACGTCATACGCATATTATTTGCATACATTACAGAAGCGGTCTATTGAACGTGGTTCAACGGTAGATGGTATTGGTCTGTTTTTAGATCTCAAAGTACGCGGATCAAATCCACCCAAATGAAGTCCTGCGGTGTTTTTTTTTTATAGTAGTAGTTTTGGGTTCTATTTTCCCCCTTTTGTGTCATTCTTCTTTCATTTCACTTTTTTTCTCGTCATTTTTTGTTCATTATATTATTTTATTTATTTTGTTTTAAATTGTTTTAATTCATGTTTTATTTTGTAACCTGCATTTAAAAACAATGTTTTCATGATTGGTTTTGTTTTCATTCATTCATATACAGTACGCACATAGCACACACACCTCACACAAGTTAATACCAGAATAATGTTAGCAAGTATCTGTAATCCCAATATAAATCAATTGTTGGCCCCAAAGTCCACTCAGATTGATAAAAGGACAAAATGTCTCCTCCAATAGACAAGATCGCTACTATATTTTCTTGCCCAAGTGCTTCAAAATATGACGACATCTGGGATAACCTCGATCAGTTAATCGACTGTAAATCAACGGCATAATATGCCATTACAAAATGGACTATCATGCAGAGAGTGCTATAATGCATAGTTACGTAATATTCAAACAGATCGACTGCTTGTACGAGGTTTATCTGCCTAGTAACAGCTTCAGTGTGTGTTGTAAGATATGATAACAAAATAATCACATAGAAACCAAACAGGTGATCGTAATGAATAGGAATTAAACCGGAAAGAGGAAACTATATAGATCCATTTACATTCAATCGTAAATATCTTTTTAACAAAAGGTAAATTTGAAAAACCGAAACATGTCCCATGCTTTTATTGTTAATAGGAATATAACAAGGTATAAGGGAACCGCTAAAATTCCAATTAGATTTGGAGGATTTGGACAATGTTACTAAGTCCCTTTAATGAACAAAATATTTATTTTGACAAGAATAGCTTTCAGAGCTTTTAATTTTTTTAATATTTCAAAGTCCCCATCCTCTCAATTGTTTCATTTACTGAATATATCATGTAATAATTGTTTGTAATTGTTGGTAGCAACTTTTAATTATAAGTTAATTCATAAACGCTCACGACACTCAGTGCATGAATCTTACATCTTTTTTTGAAAATTCTTACTAACAGTACAAGACAAAAGGAGGAAAATATTTTGGTTATGCTAAAAATGAGAACAGAGCACAGAAAACTCAAATTTCATTTCAGGGATCAGACATTTGGGAAAGTATGCCTTTGGGGATACGAAGACTTGATAGACTCCACTCCACAGTTTAAAGATAAGCCTTAGAAAGTATTCATTAAGTCACTTAAAGAGGACCAACGCGCAAAAAACAAACAAAACACATATTTTTACATATGTTTTGGTTCCGTTATTGTATATTAAATACATTTTCATTTCATTTCAAAGACTTTATTTTCTGCAATCAATTTCAGTTTACAAATCAGTTACAACAAATATGGATAATAATATACAACATAAGGTATGGAAGCAGTATACATAATATAGAACAAAAAAAAACTTACAAACGAGAAAGAGTATATACGCTGGGCCTTTGCGGGTATAAAGAAAGAAAGCAGAAGGTCGCCGTTATAAGCAAACGCTTTAGCAGAAGGTCAACCGAATACATAACCATCACTTTCCAATTATTTTTTTTTATTAATTTGCAATTAGTTTTTCATTGAAGGGGACCACCAGGCAAAGAACACCATTATACGTTTTGGTACCCTTTTGTGATATCAAATATATACCCAACATTTTGCAAAGGGTTGTATAATGCATAAACAATCCGATTCATTACCACCACTTACGGAACCACTGCTATTTCCTGGTTCCGAACTCGCCAAACATTTGCGAGTGCGCCAATCCTATTCACGCGTACGTTTGGACACAAAAGAATCCCGGACATTGTTGTTGCTGTTGTTTAATTCCTATGGCGATTAGTCAATAGTGACTATTGTCGCCAACTACCGTACATTTTTTTTATTTAAAATTATATTTCGATGTATTTATATCATCAATATTTATATATACAAGTATGCATTTATTTTGTTTATTTTCCTTTTCCAAACATAATATAAATAATATTTTTTGACAAATCTTCAAGGCATAACAAATCATCGAGGCTTGAGCCACAGGAGCTACATAGATATCCTAAGTATAGCTCCATGGCTTGAGGATACATAGAATTGGGCCATCGCGCCACTGTCCAAATGTAATTGGCAACGCTGATCCCTCCCCTGTCACATGATGCCGTCTCACCAGCCCTCAAAGTACGTTTCTTAGGCTTTCGGGGTACGCACCCCTCTGTTCACTCGCATAATACTGTCGAGGATCAGAAAAGGCGACATACACCTAGGTCACTCTGGCATAGAAAAGGGGGCGTTAGCCTAACATTACAAAACAAAATAAAATGCAGCGCAATCGCACACTTATATGCTCTCGGCCTTCCAAGTCAGGTTTTGATCAAGCAAAGCGTTGTGGGCTCACACTATATCGTGCAGTGTAGTGGGTGCAAACATGATGATAATACTAGTCAATTAATATGACAACAAACAGACCAAAAACAAACAACCAATACATATGTATATTATATCATATCTTACACAACCATACAAATAGTATTATGCTTACACGAAAGTTTGCTGTATAGCAAATCGTTTTGTCCTTTGTACAAAACGGACAATAGCCGCTTGAACATGTATATCTGTGGATTTAAGAATCATTTTCATATCATTTTCAAAAATATTAATTTCAGCGAGCATCATTGCTCGTTCAATTAAGTGTCAAGGACACTCCACAAAATAATGAGCGACCGTTTCTAATGAAGAGCAAAAATCACATTTCCCTGTGGGGTGGATACCAAGTTTATATAAATCAAAATGAAGGCCTAAAATTCCCAAACGTAGTCTTCTAAAAGTCTTTTCAGATTGTCTATTTAAATTACACAGAACCTGTTGTTTACCAAAAGGCTGTATTTCTTTTTTTAAATGGTTGGAATCTTCCCATCGACGTTGCCATGTATTTACGGCTCGTTCATTTAAAATTGTCTTAAATTCGGAAAGAGAAAGACCGTTACATATTTCAATTGTTTTGTGTTATGCCATTCTTGCATAATAATCGACCATTTCATTTCCATTTATTCCACAGTTACTTGGTATCCATTCAAAAAAGATATCTTTACCTGTCATATCTAATTTTGTAAGAGTACTCAAAATTTCTACTACAAATGATTCTGAGATTTTATTTTTTTGTTGCGCCATGAGTGAGCTCAAAGAATCTTAAAAGATTACCACTCCAATATACACTTCAACAGACTGTTACCAATCCAGAGCTAAGGCGATCGCTGCCAATTCTGCTCTATAGGATGATGTAAAATCTGTCAGTCTTTTCGAATAAGAAAAGGCCGGTACATAAAAAGCCGCTTTGAACCATCCGTGAATATGTGCAACTGTGCTGACCATTTCTTTTGAATTAATTCAATACTTCTTTGTTGAAGGTAGGCTGGGTTGTTATCCTTTGTGAACTCTTGGCTCAATTCAATAGATATGTGTGCTGGGCTAAGAAGCCACGGAGGTGATGGGGATGACAAAAAAGGTTCAACAGGAACACTATCAATATCACTTATTCTGCAAACAAAAGGTCTGTTTCCCCTTTTACATTTCATAATTAATTTTACTTGCCAATCTGGCCGAAGAGCTTTTAACAATGGGTGATCTAAGTGTCTCTGCAAACTAAATTTATATTTTTCTGTCATAAAATCTCTTCTAATGTCCAGAGGCATTTCTCCCATTTTGACCTGCAAAGATGCTAATGGCGTTAAAGGGAGTGCACCAGTACATAGCCGAAGTACTTGAAATTGAATTGAGTTAAGAGGTCTTCTAACAGTGTCAGAGGCGCTATTATATGCCTCACATCCATAATCCAAAAGAGGTCGTATCATTGCTCTATATACCATTAAAAGAGATTTCGATGAGCATCCCCATTCCGTTTTTGTTAAAGTTCTAAGTATATTTAATTTTCTTTTACATCGTAGTACTGTATTCTCATTATGTTGTTGCCAAGTAAGGTGTTTATCAAATATAATTCCTAAAAATCGTTGGCTTTTAAAAAAAATTAAATCTTCATAATTTATTTTCAAAATAGGATATTCTAAATGTATACTTCTAGTAAACAAGACAGGAACTGTTTTGTGTACTGATAGCTTAAATCTCCATTTATTAAACCAATTTTGTAGTATTCCAATATAATTATGTAGTTGTTCTGTCATATCAAATAAATTCATCCCTGAAATCCAGACAGCGCAGTCATCTGCATACACAGATATTTGTATTCCAGAGACGACAGGAATATCTTTCATCATAATATTAAATAACAGCGGGCTTAAAGCACTTCCCTGCGGAAGCCCATTGTATTGTTCATATTTTTGTGACTTTGTTTGTCCCACTTTTACCTGAAAGGTGCGATTTTCAAGATAATTTTCTAAAAAGGTATACATTTTCCCTGTTATTCCAATTTGTGCTAATTTAAACATCAATCCTTCAATCAATAATTTATCATATGCCTTTTCTATATCTAGAAACAAGGCTAAAGTATGAAGTATGACATTTTTTTAAATAGAATTTTCCAATTCAACTATATTGTCCACTATATTGCGTCCTTTTCGAAAGCCACTCATAAAAGAAGGCAAAATATTGTGTTTTTCCACAAACCAATATAGTCTTTCCTTTATCATTCTTTCCAATATCTTGATCATGCACGACATTAAAGCTATTGGTCGATAGGAAGACAATGCTTGTGATGGTTTACCTTGTTTCCGTATAGGAACAATGATAGAGTGCTTCAATTGTTTAGGAGTAACTTCAGAATTCCAAAAAATATTCAAAACCTTCAAAAACAATAACTTACTTGTGGCAGACAAATTTTGATAGACTGCATATATGGAATTTTGTCCTGACCAGGGGCCGATTGCTTACAATTGTCTAAAGTTTTAGTTAGCTCTTGAATAGTAAAGTCCGTATCAAGAACATTAATCAAACCGTCATTTTGAAATATAGGCAATGTTTGATTATTCAAAATATTAGGACTAGATGTCTGAAAATATTTCCCCAAAGCATCGGCCTTTTTCTGGTCAGTTACAAATTGTTTATCTTCTTGAACAAGTATTGGAAGATTTTTAGGGGAGGTAACTTTAACACCATTCAACTTGTTAATGCAAGTCCAAATCTTAGATTCTGACATAAAACGATCCATCTTTTGGCAAAAACCCTTCCAATATTTTTCGTTCCGCATTTCGTAACATTTTTGGGGCTTGTCCTTTATTTTTTAAATAATCATCCAAACTTTCAACAGAAATACAACGAGATAATTTATTACAGGCGAGATTTTTTTTTAATAGCTTGTGTGCAGTCTATAGTTCACCAAAAGACCGATTCATGGTTTTCTTTGTTTATTTACGGGCAAAGTCGCTTTTATTGCTTTTTAAAAATATTTCATAAACATTTCATATGTCTTTTGTACGTCATTATGCACAATTAATTCTACACATAATATTTCCTCACATTTTCCCGCAAAAGTTGCCCAATTCATATTTTTAAAGACCAATGATGTTCATCATCTTGTCCTTCAAGACCAGAAACTTTGGGGTTGTCCACATCAGGCCTCTCGGGTTGATCTAATTGCACCTGAATTGTAACACAAAAATTGTCACTTCCAAAAGTGTTAGGAGTTACCTTCCATAAACATCTACTTCCCAAGTTTGGGGAGACAAAACTTAAATCCAAACTTGAAGACTTTCCTGAATGTGGGTCTATTCTAGTTCCCATTCCATCATTAAGAAGAATTAAATCATGGTCCATTACAAACTGATCTACTATTTTTCCATTACAATCATTTCTTTTACTACCCCACAAGATATTATGAGAATAAAATATCCTAATATCAGAATTTTTTCATTTGTATCTATATTTACAAGCAAACGTTTCAAAATATTATCATTCAATCTTTGACATGGATTATAAAAATTCACTAAAGAAAATAATTCTCTCCCAACACGTAATCTTACGTGCTGAATTTCATAATCACCATCATATATAGGTTGTTCACTTCACTAAGAATTATGAATATAAATTGCACAACCACCTCTGGCTTGATGTTCTCTATGTCTTGAGAAACAATTATATCCCGGGAGGATCATTTCATTTTCAGGTTGAAACCAAGTTTCTTGTATACACAACACATGAAATAATTGATCAGTACTTTGTAAATATTGAGCAAGCTCTCCACCATGATTATTAAAACTTTGAGCGTTCCATTGAAGAATAGTCAACGCATACATGAGCAGAGTAACTTGAAACAACATTGTTATTTTAATCATATTTACAAAATTATATTTGAACATTAACTTGCAAAAGCCTTTCACAAGAATAAAAACGTCCCTCTCCGCTCTTCCAACACAGAGACTCCTAATCAAATGAGCGATCGATCTGATGAGTAGCTCGTCGCTAACAATAGCTAGAATACTGCCACTTTCTAAATAACCTAGAGTGTCTCTTTTAAGGGCCGGTCATACTTGCGGTAGTGGACGTAGTTGAACGTAGTGGTGGCTAACGTTGTTGATCGTAGTTGAACGAAGTTGAAGGTAGTTGAACGTACTAGCATCCGTATCGTACCGTAGTTGTCCGTGATGCTAACTTGGTATTAACTCGGGAGAGCCGTGATCTTCGATTTAATTTTTGAACATGTTCAAAAGAGCGGTACGTTAAAGGCATCCGTAGTAATAACGTACTAAACCGAAGTTTAACGTAGTCTAACGTAGTTTAACGAAGTCTAGCGTAGTCTAACGTACTTCGTTACGTACTTAAATGTACTCTAGCGTACTCTAACGTACTATACCGTGTACAAAACCAGCATCGACAGTCTTGATCCAGACATGTTTGAGCAAAAAAATAGACAAATTTCACAGAACTGCTATGTTTGAAAAACAAGCGCACAATGGCCGTACCACACCACCGGCTGGCTGTTTTACTCCGTGCGGGGTTGCTATTTACCGTAGTTTGACGTTCTTTAGCTTAGTCCAGCGTAGTGGCTACCACAGTCTCTCGTACTCAAGCGTAGTTAGACGTACCACTCCGTACCTGTCCGTTAGCAAGCTGTACCCACATTAGCGTAGTCTAGCGTAGTTTAATCACTTAAACGTACTTATCCGTACTCTGCCCTGGCCAACCACCGTACCTTAACGTAATTCAACGTAGTTCCACGTTGTTCAACTTAGTTTAAACTACACTCTAAATTACAGGGATTTAAAATCTAAATCGTAGCTTGGATTAAAACAAATATAAATACACTTAGATTATTTGTAAATCTATGGAGACTTAAAAAGTCGCGCGAAAGCAATTGTTGATCGAAGGCCAAGGTGTGATTTTCAATCCATCAAAGGATTGGAAAATAACGCCAGGTTATCGGAGATGTGACGAATGAGAACATAGATATTTCACACGTGACGTACTGCGGTATTCTGAAGCTCAGTTTTCTTAGTTTTATACTCATGAATATTCATAATTAGGATTACGGTTTTGGTTAGAGTTAAGGATATGATTACAATGAGACAACTCTTTCCATCATCGATTTACGTAGCGTAGTGGTCACGCTGTGGACCTCCACGCTCGGTGTCACGGGTTCGAATCCTCTCTTATAGTCTTCTATTTTTTCTTTTGCCATGATAATTGGTGAGTAGCGCTTTATTTAGTAAATGTATCATGCACAGTAAACTAAAAACTGAAAATTGTGGCCTGCATCACTGATTATGAATAATTCCTTAGGATGCCATGAACTCGCCTGGGGCCTAATCAGATTAACATAAAACAAATCCAAAAGGGCTTCATTTTTAATCTATCTGGATTTATATTTTTTAAATCCAACAAAAGATTTATTTTAAATCATGATCGGCTGGTCCCTAACCACAGCCGAAGAAAGATTTAAAAGTAAATCTAATAGATTTATTTTTAAATCCTTGTAATTTAGAGTGTAGTTTAATGTACTTACACCACGTCTGACCCACATTAAATTAACCTACGGATCACTACGTCCACTACCGCAAGTATGACCGGCCCTTTAATCTGTTCTGTGTGTGATGATTCAAGGACCTTTGTTTTTGAAGTGGTGGGTGCTTGAACACTCTAAAAATGAAGGTGCTAAAAAAAACGAGTGCTGTTCGCGGTCGTGCACCTGGAGGAGCAAATTTAGCACCACAAGTGTAAGTAGGGAATAAAAGTCTGCGAGGTGCTAAAAGATTGGTGCTCAAAACTGGTGCTGTGAGAACAGCTGTGAGAACACCACAACGTGCTAAATTCGCAACAATATAGAGAATGTATGATATTATCCTTAGAGTGCAATCGGCTTCCCGTCATGCGAGTTAGCTCAGTCCGTATCGCTTCTGACTTGGACGCGTGGGATCCCCGGTTCGAATCCTACTATCGGACATCTTACTCCTGCTTCTATTACCACGAAATGCATATGAGCTAAATTAAGTTCCGAATTATCGAAAGCCCTCCCCACGTATAATTTTTTTTTAGTACTATGGGTTTTATTCATCACACACAATGTGGATTTCTTAACACCAAACGTGCAAATTCGGTAACACCTCAAGTGGTGCTAAACTAGCACTTGTACCAGTACCAAACCAGCACAGACTGTGCTGTCCCTATGCGAGCACCGAAAAGGTGCTGAATGTAGCCCTCCAAGTGCTAAAAACAGCACTTCTGTTTTTTTTTAGTGTATTTTGGTTGGTTGTGTTACATATTCTTGGGGTGTGGTTGTTTGGGCACTGTGAGAATAATCCCTTCTTTTTGATGTGATGTACTGGGTTGTTCATGCGTTTTGAGCAATTCTAATAATGGGGATGTTTTGTGTACTTGTTGTGTGGTTGGTTCACTTAGTTGTGGTTGGGATTGATTGTTATTCCAGGTTTTTATAGCCTGGGCGTAAGTTGTCTTCTGGGTTATTTTCAGTGTTTGAATTTCTTTTGCTTTTTTTGCTTCTTTGCATCCATTGTATGCAGCGGAGTGTGGTCCTCCACAATTGACACATTTCGGGTTTTCTTTTTTTGTACATTTATCAAAGGAATGTTCTTCCCCACATCGAACACATCGTTCTTTTGCTCTACATTGGGCGATTCCGTGTCCGAAATGTTGACATTTAAAACATCTAATAACCTGTGGTATGTATGTCCTCACTTTAAACATAAAAAAAAAAGCTTACCCTTTCTGGTAGAGTGTCTAAGTTGAATGTGAGTATTACATTCTGAGTTTGTGTCTCCACGTGATCTGGTTTATTAATCTTTTTAATGCGCTGAACGCCTATGACTTGCTGTGCCTTTAATTCTTCCTTCAATTCATCATCAGTGACCTCGATTGGGACCCCAGTGATCCCCTTATCCCTGTCGTTCGTTGCCGTATTTGTTCTGTATTTGTTTTAAGGCTTGCACTTGCTTGATGTTAAAGCATTTGACAAGGACCCCTTCCGTAACAATCTTGACAAAATCAATTTGAGATTGTCCTATGCATTCTTTGATTGCTTTCGCTATAGCTATAGGGTTGACCTTTGTTAAATTTCTACTTGAATCTGTAGAAACGATCAATATTTTCAAATCAGTTTGAGGTGGTTGGGTTTGCTTTGGTTTTTGGTTTAAAGGGTTGTCAGAGTCTGTCATGTCTGTGGAATTTTGTTCTGTAGTCCTTGATATATTTTCAATGCTCTGACTAGTGGTCCCTTTCCTTCTACGTTTCACGGATTTATGGTTTTTAGGCCGCACCACCACATGAAAAGGATCATTCTCATCATCGTCATCCTCATCCATACGATCACTATCATTCAGAGGCACACTCAGTTCTGGCGCCGAGGCGCTAGCCGCCATGATTGGCACACCCCAAAAAGGAGCGAAAATCAATTGTCAAAATTTACTATACGGTATACAGTGCAGTGTGTGACGCCCACAAAGCTTACCTGACCTGGATAATTGCAAATGTCCCGAAAATCGTCCAAACCGTAAGAAGAAACAAACTATAAACGCATACAATATATCACTTTATCCAATATAAATACAACCACTATCCATAAATGGCACTTAACAAATATTCCTAATGAAAATATATAAATCTAGGAAGCGTTCCTGCATCGACCCTCCTCCGTCGATCGCGATCGCTAAGTTCCTAACCCTAACGCTCTGCACAAAGGTAGTCTTCGTTCAAGGAAACCCATATAAATATGTTGTAGTATGGTGATGCGTTTTCCAATTATATTTTTTCTGGAAACATATTTTTCTGAACTTTCTGATGGAATGAACTACTTAAGATGTTATCTATTATTTATAAGAATATTATTTGTGGGTGGTGGTACCCTTTAAGAAATAATGCAATTAATCACTAACACTTACGGAACCAAACCGGGCCTTTCGTTAAAAATGGACCAAAGAGTTTGATAGTGCTTCAATTTTCCATACCAATGGATACATAAAAGTATAGTGATGAGTTTTAAAATTATAGAATGTGTCTGGAAACGATATTACTAAACTGCTTGGTGGAATGGACTACTAAAAATATGTAATTATATTTATAACAATATAATTTGTGGGTTTTCCTAAGATTCAGCTTATTATTATTGGGTGAATACCTTTAGCATGCTTATCTGATCATAGTTTCTTGCCTTAATCAAATGTAAATACTGTGAATACATGTACGAAGGTTCATACGCCCTGCTAGCATTAATTGATATACCTGTAGGGTTCTTTTACCAATTTGTTTGTTTAACATTTATTATATATGATTGTTATTTGTTAAATTGTTTTTATGCCTCCGCCAACGAAGTGGCCGGAGGCATTATGTTTTCGGGTTGTCCGTCCGTCCGTACATACATACCTTCGTCTGTCCGTCCGTATGTCCGTCAGTCTATCCGTCTGTCCGTCCGTACGTACGTCCGTCCGTCCGTCCCGTTTTCGTTCTCGCGATATCTCAAGAACCGGTTTGACCGATCAATTTCAAACTTGGTATGAGTGTACATATTGTAGGGACAATGCTCTGATGTGATTGTGTGGGTCATGAGGTGAAAGGTCAAGGTCACTTGGCACAATATATAAGGAAAAAAAGGACTGAATGTTAGATTTCAATTAAAATTGGTACGTGCATGTATCTTAAGAAGCCAATGAAAGTCATACATTTGTTGGGTCATGAGGTCAAAGGTCAAAATCACAGGACTCAATATAGATATGCTAAAATAGCTTGTAATGGTAAAATCTCAAGAACTGAAAGTCGGATTTTTATCAAACTTGGTACCTGAATGTATCTTAGGGAGCTAATGTAGCCATACAATTTGTGATTCTTGAGGTCATAGTTTAAGGTAACAGAATTAATATGCGAAATAGCTTATAGTTGTAAAAACTCAAGAAATGAATGTCAGATTTCAATCACATTTTGAATCCTGAATGTAAGCAGGGAGGTTATGTACAAATACAATGTTGGGGTCATATTAGTCTTTTGACAAGCCTGTCTCGTCTGAACTGAGTTGAATGCAAGGAACGACTGGACTGCGCGACTACAATGCACACTCTCTTGGCGAGACAGTCTTTTCGCAAATGGATTGCTCTCCGATGAACTTCTTTTGTTAAGTATTGAATTCCTCTACCTATGAGTTGCGCCCAATCAGGAAGCCGGGTTATCACGTACTCATGCATTATGCATCATTCCCCAACGCAAGACACAAACTATACCACAGTGAACCGACGCTGCACGCTGAAGCAATACAAAGGTCCGATGCAAAGCAACACACACACATACACGCACACGTCCCGAGGTCACACACAGAAACACACACATACACACACAGCCTACACAGGGATGTGTTTGTGTATACAATGCTATGTACTGGGCGAGTATGCCGACGTACACGTAGTTCATATTTAAATGGGAGAGGCAAAGAGACGTTTGACTGTACAGAAAGACGTGTGCTCAATGCAGTAGATATATCACAAAACTATGCATGATTCATTAAATCAAGCTTATGCATATTCATGAGCCAGTAGAAGCGTAAAGGCGAGGGGATCGCACGTGAATTCATCATTTTGCCAGATAGCCTCCATCAGGCGTTCAGTCGTTCCTGATATTGCATGCAGCGCAGCCATTGCTTGCTTGAGACACGAAGCCTTGTTAAAGGCTAGGGTCATATAGTCAAAGGTCAAGATCACAGGACTCATTATGCGAACATAGCTATTAATTGTGATATCTCAAGATCTAGTTCATGAATTACCATCATAATTGAGTTTACATAATTAATTCAGTGCATGTTAATTTGGGCTTGATATAAAAAAATCGCGTGATAGCGGAGACATCATATTTCGACTGCGCGCGGTCGAAGATCCATCTAGTTTATTATCATTTTAGTAATAAAGTTACTCCTACATTCATTCATTTATTAATTCAAGCATTAATTCGTCCATTCACATACTGTATTTATACATTTGTTTAATATAAAGAATGCCTTAGTATAGTAATAACAAAATATGCGGACGTAAATTTCACCAAAATGTTTTTCGCAAAAATGTCCCTCTAATGCCACAATAAATGATAATTATCAATTTCAGAGAACATTTATGAAGGTAATGGACTACTTTCCAACAACGCTGTTACTTTTTCCTTTCACAAATTAATTATAATGATATATACTGTGTAGTGTGTATACAGGAAGTAAATAAGGTTGTACAGTATGCATGCGTTCCTTTTTCACTCATATAATTGCGGTATACCTTTTTCAAGAAAACAAACCGATTATAACACATTTTCCCTGCAACTTGGTTTACACTAGCCCCCACTCCCCGTTTTCTTAGTTTATCTGTGTTTGGTTCACAGTAATGTTTACTGTGGTGGATAATTGTTTTAGGCTTTTATGACATGTATGACACCCGCTTAATCATGTACATTTTAACACGAAATTATATTATATTTCCTAGATTTAAAGGACAATAAAGTCCCGACAAATCTTAACAGTAGAAGACACGGCTAAATATGATGACTAGACGCTGAAAGTGTGTGCACAATCGGTCAAGAAATATGAAAAATATGGCTTCATACACATCCATTTATTTCTATGAGTGACTCAAATCGGCAACGCGCTCTGGCAAAGTTGTACACAAAATTTGTATTTGTTCCCTCTAAATATATGTTTACCCTTCAATTGAGTTAAGCGTATGTTTGGTAGAATACATGTATGCACAACATATTATGAGTCTGGGGAATGGAAAAGTGTGACTATGTAGAAAAATGAAATAATGAGAACATTTGTGAGCAAACCAAATAGGGAGTAGTCCACAAACTTTTCAGAGTGCGTTGCCAATTTCAATTCCCCATATAAATAAATGGACATCTGAACAGAACCATAGTTGTCTTTTTTCTTAGCAGATTATGCTCTAAATTTCAGAGATTTATCCTCATAATCTCTTCAAGTCTATGAAAGGAACTGATTGAATGGGTTTCATTGTCCTTTAAATTTCAGGAGGAACACTCTAAGCATAGTGTTATTTTAATTGTCATCTAAATCAACGTGTACTTGAACAGTCAACTTAGCATGGTAAAGGATTATGTTGGTATAATGTCGAAAAATGTAATACATACCTAAATATGAAAACTTTAACGAATTAACCAGCGAGCTTTTTCCAGATCCCGTCTCACCAAAAATGCCAATTGTAAGTTCGTCAGGAGGTTTGTAGTTCCTGACAAATATGTTGCTGATACCTCCCGGTACATATTCTTGTATTTTTGTGCGCAGATCAATTACTCGTTCCTTTTCTAGATAATGAAACAAACAAAAATAATTCCAATGTGTAATTTTTAGCAATTTATTTCCCACTTATTCTAGCTGGGAATGCTATATAACCTTTCATCATATTACGATTATGTTTTTTATAAATAAGTATGCGTTAAACTTGAAACATTGAATAGGGATACATGATTCATGTCATGCATGTGGTTGTCCGGTTCAGCACTGATAACAAAAATACAAGGGTTTGCCTGTGTTATTACTAAAATCAAAACGTCCTATAGCCGTCGGAGTGCTAACTTATTATTACGCTCTGACTTACTTGTGTTGACAAGTTAAAGGGATAGTTGAGTTTTGGTAGAGAGGGCGCTGGACTACTTTTTTTGTGTGAGGTAATGAAAAACTGAGTGTAAAATTTGAAAGAGCATAATATTTAAATAATAAAATCATCTTTGTTTGATCAAAATCGGTTCAGAGACGGCTGAAATATCCATAAATATAACAATTTGTATTAAAGCTAGGGCCCCGGGTTTATTAGAGAATTTTGAACCAGCCATTAAAAATTCAAAAAAATGCTTCCTCTTTTCAAAAAGTTACAAAATAGGTATTTAAATAGTTGTTGGTTATTTCTCTATCTAATCACTATTTCATAAAAACATCACATGCACAATATTTTATTCAAAATGGTTGAAACCGATGAGTGTTTAGAGAGCGCCCTCTTACGTTTTAACGGCTCTTTTTGAATGATAACATGATCTTTACTACGTCATTTGTAATTTTGTGTTCCTTTCTAGTTATAGCTATTAGTTTGTAATGTAATGATGCAGGTTTTGGTTACTAAAAATCAGTTTCACCAAAACTGTACTCTCCTTACCAGAACTCAACTATCCCTTTAAGCTAAACAATATTATTGGGAAAGTTACCGAAAACATCTATACTCCTCACAAAAAGTTCCGCAATCCAAGTTTGAGCGTTCATATCTCTCATAATATTACTTAATTACAGTTCTTGAATGTGGTATCATTGGAAAGCTTGTATTCTCCTCAATACATTGATATGACATTTGCTATGAATATTTTATCATGGAATGTGCATGACATTCTAATATGGGGCAGTCAAAAGTGAAATGCCGCAAAATGCATTGATATTGTCAACAGTGTACCCTCATTTTGTTGGGAGAATAAAGTGTTCTGAATTATGTTTAGTTGGTCATGCGTGAATGTCAATTGCGAATTATCATTTTCTTTGGAGAATGAAATGTGTCTTCATGAATTTGAGGTGGTGCAGTAACGTTCGTGTATACTGTTAAGAAGAGGTAATGTGTTTTATTGACTGATTGAGAAATTATCATTATGCTTGACTTTTACACACTATTGCCGCAAGTTTGTCAGTTGTCCACCAGAATTACAAAACAAACGTCACTTTTGCGCTGTCCAAACTACAGAAGAATTCATAATTGTATTCATAACCAATTCAAAATCATTTCATCCTCCAGAGGAAATGATAATACGCCATTGACATCATGCATTATCGCCTCAACATCATTCAAAACATCACTAATTCTTCCAATTACATGATAAATCATATTGACAATATAAATGCATTTTGCAACATGTCACTTTTGACTTTGCCTCATATTCGGATGTAATTCACATTCCATGATATAATATCCATAACAAGTGTCATACCAATGAAAAGGGATGTAAACAAACTTTCCAATGATACCAAATTTATGAACGGTAATAAAGTAAAGAGACATGAACGCTCAAACCTGAATCGCGGAACTTGTTGTGAGGGGTATATATTGGCCAAACTAATTGATCAATAGTGTTTAATAAGTACTTACAGGGCTTGTGTGGTAAAATCCGAACCTTATTATCGTAAAATGCAGAAATATCGGAGGCCAGTAATGCATGCCAGTAAAATTTGGCCTTAATTCAACGCCCGTCACATCTGTCCGCGCCGCTAGCGCTGGGCTGGGTATATCGACAAGTCGCATACCGTAAACACGTGCGCTACCATAATCTTTTGCACGCAGCGTGTCGCGGTTGAACTGATCTGTGTCACAGATTGTTTTATTTCGAAACTTTTAATGCTCAATAAGTAATTTTTGTTTGTGTCCGAAATCTTTACATTAACATCTTAGTTATGATAATGTATATTCTTTCACGTGGTAGGTAATGGAAGCATTCGTTTCCAAATATTTTTGCTTTAAAATGAATAGCTAAATATACAAAACAGCAATATCATTTTAAACTGTTCTGCTGGGTTGGCCAGGAAATAACGGCGGCGACAAATACGGTGTTTTACTGTATTTATATATGATTTTGGTGTAATATGATTTTCTTAACCTTAGTATTAAATGTCTGAACTCAGTTTTTCAATATCTATTTATAAGATAACATTTTGTTCATTATTACATTTGTTTACGTGTTAATTTATGTTATAATAGCAGGTATGTTTATGGTTTTGACCAAATATATATGAGTTTTATTTGTAACTAAGGGCATAGGATCCAACATTGGGGCCCTATGCATTTGTAAAATAAATATAAATGGGGTAACCTCGCTATGCATTAGGGCCATAATTCAGAAGGGTCGCTATTCACAATGGTCGTTATTCATAACATTAAATTTGCCTGTACTGAATGACCGCTATTTATAAAAACGAAAAAGCGGTCGCATTGCATACATGCATAAGGACCTATGATCATAATACTGGTCGCTTATCATAATGCAGAGGAAGGGTCACTATTCATATAGTTATAAAAGGGTCGGCATTCATACAATAATACAGGGGATCGCTTTTCGATCATAAAATAATACAAATGGAAATGTAAAGCTCCATATTCCGTTTTAAGTGGACGAAACCCAAGGCAAGTTTTGAAAAAAGTGTAAGCATTTTTTGTAATTGTGTACAAATTTTAAATTGTTTACATTTTTTCAAATTTTTTACAAAATCATCGAATGAATCCCAGATATTTGTATTGATATTTCAGCAGTTTCTGAACCGATTTTGATCAATAAAGTTTATTCTGCCATTAGAATCGTATGTTTTCTCAAATCTTACACTCAGTTTTACATTATATCACAAATTATTTCGTGCAGCGCCCTCTATACAAAAACTGAACTACCCCTTTATTACCCGTGATTAAACAATTATTAGTAAAAAGTCACCGCTTTTAGGTAGAACTTGTTTTTTAGTAGGGCCGGGGAAGAAACAAACAATTATAAGATAACAAACAATAACAAATCTCACGTTATATACGTAGAATTTAAAAAGGTACTGTTCAAATCAACTTTTACTTCTCACATGAACTTGCCGTTCAGTGCGCGCGGATTAGAGAAAATATATTTGTTTGCATTCCTCTAGATTCTGATACTCTTCTGAAGACCTCCATCGCAGTTCGCGCACATAAAAAAATTAATAATTTTGACAAAATATATTCTGATTTGTATATTGATTATAATACCAGTTTATTCTTTAGTATAATAAACATGTTTTGGTTTTAAGATCACTCAATCTCAATTAGGTATTTCGGCCTGTTTTGGAAACCAATCCATTTTTATTGACAAAAAAAGGGCATCGAAGTTCGCGCATCATTTTCCCCATTCATTTGTACACGCATTAAAAAGGCCATTGCAGCTATCTTCACGCTGCGCGTGCCCCCTAGCTGCCTAGCATTTACTACGGGGGACAGGGGGGATTATGTCACGATTTCGGCTAACAGTTTAGATAAACGACAAGGCCATCGTCATCAGAATTGTATGATTTCTCTTTGTTTATAAATATTGTATGTGTACCATAATAGCAACCCTCTTATCATTATGAATAGCGACCCTCTTATCATATTATGAATAGCGACCCTATTCTCGTATTATCAATAGCGACCCTCATTTCGTATTATGAATAGTGGTCCTTATTAGAAATGACACCCAATATAAATTATGAATAGCGTCTCTTCTTCATTTTCATGAAAAGCGACCCGGATTTCGTATTATGAATAGCGGCCCCTTATGACTAGCGCCCTACACACACAACATGACAGATATGTTTTCATCGATCACCTACCATGAGAAAGAATTTATCATAACTTAACTGTTAATGTTAAGATTTGAAAAAAAAATTACTTGAAATGTACTATTTACGTCACACAACTGCACAAAGGCTACTGCGGGGAGTGCATGGGAGTCAATGGGTCAGGACAATCCCCAAGCGCTGGTCGACACGATGTCCAAACATTCTTTGTGTAATTGCCCACCTCCACCCCAATCACCACTAGGAAACTCACATTGGTTCATGGTGGTGAAATCATTAGTCGCTGGCCTTATTTGTTAGTAGCTCAAGGTTAGTAGTTAAGAAAATTTACGATAAGAGGGAAATCATTATATTGGTACGTTTTAGCGTAATATATCATTATTGTTATGCATATTTTTGTATTCATACATCAAATAGTCAAGTTGTCGATATGAAGTGATGATTGATTAATTAGTTTCGGTTAGTTCGATCGTGTTACCCTACGACATCCAAGCGTGTATGCTTGGTTGCCCACACATGGGGCTGCCGTCCCAAGGAAAAACGCAGTATTTACACGAATCGGCCTTTTTCTAGAAACTGATATACAGAGCGTATCAAAAAAAGCGTTACACTTTTGAAATTTTTTTTCAAAATTACATTTTTAGATATTTAGAAAAAATGTTCATGTCGATGGATGCCCAATGGTCTCATCTATCAAGTGCCACTAACAAAACAAATTTTCGTTCACGCTTGGGCGAACACTGACTGTTTTTGTACATGGTGTGAAAAATAGCTTGCGCCAATTTGAAAGAAGAGGGACAATTAAACCAGCAAACCAAATAAGTACTCTCTTTCAAACAAATTGCTCTTTGCCATTAATTTAAGATTATTTTATGATAGTGTAATCATTTTGTGGCAATTTTCTATCATAATTTAACTGATTTCATTGCTTTATGCGTGGGTGAGAATACATAAGCCATAGATTGATAGATAATGAAAGGACTTGCATCGTTAATGACAACATTTCCAGCCTGTCCTCATTACTGAACGATTCAAATCCTATCATTGTGTGTGACACATACAAAAGATGACCCAGAAGCATGAACGAATAATTGTATTCATGTTGCTAGATTGATGTGCTGATTGATTGATTGATTGGATTGATAGATTGATTGATTGATTGATGGATTGATTGATAGATTGATGGATTGATGGATTGATGGATGGATGGAATGAGTGGCATGTGGTTTTGATGTGTCTGTGCTTTAAAAAAGATCTTGAAGTAATTACCCATTATTGATTCTCTCCCATGCATAAAACAATGAAATCAGTTAAATTATGATAGAAAATTGCCACAAAATAATTACACAATCATAAAATATTCTTAAATTTATGGCAAAGAGCAATTTGTTTGAATGGGAGTACTTATTTGGTCTGCTGGTTTAATTGTCCCTCTTCTTTCAATTTGGCGCAAGGCATTTTTGACACTCTGAACAAAAACTGTCAGTGTTCGCCCAAGCGTGAACGAAAATTTGTTTTGTTAGTGGCACTTGATAGATGAGACCATTGGGCATCCATCGACGTGAAAAAATGTTATAAATATATACAAATGTAATGTTGACAATTTTTTCAAAAGTGTAACGCTTTTTTTGATACGCCCGGTATTGACCATTTTGTGTTTTAAAATAATAAACTTATGAAGATTGCTTCATTGTGTGACTATTTTCCTGCATACGTGATAAATTTCATTTTTCATTTATTTAGGAGATTTTTAATAAAAATGTAGATACTTTGGGAAAGTCCCTAGTTCGTGACCGATTTCCCCAAGGAAAAACGCAGTATCTACAAAGAAATCAGAAAGGTGAATGTGAGTGATAATTCAAGCAAAAACGATTTGTTATGACATAATATTAGAACAAACTAGGCGATGATGCTGATTGTTTGTTATTGTAAGCATCCAATTCCAAGACTAGCTTAGCCTTAGACTAGGGTCTAGAGTCAAAATTAAGCATTAAGACTGTACGTATTATGTACATTACATAACTTATATTTGCATGCATGCAGTGTATATCACAATCGCGTGAATTACACACTGTGCACAGCATCATAGGCCAGGGGCGTTGATCCGTTTTTGCGATTAGGGGGGGGGGGGGGCGAAATTTGAAAAAAATTTCCAAAGTGACCACTGAGAGAGCTAAAAGCCCCACATTGGCATGCCCGGAAGTTTTATTATGCGCTCATTGAAAGTGTCTTGATGGCTCGAAGACCTGACTTTGGGGCGCACCAACATTGGGGGACAATAATGGGGGTCCAGGGGGCGGAAGCTTTTAGTTTTCAGACATTTGTAACTCCTATCATGGGTGTTAAAATTTTATAAAATAGTGAACCTACTCGTAACGTATTCTTAAAGGGCATAGCGAGGAAAGGATTGAGCCTTGCATCATATGGATCCACGTGATCCTGTATACAATAGAGCCATCGATATAGCCTAGGTTATTGGGCTCCCATGAAACTAAGCAAGGGTGGCAACAACCTCTCAAAAAGTGGAGGGAGACATTGCGAGGAAGCGAATTGACCGAGCGGGGGAGGGTGTGGGAGGGGGTGTCCCCCTCCCACAGTAGGGAGCTTTTGTATTTTTGGGCGTGAAATTGTGCGATTTGGTGCACACCTGAGACAGAAATTTCACGTAAGTATGGAACCAAACATACATAATGACAAAGGGAGGGGGACAATCTCCTCCACTTTCAAATGTGGGGGGACATGATATTCCAATTTGATTTGCGATCAGCACATATGGACCGAATTGAATGAAAGATATATTTCAGATTATTCCTTTTCTGTGACGGTGGGCTATCTATAGATTAGGGTTTAATAAACTTCGTTTGAGGTGTGCGTTTGAGAAATTACACTGCCCATCACATTTCGAAAGGTGAGTTCCCGCAACCCAAATGAAACTTGCAATATGAGAAACTGTATGCGCGCGAAACGCGCGGCAAAAATTAGATATACAGTCCTTTTCAAACTAAAAAAACGTTTATTTTGAAGATTAACTATTGATAAAAGTGTCTTTCCCCTCTTTGGCATTATATCACTCGATTTTTTTCTTCCTCATTTTCGGAATTATTGGGGGGGGGGCGAAATTATATGTTCGCCCCCCGACATTTTCATTAGGGGGAGGGGGGCGACCGCCCCCCTGCCCCCCAGGATCTACGCCCCTGTCATAGGCCGCGCGCAGTGAGTCTGTGCATTGTGTGGCCGGGGTAGGCGCACCCCACTTTTGTTTGTGTTGTTGTTGTAATTTAGTTCTTTTTGGGCGATTTGTCAATATTGACCATTGTCGCCACCTACGTTTCTTTCTTTATATTTCGATGCATTTATATTATCAATAATTATATAAGTATACATTTATTTTGTTTATTTCTTTTTTCAAAACAAAATATAAATAATAGTTTTTTAAACAAATATTCAAGACATGAAAGATTATTGAGGCTTGAGCCACAAGAGCTACATAGATGTCCTAAATATAGCTCCATGGCTTGAGTATACATATAATTGGGCGATCGCACCCCTGTTCAAATATAATTGGCAACGCTGATCCCTCCCCTGTCACATGATGCCGTCTTACCAGCTCTCAAAGTACGTTCCGTAGGCTTTCGGGGTACGCACCCCTCTGCCAGTTCACTCGCGTAAAACTGTCGAGGATCAGAAAAGGGGACATACACCTAGGTCACTCTGACATAGAAAGGGGGCGTTAGCCTAACATGAGAAAACAAAAAGAAATGCAGCGCAATCGCATTATGCTTTCGGCCTTCCGAATCAGGTTTTGATCAAGCAACGCGTTGTGGGCTCACACTATAGCGTGCAGTGCAGTGAGCGCAAACATAATAATAATACTAGTAACTTAATATGACAACAACTAAAAACCAAAAACAAACAAACAATACATACGTAATTATATCATAATATCTTACAAAATCCTACAAATAGTATTATGCTTACACAAAAGTTTGTTGTATAGCACATCGTTTTGTCCTTTGTACAAAACGGACAATAGCCGCTTGAACATCTGTGGATTTTATAATCATTTTCATATCATTTTCAAAAATATTTATTTCAGCGAGCATCATTGCTCGTTCAATTAAGTTTCTAGGACACTCCACAAAATAATGAGCGACCGTTTCTGATGAAGAGGAAAAATCACACTTCCCTGTTGGGTGGATACCATGTTTATATCAATCAAAATGAAGACCTAAAATTCCCAAACATAGTCTTCTAAAAGTATTTTCAGATTGTTTATTTAAATTACTCTAAACCTGTTGTTTAACAAAAGGCTGTATTTCTTTTAAAGAATGGTTAAAGTCTTCTCATCGACGTTGCCATGTATTTATACGACTCGTTCATTTAGAATTGTCTTAAATTCTGAAAGAAAAAGACCATTACATATTTCAATTTCTTTATGTAATGCCATTTTTGCATAATACTCGACCATTTCGTTTCCATTTATTCCATAGTGACTTGGTATTCACTCCAAAAAAAAATCGTTACCTGTCATATCTAATTTTGTGAGAATACTCAACATTTCTAACACAAATGATTCTGAAACTTTATTATTTTGTAATACCATGAGTGAGCTCGTATCTGAAAAGATTACCACTCCAACATACACTTCAACAGACTGTAACCAATCCAGAGCTAAAACGATCGCTGCCAATTCTGCTCTACAGAGCGTATCAAAAAAAGCGTTACACTTTTGAACATTTTTTCAAAATTACATTTTTATATATTTAGAAGATTTGTTCATGTCGATGGATGCCCAATGGTCTCATCTATCAAGTGCCACTAACAAAACAAATTTTCGTTCACACTTGGGCGAACACTGACTGTTTGTGTACAGAGTGTCAAAAATGGCTTGCGCCAATTTGAAAGAAGAGGGACAATTAAACCAGCAGACCGAATAAGTACTCCCATTCAAACAAATTGCTCTTTGCCATGAATTTAAGATTATGTTATGATAGTGTAATCATTTTGTGGCAATTTTCTATCATAATTTAAATAATTTCATTGCTTTATGCATGGGTTAGAATAAATAAGCCATATATTGATAGATAATAAAAGGATTTGCATCGTTAATGACAAAATGTCCAGCCTGTCCTCATTAACGATGCAAATCCTTTCATTGAGTGTGACACATACAAAAGATGACCCAGAAGCATGCATGAACGAATATTCATGTTGATAGATTGATGGGCTGATTGATTGATTGGATTGATAGATTGATGGATTGATTGATGGATTGATTAATGGATTGATGGATTGATGGATTGATTGATAGATGGATGGATGGATGGATGGATGGATGGATTGATTGATTGATTGATTGATTGATTGATTGATTGATTGATTGATTGATTGATTGATTGATGGATTGCTGGATTGATTGATGGATGGATTGATCGATGAAATGATGGATTGATGGATGGATGGATGGATTGATTGATTGATTGATTGGTTGATTTCTCATTGATTGATTGATGAATCGGTTGAATGGTTTGAAGATTAATTGATTTGGTACTTTTTGAATGAATGAATGACATGTCGTTTTGATGTGTCTGTGCATAGAAAAGATCTTGAAGTAATTACCCATTATTGATTCTCACCCATGCATATAAAACAATGAAACCAGTTAAATTATGATAGAAAATTGCCACAAAATTATTACACAATCATAAAATATTCTTAAATTTATGACAAAGAGCAATTTGTTTGAATGAGAGTACTTATTCAGTCTGCTGGTTTAATTGTCCCTCTGCTTTCAATTTGGCGCAAGCCATTTTTGACACTCTGTACACAAACAGTCAGTGTTCGCCCAAGTGTGAACGAAAATTTGTTTTGTTAGTGGCACTTGATAGATGAGACCATTGGGCATCCATCGACATGAACAAATCTTCTAAATATATAAAAATGTAATTTTGAAAAAATGTTCAAAAGTGTAACGCTTTTTTTTATACGCTCTGTAGAGCAGAATTGGCAGCGATCGTTTTAGCTCTGGATTGGTTACAGTCTGTTGAAGTGTATGTTGGAGTGGTAATCTTTTCAGATACGAGCTCACTCATGGTATTACAAAATAATAAAGTTTCAGAATCATTTGTGTTAGAAATTTTGAGTATTCTCACAAAATTAGATATGACAGGTAACGATTTTTTTTTGGAGTGAATACCAAGTCACTATGGAATAAATGGAAACGAAATGGTCGAGTATTATGCAAAAATGGCATTACATAAAGAAATTGAAATATGTAATGGTCTTTTTCTTTCAGAATTTAAGACAATTCTAAATGAACGAGTCGTATAAATACATGGCAACGTCGATGAGAAGACTTTAACCATTCTTTAAAAGAAATACAGCCTTTTGTTAAACAACAGGTTTAGAGTAATTTAAATAAACAATCTGAAAATACTTTTAGAAGACTATGTTTGGGAATTTTAGGTCTTCATTTTGATTGATATAAACATGGTATCCACCCCACAGGGAAGTGTGATTTTTCCTCTTCATCAGAAACGGTCGCTCATTATTTTGTGGAGTGTCCTAGAAACTTAATTGAACGAGCAATGATGCTCGCTGAAATAAATATTTTTGAAAATGATATGAAAATGATTATAAAATCCACAGATGTTCAAGCGGCTATTGTCCGTTTTGTACAAAGGACAAAACGATGTGCTATACAACAAACTTTTGTGTAAGCATAATACTATTTGTAGGATTGTGTAAGATATTATGATATAATTACGTATGTATTGTTTGTTTGTTTTTGGTTTTTAGTTGTTGTCATATTAAGTTACTAGTATTATTATTATGTTTGCGCTCACTGCTCTGCACGCTATAGTGTGAGCCCACAACGCGTTGCTTGATCAAAACCTGATTCGGAAGGATTGATGGATTGCTGGATTGATTGATCAATGAAATGATGGATTGATGGATGGATGGATGGATTGATTGATTGATTGATTGGTTGATTTCTCATTGATTGATTGATGAATCGGTTGAATGATTTGAAGATTAATTGATTTGGTACTTTTTGAATGAATGAATGACATGTCGTTTTGATGTGTCTGTGCTTAAAAAAGATCTTGAAGTAATTACCCATTATTGATTCTCACCCATGCATATAAAACAATGAAACCAGTTAAATTATGATAGAAAATTGCCACAAAATTATTACACAATCATAAAATATTCTTAAATTTATGACAAAGAGCAATTTGTTTGAATGGGAGTACTTATTCAGTCTGCTGGTTTAATTGTCCCTCTGCTTTCAATTTGGCGCAAGCCATTTTTGACACTATGTACAAAAACTGTCAGTGTTCGCCCAAGCGTGAACGAAAATTTGTTTTGTTAGTGGCACTTGATAGATGAGACCATGGGGCATCCATCGACATGACAAAATCTTATAAATATATAAAAATGTAATGTTGACAATTTTTTCAAAAGTGTAACGCTTTTTTTTATACGCCCGGTATAGGATGATGTAAAATCTGTCAGTCTTGTTGACTGTGAGTATAAAAAGACCGGTACATAAAAAGCAGCAGAGCATCTCCCTGAACCGGGTGCCTTTGAACCATCCGTGAATACGTGCAATTGTGTTGACCATTTCTTTTGAATTAATTCAATACTTCTTTGTTGAAGGTAGGCTGGATTGTTATCTCTTGTGAACTCTTGACTCAATTCAACATACATATATGTGTGCTGGGCTAAAAAGCCACGGAGGTGATGGAGATGACAGAAACGGTTCAACATAAATACTATCAATATCACTTATTCTGCATGTAAAGGGTCTATTTCCCGTTTTACATTTCAAAATTAGTTTGACTTGCCATCTGACCGAAGAGCTTATAACAATGGGTGATCTAAGTGTCTCTGTAAACTAAATTTATATTTTTCTGTCATAAAATTTCTTCTAATGTCCAAAGGCATTTCTCCCATTTCGACCTGCAAAGATGCTAATGGCGTTAAAGGGAGTGCACCAGCACATACCCAAAGTGCTTGAAATTGAATTGAATTAAGAGATCTTTTAAAAGTGTCAGAGGCGCTATTATACGCCTCACATCCATAGTCCAAAAAAGGTCGTATCATTGCTCTATATACCATTAAAAGAGATTTCGATGAGCTTCCCCATCCTAAGTATATTTAATTTCCTTTTACATATTAGTACTATATTCTCAATATGTTGTTGCCAAATAAGGTGTTTATCAAATATAATTCCTAAAAATCGTTGACTTTCTTTAACAATTAAAACTTCATCATTTATTTTCCAAATGGGATATTCTAAATGTATACTTCTAGTAAACAAGACAAGAACTGTTTTGTGTACTGATAGCTTAAATCTCCGTTTATAAAACCAATTTACTTGTAGTATTCCAATATAATTATGTAGTTGTACTACAAGATTGGTAGGCAAGATTGGTAGAGCGCGCGCTTTCCGATCATGAGATCCCGGGTTCGAACCCTGCCCACCGCGTTTGTCCTTCAGCAAGACAATGTATCCACTATTGCTGCTCTCTATCCAGGTGTATAAATGGGGACCGGTAGGAGGTGAAAGCCTTTATGTGAACGATCTTCTTGAGCCCACTGAGCGCTTGGAAGGAATACTCCCCAGGGAGTGGAGATGGTGCACACAATGTGTGCTGGTTTGCATTGTATCCTATGACCGGGGTAATAATAAAATTGTAAAGCTCTTAGCGATGATTATCAATCGTGATAGGCGCTATATAAATAGTGGATATTCTTGTTCTGTCATATCATATACATTCATCCCTGAAATCCAAAAAGCGCAGTCATCTGCATACAAAGATATCTGTATTCCAGAAGCGACAGGAATATCTTTCATCATAATATTAAATAACAACGGGCTTAAAACACTTCCCTGTGCATAATTGAATAGCTTTTGTCACAAACTCTGCACTTTATAGAAGAATGTTGGTCGCATTGTAAAAGCACTTAAACGTTTAGTTTCCTTCAATATCTTGTGCTTCATATTTCATATAATTAATGACATTTAAAAAAGAGTCAAGATAACACTATTCTAAATGCCCATTATCAAGATTATCCGTATACAAATAACTCGTGCGTTTTTTCCCGAGACTAGGTAGATACTGCTTTTTTCCTTGGGGAAAGTCGAAGTTTACTGTAGATACTGCGTTTGAGGGTTGGGAACAAATGGTGTTAAACTGAATGCATCGCATAAGAGCATTGTTTATTGAATATTTTTTCTGCAAAAAAAGTGAAAATCAACAAAAATGTTACATACTGCGTTTATCCTTGGGAAGGCAGGGGCCGCAGGGGTTTTTCATTGACGCTTTTTCCCCTACTAGGTTTTTGGGCGGTGTTTTTTCGCTCCTGCTTGGATCTTGTTCACACGCTAAAGACGGATCCCCGACTGTTGAGACACGATTTTGGAAAAATGCATCTTATGCCAAGACCAATGTCTTTGGGGTAGAGGGATTAATTTAGTGTTACATTGTATGGTATTATATTCGTTTTGTATGAATTATGTTGTATTGGTGCAGTTTGAGATGAAATGAGGGATTATTTTATTTATCGTTTTGTTGTTTTGAATTTGGAATGGTAACCAGTGATGTGTCCGAGTCCAGTCAGTCCGAGTCCAAGTCCGAGTCCAAGTCCGAGACCGAGTCCGGCATGTCCGAGTCCGAGTCCGGCATGTCCGAGTCCGAGACCGAGTCCGAGTCCGGCACATGTGCAAATGTATTACATAATCTTTTTTTTTTTTTTTTTTTTTTTTTTTTAGTGGGGGGGGGGGGGGGGGGGGGGGGGCATATGGAAGTCTTGCCATTATTTTTGTTGGGGGGAACTTTTACAGTTTATCAGGCACCACACAAATTTTTTTCTGCTAGAATATCTATTGGATATCCAGCGCACCCCCCCCCCCCCCACCTGAATGCCTGCATGTGTAAATGCAACACGTGACATGCCTGACCCTCATCATGCTCACCTCAGCTCAGACTGCACTCACTGCAGACTCTGAAGCCTGGCCCCGGCCAAACCCCTACTTTTCATTTTCAAGCAAAAATTTACACGCAGTTCAAATTTTAAAGTAACAAAGGACCCTGGTCTTGAGGGTAAAGAAGATCATTGACTTTCAGCACAAGCGACAGTCACTCACAACAAGTTGACTAAAAATAAAATAGAACATTCATGACATGCATTACATCTAAACTGGCATCTTGTTTTGTGTGTCAGTTTGCATGAGCCAGCACATGATGCGATACACACAAAATAGAATTTTACATCAAGACTTACTTGGTGATGTCGCTGAAGGTGTCAATTTGTGTGTGTGTACACACACACAAATTGGCTGCCCGTTTTCGCAGTAAGTGAATCAGTGGGGTACGGGTATCGCGGTCTGAGGGTATAGCGCCACAATTTGAAAATATTGTGTGAAATTTTGATGAAATTTCGGCGAGTGGAAACTGAGATATCCGTTTGGATACGAAACTGTATTAGCGCCAAAATTCCCCGGTCTCGTGCCGGACTCGTCGCCGAGTCATCGAGTCACGGGCCCCGAGTCCGAGTCCGAGACCGAGTCATGAACCTTCGAGTCCGAGTCCGAGACCGAGTCCGGCACAAACGGACTCGAGTCCGGTCTCGAGTCCGAGACCGGACTCGAGTCACACACCACTGATGGTAACGAGACAGACTAGTTGGTTCAGTGCATGGTGACGGATTTGTTCTTTGATATGTGTACCCCCTGTTATTCCAAATTAACAATTTATCCAGTCAGTGAAATTCTCTTGGGAGCGGAAACATTTTAGTTTCCTTCAATATCTTGTGCTTCATATTTCATATAATTAATGACATTTAAAAAAGAGTCAAGATAACACTATTCTAAATGCCCATTATCAAGATTATCCGTATACAAATAACTCGTGCGTTTTTTCCCGAGACTAGGTAGATACTGCTTTTTTCCTTGGGGAAAGTCGAAGTTTACTGTAGATACTGCGTTTGAGGGTTGGGAACAAATGGTGTTAAACTGAATGCATCGCATAAGAGCATTGTTTATTGAATATTTTTTCTGCAAAAAAAGTGAAAATCAACAAAAATGTTACATACTGCGTTTATCCTTGGGAAGGCAGGGGCCGCAGGGGTTTTTCATTGACGCTTTTTCCCCTACTAGGTTTTTGGGCGGTGTTTTTTCGCTCCTGCTTGGATCTTGTTCACACGCTAAAGACGGATCCCCGACTGTTGAGACACGATTTTGGAAAAATGCATCTTATGCCAAGACCAATGTCTTTGTGGTAGAGGGGTTAATTTAGTGTTACATTGTATGGTATTATATTCGTTTTGTATGAATTATGTTGTATTGGTGCAGTTTGAGATGAAATGAGGGATTATTTTATTTATCGTTTTGTTGTTTTGAATTTGGAATGGTAACCAGTGATGTGTCCGAGTCCAGTCAGTCCGAGTCCGAGTCCAAGTCCGAGTCCGGCCTTCCGAGTCCGAGTCCAAGTCCGAGTCCAAGTCCGAGACCGAGTCCGGCATGTCCGAGTCCGAGTCCGGCATGTCCGAGTCCGAGACCGAGTCCGAGTCCGGCACATGTGCAAATGTATTACATAATCTTTTTTTTTTTTTTTTTTTTTTTTTTTTTAGTGGGGGGGGGGGGGGGGGGGGGCATATGGAAGTCTTGCCATTATTTTTGTTGGGGGGAACTTTTACAGTTTATCAGGCACCACACAAATTTTTTTCTGCTAGAATATCTATTGGATATCCAGCGCACCCCCCCCCCCCCCCCACCTGAATGCCTGCATGTGTAAATGCAACACGTGACATGCCTGACCCTCATCATGCTCACCTCAGCTCAGACTGCACTCACTGCAGACTCTGAAGCCTGGCCCCGGCCAAACCCCTACTTTTCATTTTCAAGCAAAAATTTACACGCAGTTCAAATTTTAAAGTAACAAAGGACCCTGGTCTTGAGGGTAAAGAAGATCATTGACTTTCAGCACAAGCGACAGTCACTCACAACAAGTTGACTAAAAATAAAATAGAACATTCATGACATGCATTACATCTAAACTGGCATCTTGTTTTGTGTGTCAGTTTGCATGAGCCAGCACATGATGCGATACACACAAAATAGAATTTTACATCAAGACTTACTTGGTGATGTCGCTGAAGGTGTCAATTTGTGTGTGTGTACACACACACAAATTGGCTGCCCGTTTTCGCAGTAAGTGAATCAGTGGGTACGGGTATCGCGGTCTGAGGGTATAGCGCCACAATTTGAAAATATTGTGTGAAATTTTGATGAAATTTCGGCGAGTGGAAACTGAGATATCCGTTTGGATACGAAACTGTATTAGCGCCAAAATTCCCCGGTCTCGTGCCGGACTCGTCGCCGAGTCATCGAGGTCACGGGCCACCGAAGTCCCGAGTCCGAGACCCGAGTCATGAACCTTCGAGGTCCGAGTCCGAGGACCGAGTCCGGCACAACGGACTCGAAGGTTCCGGTCTCGAGTCCGAGACCGGACTCGAGTCACACACCACTGATGGTAACGAGACAGACTAGTTGGTTCAGTGCATGGTGACGGATTTGTTCTTTGATATGTGTACCCCCTGTTATTCCAAATTAACAATTTATCCAGTCCAGTGAAATTCTCTAGGAGCGGAAAACAGGGAGATTTTTACTTGCCGCTTTTCCCTAGCGATGGCCTTAAGACTCTATATCACTGGCTGGAATGGCTTGAAACAACAGGTCACGTATCAAGTATCGCGTTCTCGTTCACGTTTTGCATACTTTTCGTGAATTAGGTCACCTAAGTCTACGAAGTGTTGGGTTACGTGACTTTAAAGTTGTGGATAGACGATATGCAATCCACTAAGCTCACGTAAATTGGCGCTTGCGTAAATTTTTTTGTTTTTAATTGTCGTTGAGAAAGAGATATTATCGGTTAAATTCAACCGAAGACGAACCAGTCCAGTGTTTATACCAATTACCTACAAGCGTAGGCGTACCCAGGGGTGGGGGGAGGGGGGGGGGGGGGGTGGTGGGTATATGGAGGGTTCAACCCCCCCCTCCCCCTTTGACCAAAAGATGACTGTTTTTTTTTTGGGGGGGGGGGGTTGAACCCCCCCCCCCCCCTCCTTACCACTTGTAGACTGTAGCTTATTTAAGGAGTCTCGACCATCATTACCGTTGGTCTCAGCCTCGAAAATTGAGGAAAAAACCCTGGTATCGGCCACGAAAGTGTTGAAGATGCTCGGTCTCCGGCTTCAAACATTTTCAACGGAACACCCCCCCCCCCCCCCCCCCCCCCCCCCTGCTTTACAGGATTCTCAAGAAATGTCTTGGTCTCGGGCCTCAACAATTTGTGACCAGTCTGGGTCTTGGCCTCGAAAATTGTTAAATGTACTCGGCCTCGGCTGCGGCAATTTTCTACGGACACCCCCCCCCCACCCCCCCTCACTCCGATTTCTGAAATTTGTCTGACGAAATACCCCCCCCCGCCTGTGAAAAAATCCTGCGTACGCCACTGTTTACAAGTAGCTAGTTCGGATGTATAATAATTTAATCAATTGATTGATTGATTGATTGATTGATTGATTCAAATTTGATTGATTGTTAGATTGAAATATTGATTATAGATTGACTCGATTCAATCACCATACTTATAAATTATTTAATTCAATCATTGTTTTATTTTACTTTTAAACTCACTGATCACTCACTCACTCACTCACTTTCACATGCAGCACATACAACACCGTTTAAGGCCACGCGCAGACCAAATGTTGTGGCAACTTGTGGCGTATATGCGGGAAGTGAATGGTCCGCTGCAGTTCAGCTGGAAGTCAACATTTGTCAAAATTCACGCACGACAAATATTTAGAAATATTATAATAACAAGAGAAATAATGCAAAATGATATGGTTTGTACATTTAACTAAATGACAGAACTGCATATTGTCTCAGATTATCTCTTAATTATGCACATACATATCATAAACATAATGATTGGAAATGATTTGATAAGGGGTTTCGGCATTTTCGTCGACATTTAACAACTTTTTTTGTGCATGTATGTCTAGTCTTAGACCCCCTGTTTACATGTGCAGGGCCGGGCCGAGACGCGTCTCGGCCCTGCTTAATTTGCTGGTACTCGCCCCCAATTTTGGTGCGTTTACAGTGGCGGTCTCGGCCCTCGCGACCCCGGCCGCCCTTTCAATATCTTGTCGTAGTGGCGCTCTGCATGTAAAACAAACCATTATTTGGAGGCACGCCGGGGTCACAGAACAAAAGGCGCGTTATTTGCAATATATTGTTTTCCCCAATTTGGTACCGCATTTGGCCCCTGCGTGCGTTTTACAGTGAGAAAAAGCGGGGCCGAGACGCGTCTTGGCCGCGGCCGAGACTACCTCCAGAGCGGGGGCCAAATGCGCGGCCACTTTTGGCCCCGCTATTGGCCTTTGAGCGTTTTAACAGTGAAAAAAAAGGCCGGGCCGAGACGCGTCTCGGCCCGCCCTTTTTTTCACTGTAAACGGGGTCTTAGTAACAAGCGCTTTGCAATTTTTACAATCTTGGTTTAAACACTCACGTCACGTTTTCGTAAAACGCGTGAACTCATGTTGTACTGGCGTGGAAAACAATGAACGGTAGACCCTACACTTCGTAAATTATAGTCACCCTTTTATGAAATAGCGAAAAACGTGAACGTGATACGTGATACGTGATACGTGAATGTTCGTTGCAAGCCAGCTGGAATCGAATAAGGCAAGATAGTTGGATAGTAATTTGTGTACTCTGTTCTCGCCTAACGGTTATGATTTCAATGTTTTTACCATATTACCCATATCATCTTAAACGTACGTGGGCCCTTTGTAAAGATAATAAGATTACAAACAAGTGTTGTGATAATATCATCGATTGGTTTTTTAACAGAATTGGGGGAAATATGTTATATTAAGCCGCTATATAGGCCAACCAGTTTGATAATATATTCATTATGTTGTATTAGTTCGACATGGATGAAAGTAGGAATTTATCAGTTTATGTGATCTTGTGAATTTGGAAATAGTTTTTGAGACCAGTCAGTTTCTCGGAGATGGATTTGTTCTATTGACTTATGTACCCCCTGTTATCTAAGGAGAAACGATTTATCTAGTTATACACATTTCCACAGAGAGGTTTGAACTTGTGATTTCCCTCGCGAAGGCCATATGACTATATGAATCAGTGACTGAGATCGAATAAGGCATGATCGTTGGATAGTAATTCATTGGACCTTGTTCTCGCCTATCATTACAATTATATAACGAGATCGGATTAGCCTTATCATCTCAAGTCGTATATAGTTGTATTTGTTTACCACTAATAATTGTAATTATTGTACCGAATTGTTTTATGAAGTTATATCCACATTCCTTGTATGAATGTTCATTATAATGGTACTTGTCAGTCGACACAATAAAACCACCAAACTGCAACTATTGGTCGTTAGTCGTTGTTAGTTGTATATGCGTGAAGTAAACAGTAAATCGTTTTTTACCGGAGATTCAATTCAACCGCATTTCGCTGCAGCAAAAAACTATTCAAGCGCACGTGTACACAGCATGCGGGCTTGTCGACCATTACCCAGCGGGCGGGAGAGAGACAAATGAGCGGTTAATGTAGGCACAATCTCAGGTCGCGTGCTGTCGAGGTGCGTTGAAGCCCGATCGAAGTTCGACCGATATTTCTGCATTTTAACGATATTATAATGTGTAGATGTTATCACACAAGCCTTTAATAAACTTGTTCAACAGTCTTCATTTCTATCTGTCTTATTCTCTATAAGAAATTAAGTATGAGTAAACATTAAACTTCTCACGACGAACATTATTGAAATCTGAACAGGAAATGCGTAATTACGCTCTTTTTCGTACTATTTCATTCATTATGCAAGTGTATCTATAAAATTCCGCAGACGGAGCCTCAACCACACGCTGTACGTGTAGACTGCAAAACGTACTTGTGTGTATTTTATAATGCCACCGGAACCGTAACAATTTTTCAAAGGAAGCCAATTGAAATAGTTGCATTTCGAAGGTAGGCTGTTTATTAATTTGAAATAAATTGGTTACCTTGTTCGAAAGTCATCATTTCTCACCCCTCAATGTTTCGTGACCCAGCGTCCGTATCCTATTTAAAAACAACACAAAATACCCCATTTACATGTAAAAGTAAATTGTACATATACATGTATTTTAATAGATACATAATTATAGTATGTGCATAGACGTACGATGTTGGGGTGGGGCGTGGAGGAGACTATGGGGGGGGGTGGGGGGGGGGGGGGGTGTTGTAGAGGAAAATTATCCCCCACGTACCCTCCTCCTTCAGAGTTGTCAAAAACGGTGATATACGGGCAAAAACAACCCCAACTTCGGAGACAAAAGCAAGTTATCCCTACCAAAAAGAAACACAGCCTGCCACAGTGTAAACACAGAGTGAGCTTTGTTTTCAAACTGTGAAAAGGCTCCTGTTCCACACTGGCTGAAGCACAGTGTGCTTACACTGTGTTTACAGTGTTGCACACTGTTTTCTTTCCGGGAGGGTATATATTTGCGCAAAATCATCAAGCAAATATCACCATGATGTTGTAATTTGGAAAAATTTGGCAAAATCGTTCAAAATCTTCGTTCAAACTTGGCCACAAAAAAAATTCGTGCAAGAGCATAACAAATCATTTTCGGGGAGCTACGTGTTTTGTTGGCTTTAATTCAAATTGACATGTAAAATGAATCAAGCAATCAAACAATTTCATCTGTTTTACCTTGTAGCAGGCTTTTTTAAGGGGTCCGTGACTGCATTTTGGGGTATGATTGTTTTATTTGGCACACATATTCATTGGATATAAAAATAATCCCAGAAGAGACACTCTGTATCTATGCAAATTAGCCTAATTTCCATATTTCATGCAAAGTTATTCATGAAAATGGGATATTCTATACAAAATGTGTTTTCCATATTTCTTGGAGCACTAGAGAGAAAATTCATCTACTACATATGTGCAAATAAGGCCTATTTTCCATAATTTATGCATGAGAATGGGATATTCTATGAAAATGGTTGTTTTTATTTAAATACTTGACGGAATGTTAAATTCTGTATATTTTGTCTCTTTTAACTATTAAATCATGATACAAACCTGTGTGATGTGTCTATTTCAACAATTGTCAACACTCTTTGGAAATGTATCCAATCCAGTTGCATCTGTCATTTGACCGTAACGCGATCCCGTTAGCAAGAGTTAATCAGATTGCTTGTTTTATCCTTGCGCTAGATTATATGATGTACGTTACAATCAACATGCTTCCTCCCGCCGGGCCTTCGCGGCACTAGTCTGCTACGAAAATGAGGCACCAGAGAGGCACAACACAAACCGTCACCAGCATGAATATGGGAGGAAAGCCTTTTTTCTGTTTTTGTTTCTACATTTGTGATAAACTGAAGAAAGGGAGTACCTCCAGATTCATGTGGACTGGCGATTGCATTATGTTCCCTGTCACCCCCGAGCTAAGCCTGTTGATCTTCGTTATCCGAAGTGCTAGTCTCTTTTCGTAAGATTAGTTGTTCAACTTCCAAATGTCCAGATAAAGTTTGTGT